>JAVJGJ010000062.1:20985533-21017948 GCA_035590215.1 Microhierax caerulescens
GAGGGTGTAGAGATCATCAGTTTTATAATGGAAGTTTGTTCCTTCAGATAGTAGTGCAGGATTGTCTAAAAAATTCACACATCATGCTACATGTAAACCAGACAGACTCTAGTTTCTGACTTCCAGTAATCCTTCCTAGTCTGGATTTACCATCAGTTGTGTTGCATTAATTGTCGTTGCAGAGTCTGCTCCAGAATTCACTGAAATTAGCAGAAGCCTTCTGAATTCAAAGAGCTTTGAATCAGAACCTCATTGTAGATACAATTAAGTTATATTAAACTTTTTACTTTAGCTTTAGTGCCTAAGCCAGTCTCACATTTGCCTCCAAATGGATCATGTGTTTTCTGTTCTAATTCCTCAAGAGGCAGGATTTTTAGATGAGATGGGGAGAAAGACCTGGGGGTGTTGATGGATGAGAAGCTCAGTGTGACCTGGTAATATGCATTTGCAGCTCAGCCGACCATATCCTGGGCTGCATCAAAAGAAGTGTGGCCAGCAGGTCGGGGGAGGTGATCCTCCCCCCTCCACTCTGCTCTCATGAGTACTCCTCCTCTGGAGTACTGCGTTCAGCTCTGGAGCACCCAGCATAAGGACAGGGATCTGGCGGAGCAAGTCCAGAGAAGGGCTACAAAGATGATCAGAGGGATGGAGCTCCTCTCCTGTGAAGACAGACTGAGAGAGCTGGGGTGGTTCAGCCTGGAGAAGGCTCCAAGGAGACCTTAGAGCAGCTCCCAGTACCTAAAGGGACCTACAAGAAAGCTGGAGAGGGACTTTTTACGAGGGCTTGTAGTAATAGGACAAGGAGTAATAGTTTTTAAATGAAAGAGGGTAGATTTAGATTAGGTATTAGAAAGAAATTCTTCACTGTGGGGGTGGTGAGGGTGGAACAGGCTGCCCAGAGCAGCTGTGGATGCCCCATCCCTGGCCGTGTTCAAGGCCAGGCTGGATGGGGCTTGGGGCAACCTGGTCTAGTGGAAGGTGTCCCTGCCTGTGGCAGGGGGGTTGGAGCTGATGATCTTTAAGGTCCCTTCCAACCCAAACCATTCTATCATTTGGCCAGTAAGCAGGGGCAAATTTTTGCTGTTAAAGAAGTGTGGCAGCCTGAGGTTGTGGCAACCTGAGGTGCTAAAAACCTGCTGCTGGAAAAGGCTGTTAAGACATCTGTGAGATGCTGGGCAATGTATCAAGTATCAGTAAAGCCCATATTAAGGTCAGTAACACCTGTGAAGAAAGGCTGAAAGCCATGTAGCTCATGGGAATGCCTCACAAAGTAGGTTGCCTGGTGTGGGGAGGGACATGTGGAGCCGGGGAATCACAGGGAAGCGTTAAATATATTTATAGCGCTCTCACCCTCAGGGTTTAAGTTTTGCTCCAAAGCCAGTTTGAATCTGACTTCAAGACGAAGGCTTTTACTCGGTCTGTAATGCATTGTGATATCCAGCAGGTAGAACTCACTGAGGAAAATAGCTTCCCAAGATGATATATAGAATCATTCAGTCACATCTCTGAGCTATTTAGGGGAAATTATCCATGGGATTGTATCATTAGTTTAAAAGCTGCCTCAATTGTTTTTCTGTCAGGATAATTTTAAGCCACGCAAGAGTATTAGTTGGAAAAACATATTTGAAAAGGAGTCTAACTCCTTCCATATCGCTCAGATCTGGTTTTCAGGTAATATTTTCCTCTTCATTTGTAACCGCTCTGTTGAGGGGTGGAGAGCAGAGTTCTGGCTTTGAGGTGGCCAGTGACTTTTTCTCTGCATACATCCACTCTCTGTGAATCAGGTTCTCAGCTCTCACAGGCTTATACTTCAGCCACTGGCCTTGTCTGCCCTTGCTACATCAAAAGGAACACAGCTTTGAAAATTTCCAACCACGGTCCTAACTAATGGCACAATCCATGAAATAACTAAGTGCTAGCAAAGGAAAGACCCTGTTCACACTAATCAGTAATGTGAGCTGTTTCCAGGGCAGTTTGTTTAATCAGAAGTCTCCAGAGTCAGAAAGGAAATTTAGGCCAAATGACAAAACTACTCAAAACTAGAGATACTTAACAATAGATATGACTGTTGGAGCATTGACAAGTTGAGAATTAGTGGAAACACCAAGTTAGAAAGCAAATGAAACTTTCTCCTAGGGAAAAGTTCTTTACATCAAAGAGAAAACCCGAATTAATAATAATGGTAAATAGCAATGTGACCTGAAGACTGAAGGAAAGACAGGGCAGGCAGACATGAAGGCATGAGGGGAATTCCCGTGAGACCTTTGGAAAGTCGCTTTAGCTTCTAGCAATGAAATGAGGTAGCACGGCTCTGTTGCTCAGCTGGGGTACAAGGGAAAAGATGTAATGAGTTTGAGGGGTACGAGTACTCTGACAGTAAGTGCTTTCTGTTGCATCTCTTTAGCCCCAGCCTGTTTACTGAGCCTTTCAAGACTCAGTAAACTCATTACTTTCTCCTTTGAAATGTGGATGCATGGTAAGATAACACAGCCAAACATTCTGCCTGGGGATGGACGGACCTGGACTGGCAGCTGCTATAAGAGCAGGCAGGCTGGGATGACAATTTGCATGCTTGGTTAATCACAGTGATCTTGAGGCACAAGGCAGGACCAGTAACTTTAGCAACGCAAAAATATTTTGTAGTAACTAGTGTAAGGACAGATATTGAAGAGGGATCTCTCTACTTACCCACAGCAAAGCAGGATTTGACTTTTCTTGTGATAGGCCAGCTGTGCTTGGTTGCTCTTTTATGAGCAACAGTTCTTGACAAGCCTGAGCATCTGTAGGTAAACAAACAATTCCAAGATTTCTAGTCCAAAAATTGCTTCTCAGTTTGAATTGTAAATTAGATTTTTCTTCTGAATCCATAAGAATGATCCAAAGCGGTGTGACGTATATTCAGTTAGCAGAAAGATGTAGCTGCAAGTATCTTAGACCACATTTATCACAAAGCAAGAAACAGCTTTTGAAGTTGGCTTGGCCTCACTTGCTTTCCACCAGAGGGAAGATAAGACACTGTCATGCACTACTGGCAATATGAATGCTTCTTGAATGAAGTCTGTGATGGAACAGCAGCACCAATGTGTGGAGTTTGAAACATATACTAGGAGCAAGTAACTCTGATGCAAGGAGCATTTTCCTGTCCCTTTTTAATTTTTCAGCAAAAGATACTCAGTAGTTAATGGAAATGCATTCTTCTCGCCCTGAAAGAATTGCAAGTCTTCAGACCACAGAAGACAGACTGTGTTTTAAAAATGTATGCAGGCAAAAGGGGAGGGCTTGCAAGATGGTGGTTTATTTTCTGGGGGGAGTCTGGAAATGGACCATTAGCATCTTCCTTCTTTCTGTCCTCTAATGTGATCCCTCAGTATTTAGGAGGATCAGAAAAGCATTGGTCTTACAGGAAATATCTTTCTGAAATTGATGCCATTGATCAGACAAATATCCAGTGTCAGAACATTTGAAAGCACTAAATTTATATGGCCCAAAGGACACATTTATAGAACTATACACAGAGTCAGATTTCCAGAGCTATGTCCAGGGTGTGCCTCAAACCACTGTATGATGCCAAACTGTGCCAGGTGTGTATGGAGCCAAATGGCGCCAGACTGTGGAAACTCTTTTATTAAAGTACTTCTCCAAACCTCTGGATTTTTTTCGATTTGAGTTAAATCTGATTTTTGCAACTTAAGATCTTCTCTGATTAGAAAGGATGGGATGTAAATGCTGTCTATTCAAAGTTTGGATTTTATACAGCTGGAAAGGAAGGCTATCCAGGTTATCTCCTATCCCTAGACTTCCCTCTTTCCTATTGCTAATTAACATGACAGTAACCTTAGATAGGACTCTGTTGCCTAAGCAAGTACATTGTGCCATTTCAGAAGTCCCAGAACACCCTACCTCCCTTCCAACTACCAGAATATGTCCAACAGGTGAGAAAATAGTGCCTGGCAGCCCTGCGCATGCTCAGCACATCAGCATCTGTGCAACTGGCTCTTAATTCCCCTCTCAGTGCTGTTGGAATTATATCCTATACCCCTACCCCCCCACCCCCCCAAAACATACAGATCCCAATGAAGGCAAAATTCCCTCTTGCCATAGCTGGTGGTGTTGGTCAGCAGACAGCAAAGTGCTCCAAGGAAAGGAGTCCTGCTCATGGACAGAGAGATATTACAAACACTAAATCAGGATGTCCCTTAAATAGATGCTCTGAGTAAAACCAGCAAAACCTGTCAAGACATACCCAAACCTGTGTAACCTGGATGTTACCAAATCACATCAAAGTTCCGTTCAGCTCGTTCAGGCTTTTCTAGCAGCCTTGGGAAATTTCAGCAGAACAGGAAATTATACAGAGAAAGCACCAAAGCATAAAGCATATTTTAGTGGGGCACATTTCAAAAAGAAGCAGGTGAAGTTTCTGCATAGCTAAGGGAAAAAATAAAAGTCTTTGCAACAACAAAATGTTATCAGAGGACAAACAATCGTGCATTATATTCCTGTTCTTTGTTGTATTCCTTGCAAATCAAACTTATCTGTCTGTGTATTGTGCTCCATCCTGGTCACTGATGTTGTAAAAAATTTCAGAAGAAAATCTATAGAAAGAAACTGTCCAAAAGAAATCCATCTTTCAAGTTCCTCGTTGGGAGAGACTTTAGGGAAGACTGACTATTCCACATATGCTGTCTTGTGAGCTCATTGAAGAATAGGTACTGGGAGCCTGATTAATATATATTTTATGCACTACTAATAACCATCTGCTGTAGACTTTACCTCTAAAAACCACAAGACATTATTTCTGTGTTAAACTAAAAAAAAAAAGCTCTTTTTCTGGCTAAGCACAATTAAATAGTGATGTGCCTAGTGATCTTGAACACAAGGACATTTGGCATCTAGTATTGACAGAGAACAAACCCCATCATCTGTCCACAGCTTGTAATTATCCCTTTTCAATGATTTTCCTGACTGCACAACTTTGTGAAAAATTATCCACCTGCAGCTCAGAAAGGCAATCTCCATTTCACCATCCAGAGGTAAAATACTCTACAAGAGACCAGGACTCCACCTCAGCTGGGGTACCTTTGCATTGGCAAGAAGTGTGCGCTGCATCTCAGAAGGCACAAATGTAAACAGTAATTATATGTATTCAGAGATAAACAATCTCCAGCACAAATACTACCGTTTATGAGAAAAGATGGATTTTTGATTCAGAATGAAATATAGTATGAGCCTGACTAATTCATAGTCATACCTTTCCATTTTGTGATATCAACATCACACAAGGAGTCTTTCATTCTTATTGTAAGTCTAATTGTAAGCAATCGCAGAGTCCATGCTATACTTTTCAAGTGACACTTATCCAATGTTCAGTCGTGGTGGCAGTTTGGGATGAGGGGATGGCTTCTAAAAAAATGGGATAGCTCACGTGAAAGACATTACCATAGGAAAAGTAACTTTAAGAAGTTCTTGACAGAGTGCAGATGACATATATTTGGAAGATGCAAGATGTATAGTGACTGGCTTGGCGGGACCCAAGGAAAAACATGATAAGTGAACACCAAATAACCGGAGATGCTACAAGTGTTGAGTGATAGCAACATTTCAGCATAATCCTTCTCAGGAATGGTGTCATATCCTCTGATATATACTGAGCTGGTGTCTGGCTTTGCTCTATACCACAGAAAATATGCAGACAATAAGAGAAAATATTAGTGTGTGTGCATGCATGTGTGAGACAGAGTGAGCCAGAGAAGGAATACAAACCAGTGACCTTTAGTGGATGGAGTCAGAAACAATCAACTTTGCATCAGAAGATCAACTCAATGTCAGAAGCTTTTCAGAATGTCAGAAGAGTGGCAAGACTGCTGGAAATTCTCCTTAGCTCAAATTTTTGTGCTTCATAAGTAGGATGATTTCAGCATCACACCAATATCTCTCCAAAGTTCCTGTGGATCATGACATGAAACACAATGAAAAGTCCTAGACAGTGGTGGCTTTGTTCTGGGATGACTGCATCTGGAAAATTTACAAATATCAACCTCATTTTAACAAAATGGAGATAAATTGTATTTTGGTTTGGGGTGTTTGTGTTTTTTTGGGGGGGAGTATCACTACAATTCAGCAATCTCCCCCTTCCACGTCTGAGGGAACAAGTTGCCTGTGGCCCTACTATGCCTATGACTAGTTTTGAATAAAGTAAGGTGTTTCATATTTCTTATACACAGTAAAAATCTGTAAAAGTATGAATGTTTGTCCAGTCCTTGTTCCATTTCAGTTTCTTTCTCTCCTAGGATCTGACACTCTTGTATTTCCAATGCTTCCAAGGTATTTGTTCCAGTGCATTTGTATGTAGACTCTGAATTTTATTTTATTTATTTTATTTTTACATAGAAGTTGTTGAGTAAACTATTTGAAATTCTGGAGTTGGCAATACCAAATCAGAACAAAATGGTATCACCAGCTCTTCTCACTCTGGGTTTTGCCATGCTAAATACATTTCTCTACCCCTTTCTCATCAGAATCACCTTCGATGATGGAAAAACTGCTTGCTGTGGGACTGACTGAATACTGCTGAAGTATTTTTGTAATGGAAAAGTTTTCTGTGAGGAAATGAGGATCTGACTAAGCTGCTATATATCACAGACAAGTCTTGATTGCACAAAACTTTTCTGTGTTTCATTTCTGAGGGGCTCAGGAGCAGTGCTTTAGCTTCACGATATAACAACAAGCAATTCAGTTAGCACGGGCTATTCCAATCCATTGCAAGCACTTTTACAAAGGCATTGGGGTATTACCTAGGAGGTTGAAACTTTTGGTTTCTGGAAAACCTCCAAGCCTCAACCTTTTAGTCAATTTTGAGAATAACCCAAACGTTTGAAATTCTGAGTTTTAGTTAGTTGTTACATGGGTGGGTGAATAGTATGCTGAGGTTGAATGAAATACTGGTGCCTTTTGAGTTTGTTTACAATTTGGTTACTAATTCAACACTGAATTTTAGAATCACAGAAATGGCAACTTGAACAGAAAGGAGCCACGGTTAGGTTTATGATGCAAGTTTTTTAAAAAATGAAAATAATAAAGAATGATTGAGATACGATGTACTACAGGTCAGACTGACATCTCCTGTTGCGGTCGCCGGGTTGTTAGATCATTTGCAGCTGCAGGAACCTGGGAGCCATATCAATGGCTGATGAATATTTAAGGAATCCAAGCAGCACTCAGCTCTCTTGCTGCTCTCTTGTGTTTGCCTCAGTTACTGCTTACAATTATTGCTAGCAATTCCTCCATGGGGGGAAAAGGAATCAGTGCAAAAAGAGGCTGGATTGCTGAGAACAGAGGTAATGGGCAAACGACCTTGCTCTGCTGTATCTGTTGCTGTTGTGGTCCTGTGCACCAGTTAATACTTGCCTGGTTTTTTGGTGGGGCTGCGGTTTATCTAGGCTGGGTTTGGTGATGCTAGAAAGCTCCTTTCTTCCTTGGTTCGGGATATTTGTCTGTGATTGAAGCCGGAGCTCAATGGCTAGATTCAGAGAGAAACAAAGGGCTTTTCCCTCTGTTAGTGTCTCTGCAGTGAGTATCTTCCGGGGGACATAAACCCCCTAAGTGCCTGGAAGGTTTCTTCTCCTTGCTTGGGCTGCAGGTGCAGGACAGTTAAACACTTTTGAATTAAAGACATTCTGTGAGTTTTCCAAGGGCAAGATCCCAAGCTCCCAATATATCTTGTTTATCTGTATTTTTGGACCGAAGAATGCTTTTGATTTCAATGACTTCTATCCCAACTGGGGGCTTCCTTGAATATGCATAGTCTCTCCATACATGATGTGGTGGTTTCTGCAGGAAGAAAGTTCACACACAGGGATCAGAAATGAGCCAGATTTACCTTCCATCAGCTCCCCTGCCTGGAACATCAAGGGGCTACACTCTCAGTGTATCCCCAAGTTTACTTTTTTATTTACACATAGCTGTGATTTCTCAAAATTAATCCTTGGAAATGTTTGTCATAAACCTGCTTTTGATAATCCTTTTATTCATTTGGAACAGAATGAAGTCATGATCACATGCACCAGTTTTATCATGCAATGGCTGCATCTATAACCTACAAAGACTTCAGTCTTCTAAAAGCTATAAAGACTTCAAAGTTTAGCACTATTTACATTATACAACTCCACATTAGAGCTGGACTACTCCCTCCAGAAATTTGCTAAATGCTCTGTGCAATACCAAGCAGCTTCTGGCCAGAACATGTTCCTTTTTAACACTCAGGTCATAAAGTGCCTATTAAAATGACATTAAAGCCAAAGAAAATCTATCCAAAGCCTCAAATAGGCACTGGATAAGGCCCACACTAGAGAATATGCTATATAAGCATGCTCATAAATCATTAAAATTAAGATAGGATCTATCATTAATAAGTAAAGTTCAAGGACAGCCTTTATCTTGTTAAATTATCCAAATTTTGCTGTCTATTAGCATACCATTTAGAATGTAAGAATGGCTGTAGGGTTTTTTTTTTCACCCTTCTTGGTAATGACATATTATGCAGAATAAAAAGCCTTAGCAACTGTTCTAAGATGCCATAATAATGCTGGAATTATTCTTTGGGGGAGGTTGTTGTATTAAGCAGCAAGTAATTAATGGTAAATTGCACTGGAAATTCTTGGAAAAAAGACAAATTACATACGGTCTTGTACTCACACCCAGCAA
Organism: Microhierax caerulescens; assembly: GCA_035590215.1. NCBI lineage: Eukaryota > Metazoa > Chordata > Aves > Falconiformes > Falconidae > Microhierax > Microhierax caerulescens. Next base: position 20,994,234 of record JAVJGJ010000062.1, read on the forward strand.
GTCCCATGTAATTAACAATATTAAGATAAATATGAGAGGAATTATTAATGATGAGATTAACTTCACATCATAGTGCTAACAGATGTATTTCATCTATGCATGTGGTAGGAATTGAGAGTAGTTGTAATTGCTAAAAATATCTGACGTTATTGCTTCATGGAAATTTACCGCGGAACTATTGATTATTATGCAATCCCTGACATTTGTATGGTGACTTGTCCCCACAGATCTCAAGTCACAAGATCAGTTTTGCTGGGTGGATTGAGGGCTATTTTGTTGAAGCTGCAATTGCCTGAGAACATGAAACGTTCGTTCTAGATAACATGAGTCAAGTTCTTAGTAAGCATCAAGCTGCAGTGACAAGGTAACACAGCATAAATTACTAGTGGGAAGGGGGCTGACCCACTTAGCACTCTATTCAGGCCAGGTTCATGAGTTAACTCACCATTAAAAAACAAGATTAAGTAGGGAATTGCCAGAAGAGACAAAACAGCCCCTAACAACAGAAGGCAGCTATTTGAAATGGAAAGTGAAGAAGGGTAGTGTACCCGGGTGAAGTTTCAAAGGCAAGAGATGGAAGCAGCAGAACAATTTGCTCATTTGCATTTGTCTTCAACAGCAGAAGAATGGCTGTAGTGCATTTGTTCTGTGTGGCTGGTGCCTTTTAGACATAGGAGGAAATCTGCAGGTTGTTCTTGAATTCAGAAAACCTGCTTTCAATTTCTAGCTGTAGTTCAGTCTCTCTGTGCCTCGGTTTTCTCACCTGTACCAATTAACAGCCTGATATTCATTCTCAGGCACTTCGAAGTATGTTGATAATATGGACTAAGGTACGTGATTTTATTCTTGTTTCTGAGCAGAATCATGCCTGCTAATATCAGCTGAAGGGCTGTTGCCTTGAGGGAAGGTCCATCTCTCTCAAATCACTTCTGTGACCTTCCTGGCCCCTGATTTTCCTGCCTCCCTAAGGATCTGCTTGAATCCTGCTTTATTCTGACAAGGTATTGCAGTAGCCTTCACCTGTGTCCACCTTGAAGCAGGCCCTTCAGCCCAGAGTGGCTTTTAATTTGAAAATGAACAGGACATCGTTTTGGTGCCAGCCGAGCATTTTGCTTGGTAAAACCATCACCAGGAAGGAAGAGAATTGTGCCTGAAGTAGCACAAAGGCATAGGGAGAAGGGCTTAGAAATCCTGCCTCATTCAACTTCACTGGCACGTACAGAGGAGCAATCACCACAGCTTCTAGGTTAATTAATCAAGGCTCTCAGAAATGCAGATTCTTAACAGCTTCAGGTGCCTTTCACCTTTCCTGTAGGTCCTGGTTTGAATCCAGCTCAAATCGGTAGGGATGGAGGGATGCAAGTGATTTCTGCCTGCTTTGTTCAGCAGTGGCAAGAACTGGTGACCTCAGCTGAGCCTCCATTCCATCAGACACCTACAGATTTAATATCAGAGTAGTAATTAGCCATCTCGGTGGGCAGGCTTGGGCTGAATCTGTGTGGAAACAGATACTAGATGGAGTCCCTTCAGGTCATGCTGGAGGGATGCTGGTCTGTGATTGACTGGGCACTTCAGGTGTCACACTGTGCTCTGTACCTGCTCTCATTTTCCGTTGCTTGCTCTCTTGCATGTTCCCTCTCTGAGGGAAAGGGGAATTAAAGGATACCATTTTCTCTGTCAATCAAGTAGACTGGTGTCTCTCATGAGAACCCAACTGCACTCGAAGTCATTCGCCTTATTTTCTAGCCATAAGAATAATAGAAAATTGTTCTACTCTGGAATTATATTCCTCTTGATTTTTTTTTTTTAACTATAAAGACACTACAGTGACATTTTCAACATACAATAATTATCTCCTGAAGGTAAGTGGTACCCACTGTGTGTCTCTCCATGGTTTTTTAAAGCTTTGCTATGGGGTCTGCATTTTCTGATGTATCTGTGCAGTGCCTGGCACAAAAGGATGCTGTTCTTGGATAGGGTCCGCAAATTGGTCCTTGAAGGGAACATGAGGGTACTGTCTCATCATTTAATGCAGCTTTATGTATTTTCATGTGTGTATACTGCACTTCTAACAAACTATACCCCTTTATTAGGATTTGAAAAGTCTTTATGCAACCTGAGCCAAGGTGGACACAGAGGTAGGGAACTATTAGAGGAAACAGTGAAGACCATGGGAGAGAAGAGGAAGCAAAATTATTAGAGAAGAGAGGACCTTTGGGATATGTATTCTGTTATTCTTCTCTTACAGTACTGAATTAAGTTGTTTAAACCTATAACTTGAAGGTTATATGTAGGAAAGCATGCTCCCTGAGATTGTTTAACGCAGTTTTTCACCTGTTTGATGTGATAACAAGACGATTTTTCAGCTGTCTCTGGTGATTACCTCTCACATTTCTTTGCTGCCAAAGATGGTGCTTTGTTTTCTGTTAGACTGTGGGATTTCCATGGATATTTTTAGTTTCTAATGTGCTTGACAACACAAAAATGAAAGAGTTTGGGAACCTACACATAAATAACTGACCCTTAGCATTCTTTTGGGAACCCAGAAGGTTTAGACTTAAAAGCCCTCAGGAAATGCAGCATTATTCATGTATGACCTCCACAGTATGCTGAACTCTTGAATGCTTACATCCGTCAAGCCTGGCTTGATGTCCTCATCAGTAATAATGACTGAGGTGATGCGGAGAATAATGATTTTTCTACTGTGTCTACAAAAGTGCTGCTTTAGCAACTGTAACTTCTGCTTTAAAAGAGGATGTCATCAATGCAAAGGGCAGCTCTATATTTTTCTGTGACTACAGCAGTACCATTACTGTCCAGAAAAATGACAGAGGAATGGATTTACTGTTTTAAGGGCTCCTCAATAAGTCATTGGTTTCAGTGGAGAAGCATTTGCCTAATTTATTGAGGAAGCAATCAGTCACCAGAAAATAAATCCCATACATTAAAGTAAGCCTTTGGGTCTCTGCCCAGCTCAACCAACTGACCCGATGGGACTCTGTATGGGTAGTCCAGGCTGCTAGTTCCTGACGTTGGGTGAGAGTTTTTTGGTTAGTGGCTTCAGAAGCAGCATGGAAATGCTAGCATGAGGAAGACACGAGCCTTGAGAGACATCTGAGAACACCTTGCACAAAGAACAGGGTTTGCCCAGTGTGTCTGCTGTGGAGAGCTCAAGGAGTCATGGGCTTACATTGCAGAGAGATATCCAGGTTAGGCTTTAGAATAAACTAACAGGAAGGATCACTATGGTTTTGAAATATATTATTGAGGTGTACTAAGTCTAGTTTAGTCAGCCACTGGAAGTTTTGAGACCAGACAGGATGTGGTATACCTGTAGGTCATTACGGTAGCTTGAGATGGAAAACACTATGCCAAGCTTTTTACGCACCTTAACAGAAACATGCAGGGAGAAGGAGGGTGTTGGGGTTTAGAAAGATGAAGGTGCCATCTCATAGTTGGCTTGCAGTGGAGCCATCCCAGCCTTTCTGGCCCCAGGCTGCTTACCCAGCTGAGGGGGCTGGAAGAGAGGGCAGTCCCTAACCACAGCCCCATGCCCCTTGTCTCTGCCAGCTGCCAGCCCTCACTGTAGTGAATCCACAGTTAAGGCCACACATGTGATCCCTGTGATACTTGTTACTGAGGTTTGTCCTAATTGACTCTTAGGATAGCTTTGCAGATCTCTCACCTTGTTGTCATCATTTCTCCATCCCCCCATTTACCATAGGTGGCAGTTCCAGGAATCAGAAATGGTCTGCATCCTTTCAAATATTTTCTGGAGGGCAGGATTAGGGTGTAGGCACCACATAGCAAATTTAACCGCAGGAGAAATGAAGGAAAGTTAGCACACACTGACCTGATCCTGCTCTGTTGTTCTTGCCCAGCAATATGTCAGACCATCAGAGAGATGTGCTCCTTGCCCCTGGTCTGAGGGGAGCAAAACCAACAGTTATCAGCAAGTGATAACTTGCCACTAATCCTGCACCATGCTCAAGAATGAACATATTTTACTGCAACATGATCAGCTCAACAGTGATCATTTTGTAGGTGACCTCTGCTCTTATGAGAGCTATTTACTTCTCATTCAAAAAAAGGCTAACCACAGCAGTATAAATAATAGGTTAAATAGCTATATAAGCTGTGATAACAGCCTAATGAAAACATTTCCAAGGTTGAACGCTACTGCTTCATATGTGCCTTTTTGATTGAATGTCCTGAATTTGTACTTTAATGGACAATAGTAAAAGAGGAAAGAAAGGAAAGAATGGAGTAATAGATATTCAGTATTGCAAACTTAACTTATTTCACTTCACTGGTTTTGGTATTTTTCTTAACAGTCACCTCTGAAATATTGTTATGACTAACATCAGCCTTCATTAAAAAGAGAAGTTGATTTTGACCCTCAGTCACAATGAAAAGTGAACATGTGAGCTGTGAGCAGAAAGCTATAAGACATGCTCTTTTTTCAGAAAAAAAAAAACAAAAATAAACCCCGCAAAAAACTCCACCAAACTGGAAAACATATTTTTCTTTCATTTTCCTCCTTTTAAACTCGTCGTGATTTTGAGACATGATTCCTTGTTGCTGAAATAATTAGATTAAAAATAGTGTGTATGTCAGCAGGTAAAGAGGTATCGCTTCTAAGAGTCAGGTCCATTCTGCAGGGATGTTGTCATAGTATTGATTTCTTTTGAAGTCTGCATCTTTACTATTGACTTCTCTAGCAGTGGAGATATTTCCTGTATTTTTTGTATCAATCTTGCTGAGACCTGGTTCTGAAGTGCAGCTCTTGCCCTTTTTGTTTGTATTTCAAGTGCTGTATAGCAGCTATGTAGCTGGTCGAACAATTTCTGTAAAAACTAGGGGGAAAAAGGACTGTTTTTAACTAAAACCTCAGTTTTTCAATTAAATGCTACATTCCTGTCAGAAAATGCATCTGCTAAGTCAGGAAAATTTAATCTTTTGGTCAAAACATGTAAAGTTCCAAGTCTTAAGTAGTTAAACCAAGAAACTGTTGCCCTGAGTGCAGAGCCTCCAACCTGTTCCTCTTCTCCGAGGTGCTTCTCCACCACTTGCTGCATCTCCAGTAACTGCTCCTACTCTGATGAGCACCTGATAGATAATTTTCTTTCCAGATAAATACTAATGGGGCATCAGAGAAAACACATTATTCTCAAGATACTTCATTTACAAAGGCACTTCAGCTACAAGTCCCATAAGGTACCATAAAAGAGTTCGATAACTTTCCCAGTACTTTCTGTAATGGTTTCACTGTGTCCATTAATCCTTCCCAGTAGCTGCCTTGAGTCCTGGGGTTTTCTTTTCCATTCTATTGATCTGACAAAGTTATTTTTAAGCTTCCTTGACGTACTGTAAACCTTATCTACTCATTCAGGCTTTTGCTGGAGGCCAGGAGTTTGAGAAGGTTGAATTTAATTTTGCAGGTGTGAGGAAATTTATTTGAGCTGGTTCTTAGTCAATTTTGCATCTTGTTAATTGATGTTTTATCATTCTTGTAGATACATCTGGAGGGGATCTGCACTGGATCCAATTTTTACATTGTGAAAAATAAATAAAATTACATAAAGAGTCCCTGAGGGACCATTCATCCCTTTCACCAGTAGAGTCTTCTGTAAAAAAATGGTGTGGATCCTTCAGGGGTCATCAATTGTTCCAGAGGTCTGGTGCATATCCCAGGAAAGACCTCACTTTGTCAGATACATCAGGTGCTGGTTTTCCCCTGGGCACATACCCTTCGTGTATGGATCTACTTGCAGTATTTGACACTTTCTAGTGCCATCTGTAGGTGTGTAGAAGCAGAAATGTGAGGTAGAGTCTAAGAACATTTTTCTTGGAAATGGCAAGATGTCATTTCAGAGCTTCTCATGATAGACTCTGCTTTATGGGACTTCTTCAGAGGAACTTGTGGTTGCTTTCTTTAAAAAAAAAAAAAAAGTGAGTTGTAAGAAAGCACAGAGCTGGTTACAGAACACATGCTTTGTGGTATTTGAAAATTGTCCTTCATAGTAGCAATAGTGTTATAAAGCTGTAGGTTTGCCAGAGCCAGACAGTTTCATTAGTATGTCTTTGATCTGAATCTATCAACTATAAAAGAGTCAGGTCTCCATAAATGCAGTTTAAAAAAATTAAGCAACTGATGCTGATAGAAACAAATATCTGCTAAACACACACTCCATCCTCCTAAATAACATCCCATTTGTGTCATGCATATAACTTAAAATACCTCTGGAGTATTTTAAGGCCAAATAGACCATCACAACTGGTGGTTTATGCTGACAGTAAGCATATGTATTTGAGTTAGCTCACCACATCCCTTTCAGAAACGTTTTAGACAATCGCTGCTTATTATGAGTTGGTTTTACTTTTTCTAAACCCTTTATAATGTGGGTGTGAGTAGGAACTTAGTACGGACCTCTTCCTTGAAAGCTTTTCTTTAAAGATCATTCATAGTGTGTATGTACAGTGTCAATTAGCAAAGGCTCAGTTTAAGCTAATATTAAACTGTGTGCCTCTTGTTAACTAGTCGGCTGAGAAAGGAATTTTGCACAGATTTTGCAGGTGACTGGGGGTTTTGTTTCCACTGCGTGCTTTCTCCATTTTCAACTCTGTTTTTTTTCCATTTTCTGTACTGGAACATATTTGTCTAGTCAAATCCTGGACTGGGTATGGAAATCTTTTGCTGCATCCCCAAAGAGTTGATTGGTGTGAAGATGCTTTTGTTTGAATAAGCACCATGTGTAAAATAAAAGCTTTCAGTAGTAATTTCTCTGCTGTGATTCCAGTTCATATGACCAGTGATGCCTCACAGTGTGCACATTATGAATATTTCTGAGAATTTTTTAGAAAAATACCCTTCATTTGAATGTATCCAGGGCTCATAGTTTTTTGATCTACTTCTCGTTTTCCTCTGACTTGTTTCTGTCTTCTGATTTCACTCCTTAAGTTCCTTGCTTTCTTTCCCATGCTGATAGAGGCTCTTTATGAATTTCTATTTCTTTCACATTCCTTCCTTCCCCCCTGAGTTCCTTTTTTTCTTTCCACTTTAGTTCTTTGATTGCTGCTGGGGGCTAAGGTTATAATTTAGTCAGCCTCTTCTGCTCTGCTGTCTGAAAAAATCCTTTCTTTTCCTAGACAGTAAATAATTCCGGAGCTTGCATGCCTGTCTTTTAGCTTACTCTTTTTTTATTATTGTTATTATTATTATTATTATTGTTATTATTACTATTGTTATTATTACTATTGATATTATTACTATTGTTATTATTGTTAATTATTATTAATTATTGAGTCTTTTCCTGCTGCCACAGTGTTGTCTTGTTGTTCAGTGGAAATGCCTTCTCTTCCTCTGACCTCCCTGCCTTCCCTGCTTCATGCCTTACGCTTCTGCACCAATGTGACACAATAGAGTGGGATGTCTATTGTTAGGGATTGCAAAGAGATGATCAACCCCAGGGCCATCTCTTCAACAGCTATATAGAGTGATACCTTCTTCACATTTCCTCTGATGCTAGCTATAATTTCAAAGTCTGAATTCTCATTTAAAACCTCAAGCCCTTGCAGAACGATAGGTGTAGTAAATCAGATGTTGACTTGTTTTAATGAAATGTAAATGAGAGCCAGCAGTGGGCTAAAAACAACACAGGAGATGGAATGAGGATAAACAACAAAGGACCATCTGAGCGGGGAGTCTGGGCCACCTAAAAGATTATTGCAGTTCTAGGTTGATTGAGCCTTTGATCATGTACTTAATGAACATTTTTATGGTGAATCATCGCACACTAAGTTTGTTTTCAGGATGGCCATTAGAGAGGCTTTTATAAATGCTTTTGCAATTAAGGGTAACAGGTCAGTGCTCAATTCCCGAGTCTGACATAGATACCTCACAGGGTGCTCAGCCACTCGTTTAAAATCATTATGCCCTAAATTCTGTAAAATGGCAATAACCTTTTTGCTGACCTTGTCCATTTAGATTGTGAAGCTTAGGAGCCGTCTGATTGAAGAGCACCTAGGCAATAGACCTCCTGGTGCAGAAACTGCACAAAACCTCGAATCCAGAATCCAAATGCCTCTTTTGGTTTGTGACTTCATAGTGTGATGAATCAAACCCTCGAGTTCTGCACTAGAGGTTCTCAGGCTCTGCACCTCAGCTGGAACTCAGACTGGGATTTTAATCTTGCAATTAAGACTCACCTGGAGTCCTCATGCCACTAGCAACTTCACTGACACAAGACAATACTGGAGAGCAAAGACTTGAGAGCAAACGTGAAAAAATTAAGTCCAGGATATGATAAACATCAAGCAATTTTTTACACTCTTGCAATTCAAAGATACATTTTCTATCCACATTTTTTACAGAGAAACATAATTATCCACATGTATCTCTATATCTCTGCTTACCATTCTAAGGAGAGACACTGCTGATGTATTAATAAAAAGTACCCTCAGCTCAGAAGCAATAAGAAAACTTAAACTGAAATAAGAGAACATTGCACACAACAGAGAACATGTTAGAATTCATCAACCCAGAAGTTACACTACTTGCAGAAAGAATGGATATGGATTAGGAGGGAGAAGCGTCCCCCTGATGCAAACAGGTTTTGGAGTCTCAGGATCATTTCTAATATCAAGAAACTCATGTTTGCAAAACTGTACCTGGCACTAGAAGGCTGTCTGGTTGCCACAACTGTAAAAACAAACTTCAAAAGGTGTGAAGCACAAAAATGCAGGTGTAGCCTTGGGAAACTGATTGACTTGGGCAATGTAGGCAGTCTGGTCCTCTGTCACATTGCACTTTATCAGACCTAGCTTCTTCTCCAGAATGACAGCTGCATGCCATTCAGCAAAGTGCAGCAGAGGTATTAAGTGGGGTTTGTTTCAAGCAAGCCTTCAGCAAAAAAAATCTGTATCCTCTCCAACTTCAAGGAATTTTATAATTCCATATTTTTGATGAGAGTAAGTACTACTTCTTATCTACCCACCACTCCTTATTCTTTATGCAGCAAAAAAGTATTAGTACATCAGCCTGACTCTTCGTCTACTGATATTTAGAAAATCAGTCCTTTTCTTGCCAATATCTAGGACAGAATTTTAGCATTTCCCAAATAATCACCATGGCTTTGTATGAAAAAATCTGAACTCATAGGGAAATACATTCTCTTTCACATATTTATGTAACCCACTGACAATATATGTGTGAGACTTACTCTGGCATTACTAGTTTGTATAATTCTGGGTTCAATGTCTGCCTTTTGCTGTTGAGTGTTGCACTTCTGGCACTTGAGGTTGTTAGTTCAAACTTTTTTTTCATGTTCTAGAAGATGGTGCCATCACAGTTTTGTGCAGACACATTTCTGTTTGTATACATGTAAACAACATTTTCTGTAGTATATAATATACTACAGAATAAAGAATATCCCGTATTAAGGCATATGGCCTCCTTTTACATACTTACATAGATACACAGCCCCACGTGCATACACCTTCCCGTTAATATGTGTAAGAAAAAACTCTTTGTGCTATTCAGTGCTACTTGGTACCTCTTGATATTTTTTAGCCTTTTGAAAAATCTCAGCTCCTCAAAGGCAAAAAAATTCAGGTGAAAAAGAGTACAGTGGAGTCTTTTCTTTTAAGTAATAATAAAAATCAGAAAGCATTGGAATGGTGTAGCATGAGTATTTCTTATTTCTTTCTCATTTTCTTTGCAAGGCTCATTCAAAACTGAACCAGTGATGGGTAAGTTAACATGGGTAGGAATGGATTTTAAAATGGATTAAATATCAATTTGAAGTTAACAACCTAGGAATCGGCCAAATCCACAGAGATTACTGAAACAAACATCAAAAGACACATTTCAGGACAGATAGTGCTAGGAATTAAAGAGGGAATTTGCTATTGATTCTGGGCTGTCTTTTGTAGCAGTCCCATTATTGCTCAAGTTTGAGTGGCTTGAGATTTTCCTCACACTGCTTTCCTTGTGTGTCCTGTCTTCATGGTCCCCATACTGCTCCTTCCCACTTGTTTCTCAAAAATGTTGCTGTTTTCCAGTGGGTAGACTAGAGCAGAGAATTGCTGGGAACCCTCCAGAAAGGTCTGATCAAAGACTATTGCAAAATAGTCTTAATCCAAATTTATATTTCTTAGGAATTTATCCTATGAAGTTCCCAGAGCTGATCGGTGAAGCAGAACTGCTTGGGCTTCAAAATCAATGGACAAGCACTGGGCATTGGCCTTTTGTGGGGTTCATTTGCACAGTACCATCTATTTTAAGTGATCTTGCAGTAGTGGCACCAGAGGAGAAAGGGTGATGAGTCTTCTTCCTAAGTTTCAAAAGACAGAAAACAGAAGGGAGGAACTTTTGGAAAGAGATTGCTGGCCGGATAGGGAGTTCTATAAATCTTGCACTGTACTTTTTTGGTAGTAGCCACCAATTTTGCATCATCTCCTACCTCAGTAAATGGGGAAACAGTCTAGAAGGTCATCATGCTGGCCAGGCTGATCAGGAACAGGCTGAAGAAACAACATAGGAAGGAGAGAAAAGATCAAAGATGCATTTGTCTGGGCACAAAATTAAGATATTAAGTGAAAAAAAAACCCACCTAAACACAAAGAGAATTAGAAAGACTGGACTGTGTCATTATCCATTATTGGGAACTTTGGTAACAAACAAATGTAATTTTTTGTTTAGGAATCCAAATTTGGTTTGATGCGTATTATTCAGTAAAAGTGTTTACATGTTGGAATTATGAAAATCACTATTTATAACCAGTTTAGAAGGTTCAAATTAGAACAGTTGACTTTCTCAAGAATATTATCATCTGTGCCATTGACAGCTTTGAGAAAGATCTACATTTACAGGTCAGATTAAAATACTCAAAGAATAAGATGAACATTTGTTGCTGCTATCAACTACCAATCACCAAAGCACAAGAGAACAAGGTAAACTTTTCCTTAAAGATCCCTCTGTGAGGGATATGGGGTGGCAACTGTTTTGAGGAGACCAGCATGTTTGAAGTTTCACACTGATAGTACTAAAATATCCTTTGTTGTGCTCAGTGGTTATACTACATTCAGCACTGGGGAATTTTGTATTATGCTTTATATTCACAGTCAAAGAGAAACTGATCTGGGAACCATGACGGAGGTGTGTGTGATCATGTCTTCAATGCAAACAGAATAAATTCAAAACAATTTATATTTGTACCTTGTGCTTTAAAAAGGTCAGATTCTCAGAGACAGAAACAATTATGAGCTACATTTGCAGGGAGACAGCATTCAAATGGAAAAATGTAAAAAATAATTGGGACTTGTTTACGAACATTTTACTAAATGCCAAGAAGTCACAATAACATACTTGGAGGAAAACACTACATTGCTTAAAAAAGCCCCCAAGTCTGCTTAGAATGAAAGGCAAAACAGCCAAATCAATATGTGTGCGTGTATATATATGTATACAGAAGTGACAAATGGAAGCAAAAAGACACACGTAGAAATTTGTGGTCAACAGATGTAAACATCAACATTTTAATATGTTTTTTTTTAAGTACGTCAAAAATATGAGAAACATAACAATAGCATTGTTACATTACTGGGACTTCTCAACAGTACTGGAATAAAGTTTAGTAAGGTTTTCTGTTCCAGGTCCCAGAGTCAATGAACAATAACAGCAGATGATGATCAGCAATGAAGAAACAATTTCAACTTGAACAAAAATCTAGGATAGTGTCAAACAGAACTTTTTAAATCAGCAGATACAGATAGCTTGCAGCTAAGAAAAGAAAAACAGCGGTCAGTGACCGCTAATATTGATTGATTCTAGGAAGTCAGAGTGTATCCCAGAGAAGGTGAATAAGATCACAACAATACCAATATTTGAAAAAATGAAAACAGGATGATTTAGGTAATTACAAGTTTGTTAGCCCAGGCAAAATAAAGGCATGTCTAATAATAAAAGAGTTAATGAAGGGGAGATAACAAATGCCAATCAACATGTTTTCATGAAAAAGGATCTTGTTTAACTGAATTTACAATATTTTTCAAAATGAAATTTCATGTCTGTCTTCTAAATGTGATGTTGTTGATATAATAGTCTTCTTTCAGACATTTGGAGTGATACTCACATGATGCATTGATTTGTAAGCTAGAGTGATACAAAATCAATGGGGCACACATTGAATGTATTGAAACCACGTTAAATAATGGATCTCAAAATCTAATTACAAAAAGAGAATTTTTGTCAAATGTCTGTGTTTCCCACAGGAATCTGCTCAGGCCGACACTATTCAGTAAATATGTCAACACTTTGGAAATAAAAATTAGAATGCAATTATGGATTAAGTCTACAAATAACACTGACTTGGGGGAGCATGGAAGGGAACAGATTGCTGGGTGACCTGGCAGCTGAGCCAAATCTATGTTTATATGTCTGAAAAATAAAAACATAGGATATGCACATTGCGTGGAATATTTCTGAAGGCAGTGGCAGAGAAGAAGTCATGGGGGTCACTGTCTTCACGCTCACTGACCACGGTTCAAAAAGCTAGTGGTATCTTTGAATGTGAGAACTCAGTAGGAGTAGTGAGGTTAAATTAACGCTGCATTTGGCACTGGTGAGATTGCTGCTGGAATAGTGTCTGGTTCTGGTGTCTACACTTCAGATGGATATTGATGAATTGGAAGGGAGTCAGAGAAGACCCACATGAATGCTTACAGGCTTGGGAAACGTGCCTTCTCATGAAAAACTCAAGCAGCTCTATTTAGTTATCAAAGAAGACTTAGAGGATGACCTGACTGCAGTCTAAATATATCTGCAGGGGGGAGGGAAAGGGCAGAAGGAATAAATTTGATAAGCCTCTGCAGTGTAACAAACAAAGGTGAAACAATGACTGGTAGTTCAAACAAGACAACTTCCAACTAAAAATAAAGTGCAAATTTGAATAGTGAGCAAACTAACCACTGGAACAACTTTCTAAGGGCTGCAATACATTTCCTATCATTGGAAGTTTTAAATTCAGCATTGGATTTATCTTTCCTAAAAAGAAAAATAAATAAATAAAAAAAGCCCACTCTGGTTTATGGATTTGGAATCAGAATGAGTAGCACAAAGATCTATGCTTTGTGTTACACATGTCACACTAGACAGTCGCTGGGGTCCTTTCTGCCCTTAAAAAAAAATAATCTATGAATCTTTTTCTCCATACTGACTTCGGGGGATGAAATTGAGCCAAGAGAAATAGAGCCAGAATATAAAGTAAAACCGTCTAGCAGTGACTTCCATTAATTTCTGGAATGGTCTCCCAAGAGGAGAAGTTGGAGGGGAGCTTACTAGCTTATTCAAAAGGAAGATGGCAAATTTAAAGGAAGAAATACCTCAACACTGAGACAACAACCAGGGTAATAAGCTCAGGCATCTTTTCTTACCCTGTTTTTTATACTGTTGGGCACTGAACTGAGCCACAGCTGGATATAAAACATAGTGTCTTCAAAACCTGCTTTATTCCCCAAAGCTGTCAATCCCAGATGTTTGTCTGTTGGAATTTGACCTTTCCAGGCTGTAGTGGCGACCACTGTTCTCATCACGACTTTATAGCTTAAATGCAGAACTGAAAGGTGGAGTTGGCCAAATACCTCCCTAGAAGAAACTTGAGCAGCCATGGAAAGGACACGAAGACTTCTCTGCCCTGTGTTGACTGGGGGGTTGTTTGAAACCTCTCCTTCTCATTATCCTGCCTTGCAATTCTTCACCTCCCACCCTGTCCCAGCCTGTTCCTTTAAACATCTTTTTCCACGTGCTGCCCAATCTTCCTTCCTGAGTACAGCCCGTCTTTTAGCAGGACATTAAAGCAACGTGCCTGGTTTAGCCTGGCAGACCAGTGCCTGCAGTGCATTACTCTCGGTTCGTACCTTGATAGGTGAACATTTTGGGGGAAGACAGGCTATTTCAGTTAAAAGTAAATATTCCCTCAAAAAGAGATAGGTAAAATTTTACAGTCGGCTTTCTGCAGTGGTCTTGCAGAATCTAGAGGAAGGAAGAGCCTAAACAGCTTTAAGATAGATCCTGATATTTTTATCATGTGGTTACCTGCAGCATCAAAGAACTGGTGTGGCTGAGATTTTCAGGTTGTATGTTTCTCTGAAACGCACTCCTATTTCTAACTTTACATTGCATATTCCTCCATTTCAGGAGGTCTCTAGTGGCTGTGTATTTCTTATAGAGTATAAATCCGTAAGTCTAATGCTGTCTGCCATATTTAGAAACTCATTCCTCTCATATTCATGACGTGCAAGCATCTGTCACTCAAACCTGCTCATAAATCCACCTTCACTAATAGGAATTCTGCATGTTCTTATTTATCAAGGAGCACAATAGTGACCCTGGACATAGAAGTAAATGGCAGCAACGATGCAGTTGCAGTTATAAAGTAGGAACATTTCTGGTGTACCAGAAAGCTGAGATTTCAAAATTGATCAGAAATCCCCTGCATGTTAAAGGCAGTGTTTTGCAGTGAGAGGAAAATTAATTTCCCTTAAAAACTGAAGAAGAAACAAACATATCTCTTTTCTCAAACCCAGTTTATGACCGCAAAGCCTCAAAACATGTTCCATTTTTTATGATCGCCACAGTATAAATTGCCAGACCTTTAGGTTTCTCTCTGCTTGTTTTTCTCTTGAAGGAGAAAAAAAAGGTGGGGAGAACAAAATTACGTGTTAGAATAAAAGGCCATTTTTCTCCAGGGGGGAAAAAAAAAAAAAAAAAAAAGTGTTGTTATAATACATTATGAGGCTGTGACAGTTTTTGTCTGAATTTTAGGGGTTCTGAGTGTTGGTGGCTCTCCCACAAAGAATTAGGACACCTGTGAGTACAGACTTGAGATTTCACCTGGGACTGAGATTTCCTGAATGAAATCTATGAAGTGCTGAGCGATCTCTGTTATAAGCCACAGATACCGGTATTCTTTAACCCTGGTCTCCTGAGCCTGCTGAGCTCTGCTGACTTGTGCTCCAGGGGAAGTTACAGTGGTTTAGTTCTGCAGCTAATTGACCGAGGCTATAGTATTAACTTGCTGTTGATGAGATTTAATTGAAAGTTCAGGTCTTGCTGCACTAACAGCATGTTCTGAGCATAAGTAGAGTGCTCAGCACAGCCAACTGCATCGTGGGCTAATGCCGTCTCTCCTTCTATCCAAAGCTAAACCCCCATGGTCTTTATGAACAACAAGAAAATCCAAACAACACGGAGTAATACCTTGGGATGGGGCATGGGGAGGCTGTAGTCTTTGTGTGTGCGTGTGGATGCTTTTTTCCTCCCTTTCAGAGCATGTTCAAGTCACTTCAGTGTGGCAGGTTGGTAGGTCACCTTGTTCACTAGACCCCAGCATTAGGATTGGATTTGTCTCCAGCTGAGAATCAGTGTAACTCAATAGCCATCAGACAGTGGTGTCACTTAGGTGTGGTCTTGAATAATTTTCTGTCTCTTTTCTGGAGAAAAGTGAGGGTTTAGATACCAACAAGCTTACAAGAGTTAGCTTATCCAGGCCCCCTGCCCAGGAGCTTTGTTCTGCGGGGACATACTGGGTTTGCTGCGTGTAACTCCGGAGTTCCTGCCCTGTGCAGACAAAATGTATGTGATTTACATCATCTCAGTGGGAGTGAAGCTCCTCAGGGAATAGGGTGTTGCAATGTGGAGTACAGCAATGCCAAAATATTTTAAAAGTCTGAGCTTTAGCCAATTACTTTTCAAGGGCAGGGTATTCTCGACTTGCTCCCAGTGTCTCTGCAGCAAGCACATCTCTGACTCATCAAAATCTTCCCAAAGCCAAATTGATTTCTTTTTCTTGTGGTTTGTTTTTTTTTTTTTCCTTCCACTTTGGCCACTGAAGTCAAACAAACAAACATGATTTCCCCTCCCAGCAGGCAGCATACGATGATGGCTGTGTGGGAGCTCCATGGTTTGGAAGGTGACCTTCATCTAAGATGGTTTTTGTCCATAATGCCAGGGACCTGTTTTGCAGAGCTTCCCCAGGGCACCCAGGACAGTTAGAGCAGAGCCAGGAAGGGTTCCCTGCAATCGTACACCTCAGGTTTCTTGCTGCTAAGTTTTGTGTAACACACATCCATCCTGAGTCTTGCCCCACATGTCCTTGCACCTCTGGTGGTGTTTTGGGGATCAATCTAAATGCAGCCTGCTCAACCTTAATCTTCCTATTTTCTGAAGTGACACAGTGAAAAGCTGACAGCTTCTGGTAATCCATACTGCATTTTACCATCCTTCTTGAATGCAAAGATAAGGAAATTAAGGCATCGATCATATCAGAGTTCCCGAAAGCTGTGCACCCTTCTCTTTGTCCTTTTTCACAGGGTATCCCACCAGTCTCCTCAGGAATAAGAGATCCATCTCTGAATGTGAGTGGTGCTTGCAAAAATAGAAAACAATGTCTTCTTCATATTTTGACTTCTTGGAAGTTTTTCTGTGGTTCAGTCTGAACCTTGGGCATGCTCAGATGTGGGTTCTTACCACTAAAGCTTAGAAGCAGAGCTGGAATCTAAAGCTTGTATGTAAGGAACAAGGGTGTGAGACAATTTCAAAGCATAAGTTAAATTTAGATTCATATTTAAATTATCCCAAAATGTTAGCTTATGAAATATTTCCCTTTACACTTTGTCCCTATGCACTATATATATTACAAAAGGCTATCTGCTTAATCATGTAGAATTCTATTTTCAGCTCAGGAAACCTTATGTTTTTATTTTCCTGATTATACCAGCACTGATCACAAATCTGTTTCATGATTTGCTTAAAATGGTACTGTGCTCCAGTTTCTGGGCAGTAAGAAAATGCTCGCAACATTAATGCCTCAGAGACTAAAGAAGGGAAAGGATCATAGAGGGAAGGATGGGAAGGCAAGGATAAGGAGACTAAGGAAGGGAAGGGTTATAGAGATAAAATTTTGCTGATAGTTCTAAAAAGCAGGTCCCTTCCAAACAAGAGTGAAGAGCACTGGTAGTGAGAAGAACATGCCTTTCTTTTTTCCACCTATTTGCCTAGTGGCGGGTTGATAGAGTTTTTCATCCTCCAGCTGTAAATCAGAAGTCATATACTAGTGCATACTGGCACAAAAATCACTTAAAAAGAAAATAATAATCCTATTTGCTGGGTAATTAACAGTGAGCAATATCATTCTGTGCTTTATACTTTCATTGAAATTCTTTATCGCATAGTAGTATGGACAGAAAATATATTTCAATTATACAGCTATGTATGTCTTTTATATTAGGTGGAAATGTTTTAATAGACATTTCAGTTATCCATTTATTGATCTTAATGTATTTTTAATAATCAGGCACCCACCTCTACTAACTGTGATATATCTGCTTTTCCCTAGCTGAGTCCTATGAAGTAATAATAATTCTTTCTTTCTTCCAATAAGTAGTATATGGTGGGCTTCTGTCTCGTGGGCAACATGTGCTGTGAGTTGCCTTTTAATTTATGAGCTTAATGTTTGCTCACAAAGGGAGATCTGAATGTGAGTAGCCCAATTTTGCTATAGTCTGCAGAGGAAACAACGTCAGAGAGAAACGTTGACCCAGGATTTTTCGCTCTTTCATGCACTGGTTGAACCCTGGGTTTGGGAGAGAGAAATCTGAAGTGGAAGACAGTCCTTTAAGATAAATGTGTTGTTCCTTACTTCTGCCCCCAAAGGAGACACTTCCCAGAGATTTTAAAGAAAAGGGAAAAAAAAAAAAAGTTCATTAACCTGTGTGAATCTGGCTGGACCTGCTTTATTGTGGTTGCTATAGGAGGCCACAATCCTCTATAGGATCTCTACGGATCTATCTGAAGATCCTTACTTGGGAACGGTGACATCCTATGTTTGGGCTATTTTGAATAACATAACACTTTTCACTGTTTGTGATTACACAAACTTAATTTAGATAACTGAATGTGGGAGGATTTGCTTCTCATCCATTCTGACTGTGCTTCCTCCACCCAGTAATCTTACAGGGATGGCATATGGACCAAAATATACCTCCCACGAAGTGGACATGTACACACTACAAGCATTTCTACTCACTTGCAAATGGATTAAAAACCAGCGAGGAATTTTCTCCTAGCTGTCTGATGTAGATGGGAATGATCCCTAAATTCAGCATTATTTTTCAGTGTAGATATTTTGGTCATTTGAACACTGAGATAACAGGGAGACTTCATCCTGTGATAATCTGTCTTACTCCAGCTACTCCAGTTACCGTTAAATTTTGCATCTTTTTCTCTTTGTTGGTCAATGGGAATCATAATTTCTGTTTTGTGTTTTCAGATAACTGGCTTTGTGAAAGGGGTATGGATTGATGGTGGTTATTTCCTATGCTAGGGTTCTCGAAGGTGATATCCTTTCTCCTGGTGAAACTGGGACCTGATTGTGTTGAAATATCTTTGAAAATATCTTTGATAGTAGAGGTAAGGACATATTTCCAAGAGTCCCAACATGGGACACTAGCAAATGAAAACAAAAAACTGATGAGATTTCATGCACAAAGGCAAAACACAATAAGAAAACCAGCCAAAAAAGGTATTAACTTGTTCACACAGGAGAGAGGAATCACAAGGAACAGTAACAGTAAAGAAAACAGTGAAAGGAAGATGCCCGTGTGTCTTCCACTTACACCTTGGCAGACAGTGAGCAGTGAGTGGAGCCAAGGAGGAAATGAAGGAAATTGTAGGTGCAAATGACAAACTCAATATCAGATAAAATATCGGAGATGTTAGAAGTGCTGAGCATGAAGCTGGAGGGTGGTAAAAGACATGAAAGGTCCTTTGAACAGCACAGCAACCAAGACAGTAGTAACTGTAACAGATTTTTGAGTGTAGTGAATTTGCTTAAGTAGATGGAGACACTGTTTCTTGTTATTGCTTTTTGCCCCCTTCACTTTCGACAATAATGAGGACAAAAAATTGAGGGGAAAAATGCTTCATCACTTTATCACAGAGAAAGGAGATGTCCCTTTGCAGTATCTTTCACCTGCTCAGTTCCAGCCTGGAGGTTGCTGTCAGGTATTTTTGGTCTCTAGTCATGCATCTTTAAACAGGGAGTGATTCATCAGGAGAGCAGGGAGGCTGCGACCATCCTTTGCCCTCTGTAAACCCACTGGATTACCACCACGCCACTGGAAATCGTGAGTCCATCCTGAGGGGGTAACACCATCCCCAGAGGGGCTCCAGGGAAATGAGAGATCTTCCATTTGCAACCCAGAGCACTTCCACTCAGGAAGATAAGGGACACAGCCTATTTTTCACTCCCACCAACTCAGTACTGTTCAGTTGATACACCTGTCATCTATCCTAGCAGCAGTATACTGCAAGCAGTTTTCTTTCCTAAGCCTGTCATCTCCTAGTTTGTATCAGTTTCAGTCATATACCGATTATTATTATAGGGCAGAATCTATTCTTCCTCATGCTGATATTTTATGGAGCATTGACATGCTTTGCCACCTCAGTGCAGGACCGGCTCATGAGGCAGGGAGTTAATATCCTCATTTATACTTATACGAAGCTGGGGATACATTTCTCTTCACAGAAATATGCCAGCAGGGTGTAAAAAGGATAATTTTCCTACACAATAATAAAAAAAATAATGATCTTTCATTGTTGTGTGAACTTGGGGTTCTGGATGCGGAATGTGACAACACGTTCTTGCAAATTGAAAAAAACAACCAAGCTCCAAAGAACTTGCTTTCATCTCATACTAGGGAGAAATAAAAGCTAGTGCCCCTTATATAATGAGTTGACCCACAAGTGCAAGGCAAAAGGTGGGAGCACCAATACATGCATCTATAAAACAGACTGTTTTATTAGTGAACTGTCATAGTAGTGGTCATAAAAATGCTTACAGAGGGGAAACAGCATGCGGTACTTGGTAATACGCTAAATTAAGAACTGAGAAACATGCAATCCATTCCTAACTCTTCCAGTTTGTGTGGCTTTGGCATATTTGCTTCCTTTCTTTTACCCTGTGTCCCTCTCTCTCAGCAAGTTGCTTTCTAAACTCCAGATTCACCAAACACAACACAAGAGATATGCAATCCCATTGATGAATTCCACTTTATGCTATGATATACATAATAACAGAATTGAAAGGATAATCACGCCTTTGTGTTAATCCTGTTGTAAGAAAAATCTGTAATCTCCCAGAGCAGAATGTATAGGCTATTAACTTGTTCCTGCACCAGTCATTTGACAGCAGGCCATGGAGCATTAACAAATAGATATATTTCTCATGCTTTTCCGATTAGTTTTCCCAAACTTATTAAAAAAATATATCTGCATGAGCAGAGGTGAAAGTTTTAAAACTATAAAACTTTCAGATCTATAAAACCGACACATCTATAATTGAATATTTCTACGGCACTTGCTCCTTTATTATGTGGGTATAATAAAGATGACATGATATAATGTCTATATATAGTCGTGGAAGCATTTGTGTATCTGTCTGTATGTATGTTAAGCATACTAGTACATTTCTAGAGCACGGCAACACCGTGCTGTTGGCTGTCACTGTGCCTGTGAGCACCCTGTGGATTTAGGGATGCTAGCTGGTGCTGGTGAGCCTCTGCAGGACACTTCAGACACAACAGAAGACCTTCACTGTGAGGAGGCCCCCACTGGTTGTGAAGGATAATCTTAAAATAAGAAGCACTGTGGGCTGGGGTGGGAGGCAAGCAATGAGGTACAACAAGTATCTTGCAGTGACAGGCACCTTGCTGCAGTCAGGGTCCCTTCAGACAGGGCTGAGAAATCGCCTAAATCTGCAGCCCAGGCAGTGTTATCCGGCATCCTGGAGTACTCACTAGGTCATGAAACAAAGGGCAGGTATCACAGTATATATGATTTTGGGAGATGGAGGTATACAGACAGACTGAGACTGAAGGTGGCAAGGTGTATCAACATCCAAGTTCTGTATCAGCATGTGTATTGGTTACTGGAAATGAGAGTGGTACTTAGAAATGCATTTATTCTTTGATAAAACGTATACTTGGCTTTCTTTGGTGACACAAGTAACTTCCACCCTCTGTCCCTTGGGGCCACTGCCTATCTGGTTGTTTTTCAGTTGAACCGTTTTTCTGTTCTGGTTCTCCTCCTGGCCCCATGAATTCTCGTGCTGGCATCGTGGATGGCACGCAGCAGGAGTAAGAGCAAGCAGACAGGCACGGAGGAGGGCCATGAAAAGTTGCTTAAGCACTACTGACACCAACTTGTAACCACTGCTAGGGGAGAGAGAGATTGAAATGGCCTATTTTGGTACAGTGGGAATTCAACATTAGGGTTCGTTATTTCTGTGCCACTTAAAAAGTTATCTGTGACCAGGTTAGGAAGATATTTTTGATGAGCTCTTCAGAATGAAAAGCACTATAAGTGAGGGCCCTTCACTTTCTGCAGTTACGGACTCGTTATCTGTTTTGACAATACTAGCAATGCCATCCTCTGTATTTGGAGTATCAGCTGTTCACTGAGTTCATGTTAACGTCACTGTCAGCTCTGCCAACACCTCCTTACCTTTGGAAGACTGCTAGAAACCGAACTGCCTACTGCTAGCACTTCTTTCAGAAGACCAGACTCTTTCTCCTAGGTGATTAGTGTCTGTATTTTCCTTTCCAAGATAAATGTATGTCAAACTGGCAACCTAAGAAAGAAGTCTATCAAATTCTTACTGAAATCCATGCCTTTGCAGCTAATGATGTTTGGAAGAATGTCACCTTGCTAGAATTGGCGCTGTGTTGACTTTTTTCTTTTCTATTGGGAATGGGCTGCATTCTAATTTAAGAACCTTTATAATTTCCTTAGCTGTCATCCCAAATGGTCCCTTTCAAATGCTATGATCAATGTGAACCTCCTCTTTCCAATAAAGGAAGTTCTGAACACAGGGCTGCCAACTAGAATGGATGAACAAGAAATCACAAAGCACTGAAAAAAAAAAAAAACAAAAAAAACAAAAAACAAAAGCAAAAAGAAAAAGAAAAACCAGTCTCATTATACAGCTACGGTAATCTGTGGCACATGTGGTCTCTTCTAATTACTGACTAACATGGAAGCTTGTTTATGGATGGACTGGAGATAGCAACTGCTTACTGTCACTGCTTTAGCAATTGTAAAACTAATTATACCCCTCCCTAAATGCAAATAATTAACAGCGAGTATCTTCTCAGCTTTTTATTCATCTGTTTATCATTTTGGAAACAACTGGTTTATCTGGGCATGGGCACATCTAAGCAGGAAAACCAGGCAATAATTACAAAAATCACAGATGTTCCAAACAGTTGGCACCAGAGGAATTTCTCCCTGGAAGTCTGCAGAGGTTTTGCCCCTATTTTTTACAGCATCTGTTAGAACAGTTTGATTTCCCAGGCATAACGCCCATTGCAAGGTCTCTGAAAATATGCTTCTGGGGTAGGATTCAGTTCCATATTAAGACACATCCATCTAGGTGTCTGCATATCTAGGTGTTCACTGGGTTCCTCTCAGTCAGTGGAGATGCAGTCACTACAGGGAGTAAAGAGAGCTAGCTGTTCAGGTCTGTGTATGAATATAGGTATAAACAAACTTCAGAGAGAGATGGCACCTTTCCATACTCAACATGTTATTGGCTAAAGCCCCATCAACTCTAATGGAAATATAAGTTCTCGGTTCATGTGTCAACCCAGTTATGTTGGAAGTAAAGGCATTTGAGATGTTAGGGTATTCAAGACACCTGCAGGCAGCTGGTACACATCCAGATCTGGACCATCCTGCAGCAGCAGTCCAGGAAAGACAGCACAGAACAGCTGAAATGACTCCACCTGGGACCAAATTTGACCTCTAATCTGGAACTGAATAACCCATTGAGGATGTTACCACCATGGCCTTTGTGACGAACCTTGACTCGAAATGGCGTTCATCTAAACACCTACATGTAGAGGTTCGCTTCTTAAGCTGGACATCCTCTCCTCTCTCTGGAATCCGTGGACAGAAGGGGTATTTTGAGAATGTATTTTATACATCCTACTCTGAAGGAATATTTTAAAATTAAACAAATCATAACCTGGAAGTACCTGTTTCTCTCCAGGGTTTATAAACATAGTCAATTTGAAACTCAAGATGATTTTCATCGCATCAGCTTAACGAAGCATTTATAACTGCACCCAGTGCCTAGGTTCCCATTGTCGTTCTTGTAAGTGCAATCAGTCAGGTGTGATCCATAAATTCATCCACAAAGAGAGGTATCCACTCAGGATGCAGCAAAGCATTTCCCAAACTCCAAGGGTGATACTGGGCAGGTTTCGTTGGCTGTAAAGAGAGGTCTCTCACATTGTATAGATTGTGCTGAGTTTTACGAATTTTGTTACACACCTCTAAAGCAACTAATTTCTACTCGTGTCACAGGAAGTTTTAATGTTCTATAGCAGGTGTGAGGAGCCTAAATACTCTATAGAGAGCTAAAGGTGGCCTCTCCAGTCTCTGCCACGGATCAACAAGTTACAGTGGCTAGAGAATGAATCCCTTAACTTAAAGAAGAGACTGGGGTTTACATTCAGAATGAGAAAAAAATTCAGGTCTCTGCTTGTCCAGTAAAAATATATATGGTTTTCTTTTCTTTGGTTTTCTTTCTCTTGATATTTGGGGTGGGGGTGGGGGGGGTGGGGGGGGGGTGTTTGCTGGGTGGGGTTGTGGTG
>JAVJGJ010000062.1:21018048-21028729 GCA_035590215.1 Microhierax caerulescens
TTTGTGGTGGGTTTTTTTAGGATCCAAATATTCTTTGGAATCAGGTCCTTCAGGCAGGCATCAAATTGAAAAACAACAGTTCTTTAACCTTCTAGTCAAAGCACTTGGATTGCAAGAGATTTCCACTGTAGATTGTCTTGGAGGAACAAACAAACGAACGTTTGTGGAAACATTTGTTGTGGTTCATCAGGGCTGAGCACGTTAATGATTACATTTGCGTTTCAAAGAGTAATTTGTGTCTGAATGGATCATCGCAAACGACTCATACAGGAGCATGGGTAGGATATTGTTGAAGAGGGAGGGCTATCTGTGCCGCTTGTGCAGAAGAAGGATAGGGTTAGACCAGACGGTGCTGCTGGATTTGTCCTGCAATTTTTGGATTGCATGGAGGGTTTTCCAGCTTGTCGGGCAGGCAGCCCTCACCCAGCTGGTTCACCAAACACAGAATGCTGCATCGATAAAGTGCATAGGATGCCTCTGGGAATGGCTCTAAGGTGCTTGCAGCTGTAGGAGCTCCTGGAGAATCCTTTGAAGTCAGAGTTTAGAAAGAAGTGGTCTGTCCACTGCTTTTGCCTATGAGAAACAAAAGCCTAGACCAGCTCGGGTGTGTGGCCATGGAGGAGCAGGAGATGCTTGCTCCCTCTCTGCCATGTAGCAGCTCTGGGAAGGGAGCAAGAATGGTTTGGAAAGTTGTCCAGCAGGACACTGGGGAGAGATACAGCACATTAAAAAACACTGGGGGTTTTGGAAGGGGAATGGAAAAATAACTAATTTTTTTTTTTAAAGAGCTAACTATTTGTCCCATGATAAAATTTGATGCCTTCAGCTGACATCCTCATCTTCTAAAAACATATTCTGATCGGTGACACATACTTGGACAATTTGCTCTGAAAAGCAGGAAGTATCATGTGCAATAGTAAATTGCAATCATGATCCTTGCAAATTAACAGTGACTCAGTATTCATCAGGTGGCCTTTAGTGATAGGTACCAATTCCATCCAATCCTGGAGACAGTGTTGTGTCATTTTTTTCTTATGCTGCTAATTTAGATTAATGCTTTTTATTGTTGGTTGTCAGCTTTGACTGATTGAACCATAAAGTTACATTTCATTTCCCCTCTTTCATCATGGCACTTGGTGAGGAAAAATACAAATGAATTCACATGTTTAATTGCAGCACAGAAATATTTTTTTTTCTCTGATTTCAAGACCAAGCACAGCGAGCTGTGTAAAAGCACTGATTGAGTTAGTGATTGTGTTAGTGAAAATTCTCTAATTGTTCTTTCTGTCTGTGATTAGTAGTTCAAACAGAAGTTGGTTTTCATTGCCAATTTATCACTTTCTAGGACTCTGTCAATATCTGCAGAAAGAACAGTCATATTCCCGCAAACAGACTTTTCCATTACCTCAGTTTCAGTTCTTACTTTGGATTAATTTCTTTCTTCTCTATAATCTCAATCTCACTCTCTCTGACCTACCCACAGAGAAGGGAAGAAAGCCTGAGGAAGAGGGCAGGTGTAAGAAGTCAGTGCATGTGCAGGTTTAATTGGATACAAGGAAGAATGTCAGTTCTAGAAGCTGATCAATCCATCAGTGCTGGCAAACACCCTCCTGGACTTACATAAAGGATGAAAAATGGGCAGCACAGGAATGTCCTTTCTAGACTTTTTCTAGCTGAGCAGGGAAACAGATCCGCTCTTCTCTCTTGCACTTCAAAATGTCATTTTAGTAGACGTTGTAATGCTAAAGGACACCGTGGTGTTTGAGCTGGTCAGTCACAGACTCCTGGATGCTACTGGGGATCAAGTTCAGTGGAAAAGCCAGTTAAACTGCTTGAGGTAATGAAGGAGCTTCAGCCCCTGAAACCACCACGGTCCATAGCACTGGGCTGCAGGGAAGTCAGAATACATTAACCGGAGCGAGGTGTGCTTCCTGCAGAAAAAGTGGAGAAGTTATTTCAGGTCTGCAGACTGTAGGGCCTCTGAAAACAGGAGAGCTAAGAAGAGAGCTAAGAGAGCTAAGACTAGCAAGGGGATAGTAAGAGGAAATTTGCGAGGGCTAAAATCCATAAACTGACAGGCTTTCTGATTTCTGGCAGTGATTTTTGACCAAGGACACTACTTGCTTTGGTTTATTGCTACACTGCTCAGGAAAAACACAGCCTGGGTGCATGTTTTTAAAATAGAAGAGTGTACACTGAAGAGAGTACCAGTCTCATATCACTGGTGATTTTATTTTTCTCTCAGTGCAAATGAACCTCCAGCCTGCCAGATAATGAATCATAGTCCAAAACAAAAGGAAAACAGATCTTCTGGGTTGGGCAGATTCATTCACAATAAAGCTATTTTTTCAAGATGCCAAATGCCATCAAAATGAGCCCATCCCCTGATCTTCTTGAAGTACTTGAGGCCAGGATTAATATCTATGCTGATCTAACCTGGGTGTTCCTAAAAGTCTTTTATAAAAGAAAAATGTATTGTAACTATCTCATAAAAAAAATCCCACCCAACAGCAACAAAAAATACAACAAAACAACAACAACAAAAAAACAAACACTGAACAATGGTACCTGACCAGACTTGGACAGCCTTGCAACGGAGACATGGAAAGCTAATCATTGCCTGCTCTGCACTCCTGGAGAGCCCTGGCACTAGCAGCCACTAGACATACCTGAAATGCTAAATTAGCAATTTCCTCATTTCATGGTAACCTACTTTCTGTTAACTCTTTCCATTTGTTTTCTTCTTCCTGAAATTAATTTAGCGCTGGTAAACATTGTTGTAACAGTCAACATGACAAAACGCACTGTCTGTCGTGTCTAAGCACATGAGAGGCTCTGCTAATTATGCAGAGCTGTGCAGTAATTGCATAAACAGTTGTAAGAGCAGGCTGGACGATATTGGGTGCTGAAGCAAGAAGTGATGAGCCTGTGAGTGCTGTCCAAAGGGACAGGTAACAAGACATGGCATGATGTGGGATATGCTCCTTCCTCTTTTAGGGTCTGAAAAATTAAGTGCGATTTCTAAGAGTTTAAATCTCTTCTTTTCTTGCTTTAAAAGTTCAGAAAAATCTATCGCAGCTCTTAAAGGCAAAGCAGCATATTCCCATCTACTTCAACCAATGGATGAGGAGTTTTCAGGACAGCGAAGGGTTTGTCCAGGAGGAGTTCAAAGCCCCAACAGCTTCTCCAGTGCATTTTTTTAATCTCCTTAGAAGACAGTTTCTCATGCTTTGGGATTTTTTTCTCTGCAATCAGGGTCACTTTTGTCTCTGGTCAATGAGTTTTGCTGTTACTGAAATGCAAGCCATCAAACCTGTCTGGTGTATTTTCTCCATAAAAAGTGAGCCTGTGGTTTTCAAAGTGCAAGCCTTAAATCAGTATTTTGCTAGAAGTCCACTGGCAAGAGCATTCTGGAAAGTTTAGAGGTGAAAATGGTAGCTACCTATAAAGTTATTTTGTGAACTCAAGTTGATATAAGGCAAATAATTCAGGAAAGGATTAGGCACTTACATGAATATGAATAACATCAGCAACTGCACTGGCAAAGAGAAAATTTATAGAGGTTATCAATCCTTATGCTTCGGAGCATGGGGCCATTTCTGGGAAGAAATATTTTCCTGCCTATATAGCCCTTAATCCTCAGAGGCCTCAATGTATGACACCAGCCTTTAAAGCATCTCTGAGCAACTTGCAATGAGAGGCACAACAAAACTCAGGGTGAGGTGGGATGAGTTTCTTTAGGAGGTTAGAAAGGCAGAAGGTCTGGCAATTCCCACTGATCTCCACTGGATCTGGAGCAGGGACTTAGAAGTTTGGCTGTTTTTCTAGGAAACACTGAAATGTGAATTGCTGTTGCTGGCTGAAGGGCAGTAACTCTTGTTTTAAGTGTGGTGAAGGTCTCTGCCAGGTTTCTCTCAGAGTTAAATACAGGGAACCCTTTCTCTTCCCACCTTTGGCCTGGTGAGGATTTTACTGAGTTACCACTAAATCATGAAGCATTGAGAGGAAAGTCATCCCTTGCTCCAGCTGTACACACTGACACCTGAATTACGAGCTCCACATCCAGACACTGGCTCCTTCTGCCCTCCTCTTGCCCCTGCAAGGTTTCACTCCCTGGGGAAACAAAGAGTCACTAGCAGTTTGCGCAACTGTGATGTTAAATCACTGCAACAAAATTTATGGAAAGACTAAAAGAAGCAAGTTTAGACTGTAATGACATCTAAATAGTCATTTTCTGTTGCCTTTCTCAGAAGGCAAAGAAAAGGGATTTATCTTGGGTGTAGCTGCCAAACTATGTACAGCTGTGCGGGGAGTTTGTCCCTGTGGTGCTGTCTTTACTTGACTGAGGGGGGCTGATCTTCAAACTGTTTAAAGTACTTGTTCTCCAGCCCAAATGATAAAATAGACCTTTAGGCTCTGGATGTCCTCCAGGTTTTCCAGTAGGAGTATTTAATTCCCAAAAATACAATACGACCTCATGCTTGCCAACCCTCATTTGCCTTGATGTCCTGAACGCAATATCCTGGATTTCATCAGGATTTTCATACCCAATATGGGAGACAGTGAAGCCAAGGGACTTGTTTTTAATTCAAACCCTCTTAAGCACAGCATCATATCATGGTGAAAGCACAAGTTGAAATGAAGACTGACAGTTTAATTTCTTGAAGTACTGGAAAAGAAAAGACATCTGCCATGATGGCTACTGGCTCCCACAAGCTGATGGTAATAGACTGTGAGGATCTTTACAGCTAAAGAAATTAATCCTTTTTTTCTCCCCAATATACCCGTCACTTTCCTTATGAGAAAGTATGTTTTTTACAACCTACAGCACGGTTATTTTGTCTCCCTATCCCTTCTCTGTCTGATTCTAGCCTCTGCTCTCCATGGATCTTACAAATTTGCTAGTCTAGTCTACCTTGTGATGAAGCAGAAGGG
Source organism: Microhierax caerulescens (assembly GCA_035590215.1). NCBI lineage: Eukaryota > Metazoa > Chordata > Aves > Falconiformes > Falconidae > Microhierax > Microhierax caerulescens. Next base: position 21,022,984 of record JAVJGJ010000062.1, read on the forward strand.
AGTTTAGCCAACAAAAACAAAGACTTGCAAAGGTTTGCTCAAAACTTTGTTTTGTTTTGTTTTAAATAATCATGTCTCAGCTGAATATGAACAGGAGACTTTTAAATAATAATAACACCAACACCAATAATAACACTACTACTACTACTACTACTACCAGCAACAACCCATTAATAATCCTAATAATCCTTCTCCACATAACATGGCATTTCATAAATGGCTGTTTTCTTCCTTGACTTAACAAAAACTTCTGGTATCTGGAATCTGTGACAGAAAATCACCTGAAAGGCAAAAAAAGAGGGGATGGAGTTTGAGATCAGGAAAATTAACTGGGAATTTCATAAGCAGCAGAGCCAGAGCAGTCAGGTGATATGCGCATTTGTACTTGTCTCTCCAACCAGAGGAGCAAGCAGCTGCCTTTACCCATCTCTGTGTGCCTGTGGCTTCCTTGGGTCCCTGCCCCTGCTGGCTTGCCAGCCCTCCTTCCCAGGCAGGGCGTGCAGCAGCTGGGGGCTTCCTGCCCCTCTTGGGATGGAGTCAGTCCTTCACATCTCACTTCTATACCCAGGCAGTTCAGTGAAACTCCTAAAACATCACCCTTCCTGGGACTTATCTCCCCCTTTCAAATGTGGTTGAAATTGGCAAGTGTGTTCAAAAGTAATTAAGAGAGGAATGACAAACAGTTTGACAAGGTACTTTATTATCTTAGGAAATCAAGCCAAAAAAAAAAAAAAAAAAGAGTGGTGTGGGTGTGGTGGAATTGTCATGTAAAAATCATAATTCTTTCCAAAAAAAACCTTCCTTTGTTCCCTTGAGCATCAAAGATTAGCAAAGGCTGGAGGAATTTTAGACTCCAATTTAAATTTCAGCTCTTTCACTACCAGTTTACTATTGAATTGTCAATTATTTTGGTCTTTTTAATTACCACTGCTTTTGGGCTCTGGTACAATATAATTATAATTAAAAAAAAACTGGAATATAGAACTTAAGGGAAATAAAACTGGCTTTCCATGGAAATAAAAAAACCATAAGCATGATTTTGTCCAAAATTTGAAGTTTGGGTATTTTTAAGGTTTGCCATTAGTGTGTTGTGTTGGGGTTTTTTTCTTGTGTTTTTTTCCCATCTGGCAAATGATGGGAAAGTAAGTGTTTTCTGATATGTGCTAGTTCCTTCCTGATCTATACATTATATGTAGGCTTTTCTGTCAGTCAGGCTCATTGGTATAGCATTTTTATTCATTTGGTGGAGAACTGAAAGTGCAAAGAGCAGTGCCGGAGACAGCCCATGGTCTGTATGTGTATAGTTCTTCAGACAGATATAGCATCCAAACCCAAAGTCACAACAGTCCTCAGACAGAGGGAAGGGGAAAAGGCTTTGCTGCTTAAGGGGTTGACCATAGGACAGAAGACCTCGGTACCATAGTATATGAAATGGAACAAACTGATGAATTCTCACACTCCCTGTCCGTGTAAATGCAGAAGTATGGAGCTTGCAAATTGGTCGTGAAGTGCAAGAGAGATGGAATAGAAGAGAACTGGCTTTAGCCACAGACTGTAAGATCATCTTTCCTACAACACTTTTGTAACATGATGTGTGTGGGTACTTGACTTACATGCTGAGAATTGGAAAGCTGCAGATGTACAGATTGATCTAAGAAGCAGAGCATCTATATATTGAGGCTATAACCTTTCATGTTCTGTACGGATTGAGAGAAGAGGATTTTCATGTACACTGTTTACTGGGTTACATGCAGAATACTTAAGCACAGACTGAGACCAGTACCACGTGAAATTGTACACAGATAAAATTAGACTTTATGCTAGAACTTGTTTGCCTGACATTTTCTTCCCCCATACCAAAACAGTCAAATGTTTGCCTGGAGTACTGGAGAAGTGGGGTCTCCCTCAGGAATTCCTCATGAGCTTTCTGAAACACTAAGAAGAAATCTCCTAAAATCTAGTGCTGACATGAGATGTTGCAGAATCAGAGACAACAGATGTAACATTTTTGCTGCAGTGCAGGACCTTTGAGTTGTTTTACTTTGCAATTCTGTAAAAATGGATGCCCAAGGTTTATTTATTTTTGTCTCTCTCTCCATGAGCTGCATGTGTTCTGTTATGAAAAAGCAATGTTAGGAAAACATTCTGCTAACACTAATTTTCAAAACTTTTGAGCACTTCTTCATTTTAGAACTGTATTGAGTATCATTCTTTTTAAAATTCCTGGGGATGAAAGAATAGCACACAATATCTTGAACTATTTTAATAATGTATGACTGATGACTAGACACATGGATCTTTTTGTAGTTCTTTAATTGAATTTATTTTTTTTAATTAGACCATGTCTTTGAACAATATCCGAAATCACAGTTTCAATCTCTACCAAGAGACAATTTCCTCTCCTTGCACTGTTGTTGGTGTCTTTCTGTCTCCAGCAATAAATAAATAAAGACCAGTAACCTAACTTTTTATTATGTTGCAGTGGTACACTGAAATCAGAACATCCTAGAGCCACAAAACTGAGTGAATCACTGGACATTTGCAGGGGGCAGTCAGGTTCCAGCATTTTCTTCTGTGTCTCTTCCCTTCTATATGTAAATTTATCTATAATCAAACTGCCTCCAACAGAATTTTGTAAGGAAGCAGACAAGTTAAATCCATGCCTGTAGGGTTCTTGATAGAAATTGTGATGTGCCTGTTGAGACTCCTGTAACAAAAGAGGAGGAAGGAGAAACCCTTGCCTTTTTCTTTCATAATGAGTCCTTATTCGATCTTAGGCAAAACTGAATTCAAGATCTTCAACTACAGAATTAGAGGTATGATTATTATGAGGCAAACAGCTGTATATATTTTATATATTATATAATATAATAATATATATTTATATATATCACACATATATTTTATACAGACTAGCATTTGGGAAGGTGTAAATGTCCTATATTCAAACCCACCCATTTTCACAGCTTCTAACTACTGTTACCAGAAATGAGACTGATAACATTGGAAAATCAGAGGAACAGGGGAATCATTAACATGCATATACTGTATATAGCAACATGCATGGTGTGTGTGTATATGTATTTATATGTATCATATATGTGTGGGGTTTATATGTTTGTGTATATATATGCACACACAATGATCGAAAAAGTAATGTAGATGCTCTGCTATGAAATGTAGGAGTCTGGGTATAACTTGTATCTTCAGATGGACCAGAGATTTTCCTGTTCATTTTGACTTCTGTACGTCTATATAACTGGGCTTCTACTGGATTGCCTCAAAGTGTGTATCCCTAAGAGCTGGTGAAATATTGACCTCTGTGGAAACACTAGTGGCACACGTGTCGTACAGCACTGGAGATAAAATCCAGACAGAAGGGACCTTTAAAAGGCAGGGTAGAATGGAGTGGGGAAGAGGAAACACTTATTATAGACGTGCACTTTGTTTCAGAGTTGAAACATTTTTGAAAGTTCAAACTGGGAGAAAGGGCAGGGTCACCAAAAATGAATTGTATAATGGTCTTCATGACTGTGCTTTTCATTGTATCCATGGATGGTCCTTCAGTTTATACCTGAAATCTTCACCCACTCTGAACTGAGTGGTAAAACAAACAGTTAATTGGTCAAGTCTCCTTTTAGTATCGTAAAAAGGATGACAGTGTTTCTGTCCTCAGGAGGTAGAAGTGAAGAGTAGAAATGTCTTAAAAATAATTGCTTATAGTCAGTGTAGTTTGATGTTGAGGTGCAATAATTGCAAAGGTTTTCTCAGGAGCAGTCAGGTCTTAAGTATTTGTCTGTGCTGCCTTCCCAGGCTCTTTTGACCATTTTTTGGAGCTAAGTGCCCACATGGCTATAGTGGGTTCAAGTTGCTTCGGGTAGCAACTGGATTGAACCACCCTGCTTCAGGGTTACAAAATTAATCTTTTAAATAGAAATAACTTCTATTACAGTGATTTTCGACATTTTCCTTGAGAAAATCCTTGTCCATACTTAGAACTGCTGAACTTTCAGGTCTCCGCATCTGTTTCCCATCCAGCTGGGATCAATATGAGATCGCTTCTGCTGGTTCTGGCTCCTGTCAATGAACCAAAGATCTAGCACACTTCTTTCTTCTTCTCAGTTATTTTTACTGTCTCCCTTTTCAGATAAATAGCAGTGAAGGAAGGGTCTGTGGTGGCAGGAGAGGGACTGTTTTGCAAAGCAGTTGGCTGTGGGTTTAAATATCTGTCTGCTCCATGTCCCAGGATATTATCTGTGCACTTTCTCCCTGTCCTTACTCAGATTTGCAATGTTCTTGTAGCAGGTGAAGTGCTGCTTTGTGGGCTGCCAGTCCCTGGAATGGCTAAATCAAAATGCTCTGGTGCATTCAATTTTGGCATTATTATTCAGTAAATCGTGTATCTTCCGCTCATCTGCTCCCTTGTGATACGTCCTGTTATTAAACAGCCGTTGCCTCTGACACCAGATGAATGCAGCCCCGACATCCAGGCAGAGAGAAGCACACCCAGGAACAGAGGTTGCCTCAGGAGCACGTGTCTCCAGACACACTAACAGTGCTGCATCCAGAGCTGTTTATCAAGTGCCAGAAGTGGCTCCTGAAGTGCTGTTGGATGTGCTTCTAACTCTGTTAGACTGTAAAGCAGAGAAAAAAAAACAAATCCCAGCAACTGTAAGAGGTGGGCTGGGAGAGGAACAGCAGTAGAGGCTAGAGATTCAATCCAGTAGTTATATACCAGTGCAAAATGCCCTTAGCTTTTCGGTGAATAATCCTCTGGTCCACGATCTTAATTCACTAGTTTGGAGATATTTCTCCAACCGACAAAGATCATTCAATCTACTCATGTATTTCTCCAAAGCTTGGGTCTGATTTTGGGTGGGGGCCTTGCCAACTTTCTGTAGCAAACCCACGGTACCTACAGAACTGTTTTATTTCAGTTGAGTCGACTTGTGCCACGCCCAGAGAGGTGCTCTCACCTGGGGGGAAAGAATACTTCATTCTTTAATATTTGTCAGAAAGGAAGGGCCTGTGCTGAACCTAATGGTTGATCAGTCAGTTCAGGCTCTTTTACTCAATTTCTTCTGATGGTTGACTCAGCTCTGCCATGCCCTTTCACTCTGCATCCCACAGCATGCTTAGCTTAGGGGCTGGGGCTGTATTACCCTTTCGGAGCAAGCTATGATGTTTGTGGAAATTTTTCAATCATGCTCTGAAGTCCTTTGGGACAGGTAACATTGGTTTATGAAGCACTTTTCTGATAATTACTTCTTTTTTGCATCTCTATGACTAAAGGATACACCTTGATGGTCTTGATGTTGGAATTAGTGGAGAAAGGCCTATACTCATTGATTATATTCAGTGATTAGAGAGGTGAAAGCCCAGCTAGAACTCAGACTGGCCACTGCTGTAAAAGATAATAAAAAATGTTTTTACAAATACATCACAAACAAAAGGAAGGTCAAGGATAATAAGACATGCAAAAGTCTATGGAGCTGGATGGCATCCACCCAAGGGTACTGAGGGAGCTGGTGGAAGTGCTCACCAAGCCGTTCTCCATCATTTATTAACAGTTCTGGCTAACTGGGGAGGTCCCAGAAGACTGGAGGTTAGATAATGGGACACCCATCTACAAGAAGGGTGGGAAATACAGGCCTGTCAGCCTGGCCTCGGTGCCAGGGAAGGTTACAGAGCAGATCATCCCGAGTGCCACCATGCAGCACGTGCAGGACAGCCGGGGGATCAGGCC
>JAVJGJ010000062.1:21028829-21052768 GCA_035590215.1 Microhierax caerulescens
AAAGTCAGTAGCCAGATTCTCAGAAGCTTTTGGCACATCAGATGCAAAGCTGTTGAGTGCCTGAAAGGGAGCACAGAGCCTGTGTATATCTAACCCCAGCTGGGCAGAAAGACGGAGCTGGAGAACAGCCCTTTCAGGCATATTGAAACTTGCCCCGTTGCTGTCAGGACTAGGCACCTTCAGCAGGTCATCAGTGCGTTCTGGCACCAAGGCTGTCAAACCAGCATCTCTCCTGAGCTCTGAAGTGACACATGCAGGTAAAGCAACATAGGTAGACACGCACACACCCCCAGAAACTTTTCTTGCCCCCTGACACGTTTTATCAACACTCTTCAGAGCATAAGAAAAATTGCCATTCACTTCTTGCAGTCCAGATGATGACACCTCACAGCTGCCTGCTAAGCTCTACAACTCACAGCACTAATATTTTATCACTGTTTGACAGTTGTAAGCTCACGGAGCTTAGCTCTTCTAACTTGCCTCTCAACTCCAGCTGCCCTCTGCACTTTGCCAAGGTTCTTTTAAGTGTACTGGCATGCTTGGCTTCTGCCACATACAGAAAAGATCTGCTCTGTCTTTCCAGAAAGAACCTGCCTAACTCTAGGGAAATGCAAAATTTTGCCAAATGTGTATATATAAAGATATACACACACTCATATATATATATAAACACGCATACTTTGTGCCTGGCTCGAGAGCGGTTGCTGGTTCTTGCATTTTCTGACTTGTCATAGCTTCTCATGTTTGGGGGGGGTGTGTGTGTGTTGTATTTTTTTATTTTTTTGTTGGTTTTTTTTTGGTGTGTGTGTGTGTGTGATTTTGTTTGTTTGGGTTTTGTTTTTGTTATTTACCAGCCTATCTAATTGGGGTTAGGGCAGGATTGCTGAAATGACAGATAATATAAGATTGTCTTACTAAAGCACTGGTTTAAGTTTGGCACTACTTAATCATCACTTTAAATTGTTCACAGCAATTGGCTTTTTCAGAAGTCTGTTGAGAGTAGGAGTGTTACGCTGAAGGAACACAGAGTAAGAGTTCATTGCCTATGGGACAGACAGACATCCTTTTTTCAGAAAATAACATGAAATTAGGTAACATGAAAGAAAATATTATGGATTAGCTATGCTGAACTGTCAGAAAACTGCTGGCTGACAGAGCCCACCAGTTCTTGGCAGGATGACCATCCATAGCTGGGGATTCAGACTCAGCCCAGGACATAGAGGACAGAGGTACCGTCTCCTACTTCCTTTCATGAAAGAACAATCAATAGAAATTATCATATTTTTATCACAACCCTAGAAACAGAAGATTGATGAAGAAAATAGTTTGAGCATCTGATCTAAAGCTAGCATCAGTTACAACAAGGAGTCAGAATGCATCAATATTAGTAGATCAGGCCTTCAAGATTGTTTCTACTGATTAATGTTTCACTGTCTCAGACATCGCCAAATAGCATAAATACTGATAAATTCCCAGGAAAAACACAGATTGAATGGACAGTGTACCAGACCCTTCTGCATCCCGATCAACCTCCTCTCAGAACACAATTGGCTAAACGTGTTGTTTGACTTCTCCTTGAGGCTGTACAGGTGTTTTCCCTTTAATTTCATAGGTCATGTTTGTGATGACCTCCTAGGGAAGTGGGATATTAGCTTTAGAGCCTTTCAAATAGAACAAATACAGCTGGGACAGTAGCAACAATACTCTCTACATTGCCCCAGTCGTATTAACTTCATAATCTGTGTCAAATAGAGGTGTGATTTGTGCTGTAGATCAATATACACTATAACAGACGCTAGAATGAGACAATTGCCATATTTTAAAATATGATGTCCAAAGAACTATCCCGCAGCAAAGCCTTCCAGTTGTCGCTGACCGGTAATTAAAATAAAACCGTGATTAAGAGTTGTATAGGCTCTGTGCATCTATGGTTCTGCTGATGTTTCCAACTAGAACCACATACATCTGCCTTGTTTTGTTTTTCTGTTTGTTATTCCTATTCCTGAAGTACAGAGAAAACATCTAGTTTTCTAGAAGCCAAAGGCAAAACTTGCTGATTTTTTTTTTCTGATTAATAAACAATCAACACAGGAAATGAAGAAAATAATATGTTCAGGTAGGTAGATATTAAAAATTCATCTTTCTCTATGGGCATAAGGTATAAGGGAATTTTTAATGAAAAATCATAATATGACGTGACAATTTTTGTAGGGGGATTGACGGGAATATAAGCACTTCATTTAACACTAAGCATGTCATCAAGACTGGCTAATTTTTTTGATTTAGGACATAAGCAGGCATAAATATGACATCTGGAAGAGGCAAAAATCTTGGGATCTCTTCCAGTGAGATTAAATGGAAGAAAATTGCAAGATTGTCTGCCAAACTCAAGTTCAGATGTCTTTAGACAAATATAGATGAAACCTGAGAAGTTACACTGGCTCAATAGCTAAAATAGTGTTTTGCATGTGGAAGTTTAAACACAGAAGAAAGAGAAATACTTGACTGAAATACAAAATTATAATGAAGTTTGAAACATACATTTTTAAAATTACAGTAAAACAATGAAAGAAAACCTACTAAGGCTGGATTGTTTGTCTCCAAAACCCTCCCTTGAGGACCACATACCTTTTAAGGCAAGCTTTTGCCAAATTGAGTCTTTTGGGCTCAATAAAGGAGAAACAGGACAAAAATTGATGGACCTTGTTTTTTAGACTTCCAGAGTATACAATCTCCCAGTTCTTTTGGACCTGTGATCTGTGCCATTACCTGTGGTTCAGCTGTAGGATTGAATAACACTGAGTTGGGGTTTTTTTTTTTCCCTTTGTAGAAGAAAGCGATTACAAACTGCAAGGACATTATTAGGGAATTCACTAGCATTCATAAACCGGCGTTTTATTTCTGTAGTAACAATCACAGATTCTTTATAGGCAAAGCTGCTTAAAAATAACCCTTTCCCTCGGTCCCCTAGTTTCTCTTGTCACTTGTCTGAATCTATCCTTCCGCAGCAGGCATCCGCCACCCTGTCTTTATTGGAAGCTGAGCGAACCGGGCGGCACAAGTTTCAATTCAGTCAGTATTCCTGAGTAACCTGTAGAACCAAGAAGCCAGAGAAGCCTCGCCAGGAGGTACAACTGTTTCGCTACACAGGCCAGCAGCCCACCGGACTCTTTTTCTGTGCCTTGTCATTCCATATTGAGTCCCCTCTAGGCAAACCCTACCATCTATTTTTGCCTTCAGTTGTCCACTTTATAACTGGGAAATACATTGTGTTCTTTTGACAAGTACTTTGAATTCTATTGGGCAAAAACAAACACACACATACCAAAGCACTACCAAACAAAACCAAACCCAAGCAACAAAAAGGCCTCTCCTTAAGACTTTGCTGTGATTCATTATCTGACCTTCAAGACGTGAAGCACTGGAGACAGGAAATAAATGTTACATAGTACATCCAGTGTTGAAAGGAAGAACTCTAAACTTGATTTACTGATGGGAAAAAAAAATATTAAATATTTCAGTCACTGATCAGAAGAAATGGATAGTTTTGAAAGGAAAAAGCTCTGAATCTATTAACAATCCCCGCTAACATCCATCACTCAGGAGGGGGTATTTAGGTTTGCTTTGCTTTTCTGCTATTTGAATGATGCAAGTAGGGTTGGTTATTCCATGGAGCAAATTCCAGCCAGTAAACTGACAGGGAAGTGAATGAGGCTTTATAAGTGACAGTTTCTTCTTTGTAACGGCTAGACAAGTCTATTTATAAATGGCCCCTGAATTCCATGTAAAAGCCTATCAGCTCAGTAGGGAAGGTCTTCCATAGCCTTCTGACTTACGGAGAAAAATCTCTGCTAGTTGGCCTGAGGGCAATTTCTTCCCTCTGTTCACATCTCCTTGAGAGGCAGTAGCCCAAAGGAATTACTGTCTAGAAAGCCCTGTTTGTAAAATGGAAAGAGAAAGAAAGGAAGAAGGAAAAGTGTGTGGGAGAGAGGACAAAGGGAGAAAAAAAAAGGAAAATGAGGGAGGGGGGAAAGAAGGAACTTCAGAGCTGAGACAGTGAGATGGTCAGGGTGCTGTTATCCTTTGGTGCAAGCAGCATGTATATCGAGTGCATGAGTTGGACCTAATCCAGGATCCTCCAAACTGCACTCCTTGGGCCCCTCATTTTGAGAGGGACACAGAGGTGCTGGAGCGTGTCCAGGGACGGGAACGGAGCTGGGGAAGGGTCTGGAGCACAAGTGCTGTGAGGAGCAGCTGAGGGAACTGGGGCTGTTCAGCCTGGCCAGGAGGAGGCTCAGGGGGGACCTTGTTGCTCCCTACAGCTCCCTGACAGGGGGTTAAAAGCAGGTGGGGGTTGGTGTCTTCTCCCAGACAACAAGTGACAGGGCAAGAAGAAACAGCCTCAGGTTGCACCAGGGGAGGTTTAGATTGGATTTTAGGAAAAATTTAATCACGGAAAGGGTGGCCAAGTATTGGAACAGGCTGCCCAGGGCAGTGGTGGAATCACCATCCCTGGAGATGTTTGAAAATGCATAGATGCAGTGCTTGGTGACATTGTTTAGTGATGGACTTGTCAGTCTTGGGTTAATGGTTGGACATGATGATCTTAAAGGTCTTTTCCAACATGAATGTTTCTATGATTCTGTGATTATATGACAACCCAGCTCCTTGATATTTATTAATCTTCTGCCCATTTCTTTGGCATTGCAACCCTGCTGGCTGCCTTCCTTTTTGCATGGTCAGTCATCAGCCACTGAGTTGAGGTGGGCTCACACCTGGAAAACCCTTCTCTCAGAAAAAAATCTGAAAAGGGAAAAGGGGAGAAAGATGCAGACAAAAATGAACAAATACATTATTTGAACTCAAGATTTCAAAATCATCTCATTTTCCATCTTGGGATGTTGTGCAACACTTTTATAGGAACATCTATTGGCATATACCTGTGGAGGGCTGTGGGTTAAGTGTCTCTATGGCCTATTCCAGAGCTCAGAGAAAAGCCTGTGCAGGAACCCCCACTGAGTTTATTAGGCCAAGAATTATGTCTCTGCTAGGATGGCTGTGTTACAGCAATTTGCCTGTTGACACTCGGTGGAGGTGGTGCTGGTACAATTTGACCCATTTTAAAAATAAAATTGCTGTCCTTCATAAAAAGCCTGTTTGTTGCATTGCAATCGCTTCTGGCAACCACTGACAAGTTGATGGGACTAGTGGGATGGTTTTGGCAAGGTAGTTTGCTTCTTCAGGTTCTCCCACCCCTCATCTGTCCATTTCAGTAAGTTTTGCTAAATTGGCAGTGTTTAAAAAATAATTAAAAAATGGGGTGAAATCCAGTGTTCAGTGGCAGTGAAGCAGAAAGCTGAAATGCAATGTCTTTTACTTTTTCTGTGGAATTTAAGATCTATTATCAAGGGTAAAAAACACAAACAATGACTGCCCCAAAAAGAGGAAGAAAAATAAAAAGGAAAAAGCTTTCCTTATCTTGAATGTACCTGTGTCAGTCTTCCAACCTGTAATATAAAGGTTAAGCTGTGAATTGGGAATAGCAAAACGGGCCAGAGAAAGAGAAAATCTTTGGCAATAACTTCACTAGAGTCTACGTGGCACTGATGTGGAGAGATACAAGGATATGGGAGACACCCCTTTAAGACATGTGGGCTATTTCCTGGTGAGCAAGTGCCCCGGTACTGCAAGGCTGAGTGATCTGGCTGTCTGCTACTGCTGCTTGCCTTTCCAGTGCCTCCTGCCATAAAGGCAGGCAGGTTTTGCTCAAAAGCTTCATGCTGTCGAATTGGTGTATAACCCTGGAAAGGACTGCCATGCCAGAGTCCTTGAGCTTTGTCAGATCTGCAGTCTGTCCTCACCCCCTACCATTGCAGCAGGCTGTGTTTGACACAGGTACAGCTCTGGAGGGGTTAGATCTGATGGTCTGGAAGCTGAAGAAAGTGTTGGATCCCAGATCAAGTCCTGTATCCAAAGCCTCTAATAAATACATACTGCGAGCATGTCCCTAATCCAAATGGGGCTTCGGGTCCGTATTCAGAAGAACCGATTTTCTGATAGAGCAGGTGAGGGAGGTCATTCAGCCTGATGGCACAGGTTTCACAGGCAGTACCCAGATGCCACCAGCTTGGACGCTGGTGTAAAACTCCAGCCTGGTTTCACCACCTTGTTTCTCATTCCGTTCTGATAACCGGCATATGTTCTGTTTATCTGCAATAATACACAGTTTCTTCCTCCGTTGCCCTTTCGGTGTGTGACAGCTATAAACCACTGGTTACAAAGCCTGAACGTTTCAGAATCTAGTGACATTTAAGGAAAAAGATTGCCAAGCTCTTGAAAGAAACACACCGCTGAAATACACAAAGAAGCGAGCGCAACTTCCTTGCTGTTAAAGCGATAAAGAAATTAATGGCATACCAGGTTCCAAAATCCCACTGCTGTTTGGAGATATCTTCTTTTTTCTCTTTTTTTAAAACTCTTCTCTCCCTCCACAATGCATAAAGGTAGCTGCCGTTAAAGGGATGGCAAGGCGCAGAAAAGATATTGCTTCCCCTGAGTTTTATGAAGCTGATATCAATCTTTTATTTCATAAACTTCAGGCCTGTTATTACCTTAAAAGCGTGTTCCATGGCATTTAATGTGACACTGATGAGAATACAAATAAGGGGAAGTGAGGGAGATGGAGGACGGGGAGAGAAGAATCAAATGATGTTAAATGTGAGGACCCGGACAGCGCTTCCATATCCGTTGCCATTGAGGAGAGTTTAAAAGGGCCATGAAACCGCAGAGCATCAGAATTGTATTTGGGGGCAGTAAATCAATTTAAGCTTCAGCACTGAGGGGAAAAAATACCATCTGAGGAAGGTGAGAAAAGAAATTTGGGTTATGGAGGCATGAAGGCTCGCATGTGAGCTAATGAGGCATACTTTAGCTGAGTGTTGTGTGGAAAGCCAGGGTATAAATGCCCTTGAAATTGGGATGATTTGGAGTGAAAAAAAAAAGAGCTTTGGATTTTTTAAACTTTCACCTGGAAGCATATGAAATGCCAATTAGTTTTATGTCATATTTATCCAGTGCTTGGCTAGATTCTAGTAGATGTGCATAATTTTAAGTAGAGAAATGTTTCTTGCTCCTGATTCGTGAGAAAAGGTTGGATCACTTGTTTCTTCTCTGATACATGGATGAATAGCCAACAACTGGCACATTCAAAAGAAAGCAAAAGAGGTAATTCTTAATGCAGGGTGTAGCCATGAAATTCCTTGCTGCAGGACGCTGGGGATATGTGGATTTTGCACAGTTTCAGGCCGAGACTGGACAAGTTCGTGAAGGGGAATCCACTGAGAATTACTGCACATGTAGGAACCATGTTTGGTTTGTGAAGCCCCGAGCTGCAAACTGCTGGAGATCGGAGAGTATTCTGAAGAAGTATTACTTCATGACTGTCCATGGCTTATATTCCTTCATGGGCATCTGCTCTCTTCATTGTTGCTGTCAGGCACGCGATCCCGGGGGCCCCTGACTAACTGCCTTCATTGCAAAGATAACCAGCCTCAAGACAGGAACCACCATGATTTTAGGCACGATTAGAGATTATTCTTTGGAGCATGAGACTCCATAAGTTTACCTTGCCACATGCATACCTCAGGATAATTTTTGCGTGCTACTTGGAAGCAGTCTGCCTTCCTCCTTAGCCCACGGGAGACAGCCCCACAGGCATAAGCCCGGGTGGGAGGGCAAGGCTCACCAACATCATGGTCTTTCTTGAGACCATTCTTCCATTGCAGTGGATACTTACAGTGAGGTATTGTTCGGAGCTAGGCTGAGCTTAGGCCAAGTGCGGTTTTTGCAGATACAGAGCTAGACTCTTAGGTGACATTCATGAGGCCACGTCCTGAGGGAAAATCAGGGTGGCCCCACTGAAGACAACATTGAGTTACCTCAGTTGAAGATGAGGCCTTACAGTGCTGTTGACACAGATGGGCCCACCAGCCTGCTTGGTGATTATGCAGGGTAGGTAATCAAGGTGCAGTGCCACAAGGTAACAAGCTGAGCGCTCAGCTAGCTCATGAAGTCACCAGTCATGAAGTCAGCTAGTCATCAAGTTTCCCCAGGCTACATCCTCCAAGTTTATTGCTGCGACGAAGCTCACAGGACAGTAGAGAACAGAAGGAGGTAACAACTACCACTGAACTGAACCTGGGAGAGAAGTGGTGGAGAGTGAGGTGGACATGGGCTTGAATGCAGTCAGAGCAATAACGTCTCTCTGTTCATCCAATGTGGTGTACCATCAGCTCTTAACAGTTTAGTTGAGGAATTCAAGAAGTCAGTTCAACAGTCTTTTGAGAAATCTATGTCAGCACTTTGAAGAAGTGTTGCTGTGAACAGGACGTAGCTTAAATGGTGACAAATTGCCTGATACTGCTGTAGGAAACAATGCTGTAGGCATCCTCTTGACAGCCCTTCTAGGCTCCCTAAATGCTCCATAAATAAATTAATATTTGCAATGTATTGTACCATATGTGATAAGTATTATCAGTTCTCAGTTCATAATTTCAGCTCGGGTACCCTGTGCCAAATTTGCATACATGAGCATATGAGGGAAAATTATCTCATTTTCAGATTATTATTCCAAAAGAAGACTCAGAATGTGTATCTGAAGATTGTATGTGATTTTCCACTGGCATGAAACTTTCACATAACATTTTGAGAAGAAAAAAAATATTACAACTCAATGTTTGTCAGAACAGCTATAATACTGTTTAGAAATGAGAAAATAGTGATAAAAATTGCAGCAGAGTATCTACGTTTTGAGTTTTGATGAGATGTAAAATTGGCTGGAGTTATTTCAGATTTCTGCAGAAGACGACTGTCTTGAAATGTCAGTATTTCATGAGAGTCTTCAATAACTCTTCAAGTGACAAAGTACTCTCATGTCAACCTTAGAAAACCCAAACTCAACCTATGCAGCTGTTCCTACATAAGGAAATTCCTTTGCAAAGATAATTCATAGCTGAGGACCAAAATAGTTTGTCAGGAGTGTTAGAAAGAGAAAACATGTTTCAGGAGAGATTGCAAACCTGCAAAGTAAAGCCTTTCTCAGGTTTTTTTCCTGAGTGAATATTCAGCAGAGGAAGAGGGGATATCTGTTGCCATGTTTTGAAAACAACCAACATTAACAATTTAATCTGAAAGCTTAGTCCTTCAGTATTTTTTGGGGTGTAGATTTGCCCCAGCCATGTCATTAATGCTAATTTAATGTTGGGCAGCTTTCAACTCCTCTGTGTATAGGCTAACTTCTCTAAGCACTTGGATAACTTGGACTGTAACTTTTTATGGGAGGGGACTGTGGACTTTATTCAATGCTCAGTTTGGGAGTCCTTAAGGATTTCAAGAAGCACAACAATAAATTGGAAAAAAAACGGTACTTCATGATGTTCAGGCACACTGTTTGTTTTGTGGGGAGCTATTCTTGAGAAGTCAAATAGTCAGTGCACCCAGTGCCAAAGTTCTACATGGGCAGCAAATGAGCTCCTTCCAGATGTGTGTTTATTTGTGGTTTTGGTATGTCACGTACAGTAGAAAAATCTTCCCATCTATCTATGCACCCACATTTAATCCTGTGCTTAGGATGTCAGATTTTTGAAGGGTAAACCCCATCAATTCCTGATCAAAAAGAGCCACCTCAGCACTATCAAATCATTCCACAAAAGCCCCAGATGTTTGGGTTTGTTCTGAAAAGCTTTCCATCCGTGGAAAAATACTGAAGAATTCCATACTTAATTTTTAGATTTTTTTTTTTTTTTTTAAATTCAGGAAGAAGTCATCCTGAAATCCACTACAAAAGCATGGCTTTTGGCCATTTCAGGTAAAGGCAGGAAGATCACCAGAAGCATCCTGGCTGTGCAAAGAAAAGTGACGGTGTCACTAGGTCTCTGCCTGTCTTTCTGTATTGGTCCCATGGGACCTTCATGCCACGACTACCACAAGCCTTTGTCACAAGTTGTTTCCCCAGCTACTTGTGAATATTTTCAGGTATTTTATGAGCAGAGGGAGTTTGCGCTCTGCCTCTCTCTGCTTTAGTGGATGATGTTTCTGTTTTCCTGGTGAACTTCCTCATTTTGTCATCTAGTCTTCATTCCCTTGCACAATACAGGGAGCAGAGCCTTTTCCCACAGAGGTGACAATGACCTGTAATCTAGTAACAGGACAGTGAGAGACAGAGAGGTCATGATGTAATTATATCCACACGCCTGAGAGCAAGAATTGATTTATTCCTTCAATGCTAATAAAAAAAACCTACTTGTGAGATGGTTCTGCCAGCACCCAACAGGTGGCAGAGAAATTTTCATCTAACTGAAACTGTATGTTTAAAAAGGGTGTCCTGAAACAATTTTATTTTATTACTTAAAACTTGATTCTACTGAATCCTAGAAGACCTATCTAATAGCAATACATTTTTAAAGTAATGAAATATTTACAGCTGGAGCCTTCAGTAGAGGAACAGTGGAGTATGTTTATTTTGCAGCTCAGTAAATTATATATATACAAGAATCAAATGGATGCTTTCAGTTGATCATGTTAATCCAAACAAGCTTTCTTTATGCTTTTTAATCTGGAGAATTTGTTTTCCATTCCCATGCACATAATTATCAAAGCATCTATTAAACACTATAAATAAATCCAGGCCCTAAAATTTGTCTCCAGACTCTAAATACATAGTATGACTGCAGGGCATATAATTTCTCAGCAAAAGCTGGTGGTTTTGTCACTCTCCCTGGGCCCTTGCTAGACCCTTAAAGGAAAACTGCAGTGATAGCTTAATAAATATTTGCTAAATAAGAACATATATATTGAAATTTATGCAAAACTGCTGAGAAATATCTGGTGAAATTTCCATCTCTGTACAGTAGTAAGGGGTGCTTGTAGCTTTCCATAAGCTTTGCCAAGTCCAAGATGAACAAGAGCAGGATTCAATTTCAAGACTTGTTTCATAACTTGAATACAGGGGAAAGTTCCCATGTGGACTTTCTACAGCCAGATTCCCCTGAGCATTTGGGAGGAGAGGAACAAATTATATGGAAATACAGTGGATGCTGTTGGCCAGACAAGCTCTGCTGTTGCTTGAGCTCAGCGGAGTTTACCCTAGCACAAGTTTGTAATTTGAAAAAGGCAACTCACGAGACAGAAAAATAAAAATTCAGAAAGCTTAGAAGACCCGAAAATTCAGATAAAACCCTCAGAAACCTGTAAAAAACCATAAGAATCTCAGTTTATGTGAATGTGTGTTTACCTCTGTGTGCACGTGTTTACTTAGAAATGCGGTAATTCCTCTGCTTCCCATCAGCTTTCCTGTTATCAGGGCTCATTGCTCTGGGTACCTACCGAGAGCTGCAGGATCTAACACAGGCTGGGTCTCGTTGGAGAGTCACTAGCATGACCCTAAGCTGCCTGTTGCATTTGTGCTGAAGGCTACTCCTGGTCACGTCGCTCTGATGTAGCCATTCAGTCAGGGGTCACTAAGGGGGACTTGAAAGGTGGCTGGCTGTGATGGTGTAAGTTCACTTGTTTGTTACTGAATCTGGTGAACCTCAAGTATGCTAAGCCATAAGAAGGAAGAGGCATGCACATAAAGGGTGACAGCCAGCATAAGACTACAGGTCACCAGTCCCACCAGAATCCCAGGCGTGCTCTGGGATTTACAGAGATGCATCTTTATCACCATAGTGCATTCAGATGGCTTTCCCCTCACACTTTTCTCCGGTACTGGAGCAGGGGCAGCCTTTATTAACTGAACATGCCTTCTGCTTCAGCATGAGCTATTGGACCCCCTGCCAGACTATTTCATAGTCACACCAGGTGGAGTGCACAACAAGTTAATCCCCATCAGCCAAAGAAATGGCCTAAGTTGTTTTAATGGTCTTTTTAAAGAAGTTAAATGAGAAAAAATATGACCAGAAAAAATGCAGAAAGCAAAAAGCTTGGTATTGCTTAGCTGGTTCTTTCCAGCTGGATTGTTTTCTAATGCTGAACATTAATTGGAAAATAACAACATTCCTGCCTGCTTTTAGAAAATCAATATGTGCTTTTCTGTCCCCCTCCCCCTATTCAGGTTAATTCATTACCGGGATATTTTTAGACAACTGAATAAATAAAACCAGCCCTTTTTCCAGTCAAATATTAATAACCATAACCAGCCAGAAAGACCTCCATGGTGCAGTCCTTTCCTTGTCTTCAGTGTTGCTCACTGTCCACGCCAATCACCCGCCCCAAATCATTGCCACCCCTTCCAACAAAGCTGGGTATGCATCCCCCATTCTTTGACCTGGCACAAGCTGGAGGATCAATGGTTCTATTTGGCAGGGGCTGAGCTGATGGACTTTTTGCAGCAGCAACAGCTTGGCAGCATCGCTTCAGTACACGGTTGTTCATGCCAGTTCACCATTGCCCATCAACCAAGCGAAAGAGCAAGGCAGGAGAAATGAGGGCAGAACTGAAAATGCAAAGAGGCAACGTCATAATTTACAGAAGATGCCTCACAACATAACCCAACAATAATTCTAGCAACATTGTTTTGACTTTTTTTTTAGTACATCGTCCTGCTGAAATCCCCCTGGATCTAATTAAAACTTTGCTGGCCACCCACCAATCAAGATAATTATGTTGTTTGGCAAAAACAACAACAACAAAGTCAAAATCAGATTGTTCAGAGAGATGCACCTATGTGGCAGAACAAAACAAAACAGGAAAACAGTCCAGGCCCCATGCCTTGCTAATTTGGGTTTTGCCTCTTTTGGAAGCTGCAGAAAGAACCAGACTGCATAAAAGATGTTGAGTTTGCACCTCAAAGAGTCCTTCAGCAGATGTTGAAGGCAGCAAAATGCCTGGTGTGTCAACGAGGATTTGAAATCTTGATAAGGGAATCTTGCAGGAGACCGAGGCACCATATTAAATATTGAAATGGGCTGACTTCTGGGAGAGACTGAATCAGAAAAGAGGCTTTTACTGCAGTGAAAAGGCAGACGCTCAAGATGTGTTATTTAGAGCAGTCACCGCTAATAAACCAGGACTTGCCTAAGCTCCTCCCAAGCCAGATCTGAGATCCTGGATTTATTCCTTGTTCTCTCAAGTTCCCTGGCTGCTGCTGCTGTGATAGCTGGCTTATTCCATGACAGCAAACATATGGAAGTTATGCTGCAAACGAACCCGATCCAAATTCCATTGAAATCAACGAAAAGACTCCCACTGATAGCAATCAGACATAAACGAACTGAAACGTATGTGGAGACTTGGCCAGAAATTGAAAAATTGGAAAATTGAAATAGTTTTAAAACAGGATATCAGGGAGTCTTGATAAAAATGTTAAAAATTACTTTGGATTGAACAAAGACAAAAGTGAAGAACACATAATGTCTTTTGAACAAACATTGTTTCCAATGGAGGAAAATCAGAGCGATTCGGACTCAGATTAATATATGTGTTTGGAGGGCTTCAAACACTGGCAAGCACAGTTTCGGCATATGAAAAGCAAAAAAATTGAATTATTATTAATTCATGAAATTAATGAAATGAAATTAAATGAAAATACATCCAAATGGAGTTTTCCTCCTATGCTTTCTTGATATGAGAATAGATATTAAACATACAGAGCCATCTACATGCAAACACTCCCCAAAATAACTGGAATCTCAGGGAATGCTTGCAGTAAAATCAGCAGAAGCATCACTCCTGAGTTCCTTCCACTGCTTGGGCTATCAATTGACATTTGTGAGTGTTTACATGCATTAAACAGACTTATTGTTTGGTCATCACCCTTATTTCACAAATTTGATTCTTCTAAAAGAGAGTCTTTTGACTGAGAATGAGAGTGGATTTTTATCTTTCTTTCGTTCTTTTCTCTTTTTTTAAGGCATTGATTGGAAACTGAAATAATTCCAATTCATTTAGAAATTATTTTATAGAGTCCCTTTATCCACAATATCAAATTTAACCCTAAAATAAATTAGCATTTTCAGGGTCCTGTTTACCAAAAACAAATATCTGTATACGAGCTTTATATAGTTGAATCTTCCAGGTGCTACACCCACAAATGTCCCAGAAAACTTGCTCAGAGCTCTGGGCAAGAAATGAACTCAGTACCAAACCTAGAGAAATACATTCTTTTGTGTTGCAAAGTGTTCTGGCAAACATCTCGAGTAATTAAGGCCATATGAGTAACTATATTTTTTTAATTCCCTGGCTAAATTGAATTTAAAAAAAAGGATAAAAGAAAGTCAGAAATCAAAGATTCATTTCAAGGTGAATACAACAGTTTGTTCATCTTGCAAAATTATATTTTATTTTCCTTTTATGTGTGTATATATATGTGCATATATATTTTAAAGATAATTGTTTTTAAAAATCTCTCAGGCAAACAAAGTTAGATCTAGAACACCATTTTTAAGGGGGGAAAAAAAAAGGGAGAAACCCTTCATTCTCAGAGTGCTCATATGGAAGCTTTAAATTTGACTGCTTTGGCTTTGTATTTTGTATTGAAACAATTCAGATTAAATTTTGAGCCAGTAGAAGCCTTGTCTTCATATTGTTCTTCATAGTTAGGAGGACTACTCTTTTTATTTAAAAAAAAAAAAAAAAAAAAAGAAAGAAAGAAATGAAAAAAAAGGAAGAGAGTTGATGATCTCATACAAAACCATAACATCAGGAGCTCAAAATTCACTACATGATTCACAACGAAAAGCTTGATAACATGGAAATACAGATTTCCTTTGCATTTTCTCCTGATTTTCCACCACCTATTTCAAGTCCTTTCTTCTGATTCTTTGGTCAAAAGGCTGGAGTTTCTCACCAAACATGGGACTGACATGCTATCTCTCATGACTGCTTTTTCTGCCCTCATTAGAGGGTGTATCTGTCTCCGTTCCACCAAGCTACAAACTGGTAGACTGTTGCCACAGTTCTGACAAACTGCTGAAGAAGCTACCAGGCTGGAGAGAGAAAGGTTCAGAGGAAGTTTTCCTCCCTTCATCTGCCTTCATTTCTGGCCAGGGAGATCCTACAAAACCATTAACTTTCCAACCAGCTGCCCCAGTGGGAGAGGTGTCTCTGAGTACGCTGTAACGTTCAGGTGTGGATGTCTGTTGGAACGTATCGCGCTGCTTATTATCTAGCAGCAAAAAATCATGTGTATATCCTCTAACCTGTTTTAGGCAGAAATGAGCTGTGTTAGTAAAATCAGTTTTAACTGATGGCCAGATCTATCTCTCCTGATTTTGTACCACGGGAGTGTGTATATGACAAGCTCTGCTGGTTGATCTGTGGCTGATACAGCTGTCTCCAGAATAGGATTTCTAACTATGACTTAAAAAATGATGCATCAGTGAAGTAGGACAGAGTTGCCTCACAGAAATTTTTGCTGGGTCATTTTCTTTGGTTCTGAAATAAAATACTGTCAATGAGCAAGCTCACATCTTTAATCAGCTTCAGAAGGTCTTGTTTTTTCATTTTTATTTTTCTTTCAGTAGAAAGGTAGGATAGAAGAGCAGTATTTTTTTCTCTGTCTTCTCTTTCTTCTACCAGACATTTTATCTTTAGTTGTACCTGCAACTTCTACTTTGTCAACACTTCTGGCTAAGAGAAATCAAGCAAGGTGCACAAGCAAGGAAACACCATCTGTAATAATGACAAAGTATAAACACCATTCACAGGCCATTAAGTTTGTAATCTTTTTCTCTTCATCATTATTCTCTTACCTCCATTAAATTCTTCCACAACCAAGTGAAAAAGCCAAAGGTGACAACGGCAGAGTGATAGACAAGAATTTTTATTCTCCTGTCGATACAGATAAACCTAGAGCAGATACAATGTCAGGCAAACTTCCCCAATGTTGACTGAAGTTTAGTAATCTCTGGAAAAGGGAGAAAATACAAATGATTTTTACACGTTAGGCTTTTAAGAAGATTTATGTTACTGAAGTATCCTAACTCTACGAAAGATACTTTGAGTGATATTTATTGTTCACAGGAAACTATTATCTGCACTTGATCAGTCTGCCTCAAGCTGCACATTTTCAAGGTTGCGAGAAAACGAGAGGCATCCCACAGCTGCAATTCTCTTGAGGTACTGGAAAAGCCTAGAAGATGAGGGAATGAAATGACTCAATGGGCACAGCTAAGCGACTTGCAACTGATTTTTAATAGCTGAATCTAGGACGGTGCAGCACAGCTATCCCTGGCTGTTGTTTGCCAGTGGATGCTACCACCAGTAGTAGCATTACATTAGACATAGAAACTCCAGTTTACCCCACTCTCAAATAAATAGTGGGAGTCCTGTTGGACTCTGCAATGGTTTAGCAACAATACTTGGTAACAGTACTTAAGGTAGCTGGGGTGGGACCCGAGAGGCTGGTTTGTTAAATAAGTGCTGGAGACACAGGCACCTAATGGAAGGAGAACTGCACTGGTCTCTGGATGAATCTGATTTTCACTGTAGGGTGGTATCTAAGCTCATGCTGAACCTGGAAACCATTCGTCATTGGAACAGGTTATTGGCTTTATCTTGGGAAGAGATTTTTTCCTGCCTTTAGCTGTAGATGTGTCTTCTTCTTGAGCTTTTTACCTCTCATAGATTCAAATATTTGAAGAAACGTTGGTTGTGAGAGACCAGCTTTCCACTTGAAGCCAGGCTGCCATAGATTTGTCTTCCTGAGGGAGATTCTACAGTCTAAAGAACCTGTCCTGGAGTGGTGCCATCTTCCCGGGTGAGCTGTTCCTAATTTTTAGTCTAAACGTTTCAAACACCAATTTTCTCCTCTTTTTGTTTTAGCATCTGCCACAACCAAGAAGTGTTTGGCTTCTTTACTTTTGTAACTCCCTCTCAGGTAATTGTAGGCTGATATTTGACCGGCCCTTAGCCTCCTTTTCTCCAGGCTAAAGAAGCCCAGCTCTCACCCCTCTCCTTGCAAGTTGTGTGCTAACCACCTTTGTAGCCCTCCACTTGGTAACCTCCCTCCGTTTCTCCATGTCCCTCCTAAACTGGGGGCCCCCACCAGAAACAGTACTGCATGTTCAGCCTCCCCAGTCCTGAGAACAAGGAGACTGCAATTTCTCCTCATGTCCTGAGGATGCTTTATCAAAGCAGATGAATATGCAGTTTGCCTTATTTGCAAGGAGACACCCCAGTGCAATCCCCAGACCTTTTCCAGTCAGTTGATTCTTAACCTTTGAGACTAATGGTCCAGCCAAATTTCAAACCTCTGTCGGATGCTTTGCCTTGCCCATACTGCCTTAGTTTACCATGAGACTGTGTGGGAGCTGGTGTTACAATAGCCTACTATTTAGTAACAGAACAAAATCAGGTTGGTCAAATATTATTTACTCTTGCTGAAGCCATTTTCATTTTTCCTGGTTACATTCTTGCCTTTCATGTGGTTGGAAGCATCCACAGCGTACAATGCAGTTATTGATGGCAAAAACCTTCTGGGTATTATGGGGTTGCATTAAAACAGTCAGGATGAAATGTGACAATTGCTGGGTCATCCCTGTGGTTATCATTCACATTGGTGCTGGTGAATGACTCGACTACGAGATACACCTCAGGCTTACTCCTTCTGCCAATGTTTACTAGTTTAGAAGTTGTTATAATAAAGCTCATTCTGGCTCTGAGCTCCAGCTCAGTTTTCCCCTTAGCTGCAAGCTCAGGGCGCTGGCTGAGTACATGCAGTCCTGACAGAAGTGCAGTCCTTGCAATTCTACTTTACACTCAACTAAACTATGAAACCCAGCAGAAACTAAGACCAGCTTTTCAGGGCAGCTTTCCAGGTTTCTTAGGCTGCAAAAGATGATCAAGAGAGAATGCCAGCTGGGAATTTCAAGCAGAATATTTTCTCATTAACTGTCTTCTGTGGCCTGGGGTGTTTTCGGCTCCTAAATCCCTTGGTAATTCCTGACAGGGGGGCAGCCCTCAGGAGCGCAGGGTGGCAATGGGTGGATGTCTCCAGATCACAAGGGGAGTCAATCACCAGAGCAGTGAAACGCAAGGCCAGCATGGAGGAGCAGATGTCACTAGAGAAGAAATGGCATTAAATCCCAGGTTTGATAGCTACAGCGGCAAAGAGGGTTGGATTCAACATCAGTGTGGATGTGCTAGTTGTGCAGCCACATGAGTATTGCTTCAGCACGTGACTTGGGAGTGCAGGCTTATTGGGGGGGTCACGTGCTCCTCTCCTCCCATGGTAAATCCACCCTTGGTTTGTGGCTGAAATGATGGTGCAAAGCTGGCCCAGGAAGTCTCCGCAGCTATAAGCGCAGGGAGGAGGTCTGGACCTGCAGGGTAAAATGCAAAGTCTGTGTCATTGCTGTGAGGTTTGCCATCGGCGGTGGGATGGTGTGAAAACCTTTGGATCCAGAAGTGGAACAGAGGAGCCTACATGAGAGATTTTCCAAAGATCCAGACAGCTCCTGCTGTTCCCAGAGAGAGCTGCTGGCTGGTAAACATCACTAGATGTTTCAGTATAAGCAGTGCTTTAAGGAAAACTGGCACCAGGTATGGGTGCTGAGCACCCTCCTGCACTTAGAAGCAATCACACTGATCCAGTCTGCTCACCACCAGCTCTCCTTGCCAGATAAACTGCTATCTGAATTCTCCATCTGAGGATTTAGCAAAGCAAAATGGCTCTTTAAATTATAAAGTGGCAAAACCTTGCACTTTTTTTGAGATTAATTTAAACCTCAGTCTTTGCAACAGGCTGCAGCAAGAGGGAGTAAAAGAACAAAAAGCCCTTGCTGTTAATATTTATGGCAACTAAAGCAAAATCGCATCACATTTGCAGATGAATGGGAGCCCCTGTTAAAAGCTGCAGCAGCTTAATTTTGGGATGTCACTGGTTTGGAGCTTGATTGTCTAAAATAACAAAGAAGACCTTTCATGTTAATTAATTTAGAGGGATTATTAGTGTTAAAAATAAATAGTTCAATCACCTTTCCAAAAATAATCTGAGTGAGGGAAATGAAACTCAGTGGAAAGAAGGTACAGATTTTATTTTAGTTCCAGGCTATTTTTCAAATATTTTTTTTGTGCCAAATGCATTGCCCTTATGTGAGCGTCGTAGAATTTACTTCTGATAATACCTATGTAACAATTATCTAATGATTGCTACAAAACAAGCCACATAGGTAAATAATTTCCATTCATTCAGTGAAGTAAGAGGCACTTGGAAACAGTTGTTTTGATGTATATAATTAGACTCTATTTGATTTAAGGAATGAAACATCCACCTATTTAGAAAAGAAAAAAAAAAAAGATCTCTGTGATATTTACAGTTGAGAGCCATCTTTTTTTTTTTTTTTTTTTTCCGTAAGGGAAACTGCAGCAAGCCCTGTTGTATCCTGATTTGCAATTTTTTTTTTTTTTCAAACAGAGATTCCTTTTGGAGGAATATTGTGTAATGTCAAACTACAGTATTCATCACTCACCATGGCTTGATAGGAATCAATGGAGCAGTGTTCTTGGGCTGCCTTCATTACACAGTCCTTACAGAGAAAACTGATGATTTAAAATGAGTGTAGATTCACAAAATCCTGATTACACAAATATTTACTAGTGAAAGATTATACTGCTTAGCCTAAAAGACATTTGAGTGCAAGATAAACCAGGCTATGTTATGCCCCTGCCCTGTATTGAAAGCTCAGCTGGTTAAGTCCATCCAATTCTGTTTCTCTCCATCCTCTTTCATTCCTCTTTCTCCCTTTCTATCAAAGCGCAGGCAATGTTGGCATAGTCCCTGAGATGCTTCCGTCATGCGGGGTACATCGTCTAGCGTGTTTCAGAAGACAGGAATCCTGTGGAGCCAGGAAGTATCTTGGGACCACATTTTTACAAGTAGTCTCTGATTGGGAGTGTGAAACACACTGGAGGAAAGGATTCCTGCAGATGGCAGATCATTGCAATCATTGTCGTAAGGATTTATGTCCTTGACCAAGCCCATATTTCCACTTGTCTCTGAACCTGCCCAGTCCCAAGTGAAGATTTGTGTACTTATCCACGTTTCATTCTGTTCCTGCTTCTTTTCTCAGGGCTATATAAATCCTTAGGAAGATGCTTGCTCCACTGCAACAGCTACCCAGAAGTGGTGTCTACTCCCTCCACTAGATTCCTGGTTGTGCTTCCTGACCCCGAAGGTGAGAACCTCCTCAAACCCTCTTATGTCCGTGCAGATCTCTTTCTTGTGCTAGTTCCTCCCTGGCAAAGAGGAGCACTCCGTGCCACTGCTTATCCTAGTAAAGGCAGAGGCTGAAGGGGCCAGCTGAGACCTTCATTTTTCATCTGCTGTCATAGCATCGTGTTTTATAGTGCCAATGATTGCCTTCTGTTCCACAGCTCCGGGGGCTTGCTCCTCTCCCCTCCCTCAAGGCAGTATTGGCCATGTGAAACAGAAGAGCAGCCTCCTGATGAGGCAGTGCAGCAGCTCTGATGTTCTCAGAGGCTGGGGCTGGACATGTGTAGTCTGTGCTCTTGGAACATCAGCTCAGGTGTAACCTCAGGTCAGGATACCCACAAGTGCAGCCTTTCCTTTCTCCCGAGCACAGCCATGGAGCTCAGTCACTACACACCACTGCTGCTTTTTGGCTGACTATATGAATTCAGCCCTTCTCCAACGACACTGTAGGGGCTTACTGTAGCTCCCAACTCAGAAAGCTATCCCTTACATCAAGCACAGGGGATTATTCCTTTGTGCCAAAGACTCTGGCTTCTTATCTCTGATGGCTCAATCATCACATCATCTGTGGCAGAAAGATGGCTGGCAACAAGATTAGACTATGGTAATTTAAAATGTCTCTCTCAGATAAGTGTAGACCACGAGTATTCAAAAGAACACAAAATCAGATTGTAAAATTGACTGCCACAGCATGCCTCAGACACCAAGAGTATAAATGAGGATTAGACAAATTTAGGGAAGACAGGTCTACCCGTAACTATTAAACATAAGTGTTCAGGTGCAGTTCCTGCTGCTCGAATCTCCTAGACTGATGATTCCTGGAAATACAGATCAGCAAAAGGCTTGTACTGTACACCTCTGTCTTCTATCCACTCACAACAAGGATTATGCTGGAAGCAGTTGGCTGTGTTCTTCAGGTTGGAGCCCATATTTTCTCTCCATGACTGACCCTTGTGTGCATTTGCTGAGGAGCTCTGCAGGTGTAGCGTACTCACAGCGTATGGAACATGCTCTACCAGACACATCCATATCACTCACTGGTCACTCATCACAATTCAGAGATAACTGTCTGCCTAAATGAGACAGCTAGATTTTTTCTCTCATTAGCCTCAGCCACTCATTGGCATGCGTACTTCTATTACAATCCCAGAGGAAATTTCCTCTGACCCTTTATTCAGGTCCTTCTTCCACGTTCTTTTTTCTGACTCACCCACTCATCTCTTCAAATTTCATCCCTTTAGATTAAAGCCTTTTTGAGAGACTTGTCCTAGGAAGGTGTCACTCTTTAGTACATGCCTTGGGAGAGATGCATCTGGTCAATCTGTCGTACAGAAAGCAAAGGATTGGGTTGATAATAAGGTAGCTCTATCTCCAATCCTTGCTGCTTTGCTGATCACACTGTGACTCAGTTTCCCCCATTTAAACAACAGGAGTGGCTTTTGTGAAGAGCTTTAAGCTTAGGAAAGGTGTTTAAATGCAAAGTGTTTATTATTACTACTGGCAGGCTGTAATTAATAGTTACCGTTTAGCTGGGAGACCTGGAAACAGGTATGCAGTTAATTGGTTTACAGCAGATTTAGCTGAGGTCTGGTGGTTACATCGCAGACAATCCATCACTGTTGTAAGCAGCAAGAAGTTATGCCCAGCCTCAGTTACTGTGAGTCTCCCTTCACCTGTGGTCTTGTGCTAATATCCCAAGACGTGTCACCAGTGAGCTTTTGAGTGAAATCTCCAGAAGAATGTGGAACAAATGTATAAATCTCTTTCTGAAATGCCCTGCCAAAAAATACAATAAAGCGTTGCATGTCAGGAAGGAAACGTTAAAAACTCTAATTAAAAAACAGAGGCACCTGGAAATCAAATGGGAAAGAGTGACAGCAGGCAGATGGGGACGGAATAAAATTCCAGTGGAAGAGCCTTTAATACTCTCCAGTCTTAAAGCTGGTGGCCGTTTGCAAGTGCCTGTTAAAGCTCAGGCCCCTGTCCTGCTGCGTGGGCAGTCACCAAGGGTGCAGCCTGAGGTAAGGGGCTGGTGGCCCCCATGGCCAGTGGCTCCCATGGCCAGCGGACACCAACCCCTGCGCTCAGGGTTTGGTGATCTCCTCTGGCCATGACTAGTGACCGCTCCCTGGCGAAAAGACCTGGGGAGTGAGAGAGGAGCACAGCTCCAGGGGGAGAAACTGCTGGTCCTGAAAATGTGAGAGACAGCTAAAGCAGAAAGGTTTGGGATTTTTTTCTACTAATAAACCAGTTGTGGGGAATTTCTCTTTCTCTCCCCCACTCCTGCCACCAGCTTCTGTCATTTCATTTCCAAAAGCTTGTCCCTGCCTCCATCAGCATTTATGCAAGTACATCTCTGCTGTGCCTGAGTGATTTATCTAAACATCGGCAGCTACTGTAAATGACAGTACAGCAAAGCAAAGGCGGAGGAGGGAATGGCAGGGTAGAACTGTGACTTGCCCTCTGTGAAATCAAGCACGGGTGCCTATTCCCAGCCACTGCAGGGCATTTCCATCAGGCACAGGGGGAAGAGAAAGAGAGGCACATTTCAGAGCCTGCTCAGACATTTAAGGCCACTTAATTAATCGAGTTAAAATATTTCCTCTGGAAAGACTATACGCATGTGTATGTATGCTTGTATTGCTCCTTCGCTTTACCCGCTTGCTTCCAGTCCATGTGCAGTGGTTCCAGTGTGTTGGGGAGCAGGTTTTAGGGGGTTGAGCTGATGGGAAGCACAGGGGAGGAAAAGATGGGATGATTTGAGTTTAAAAGTTGGGGTAAGTCCTTCTGGGAGTGTGGGTGTGTGAGAGAGGGGGAGTAACCAGTCACTCACGGAAGACACGCGGGGCGTCCTGGCGGGGTGTGATGCAGAAGCGGCGAAGTGAGAGCGAGCAGAGAGAGAGCGAGCGGGAGAGGAGCGAGCTGTGACTTCCATAGAGGCAGCCGGGAGAAATCACCAGCCAGGATTTGCTCCTCTCTCTCTCCCTCTCTCTCTGATTTCAATTCAGCTCCTCCCCCGTGTGGCTGTAGCTTTGCCTTCCATCAAAAGCCTGATCAGCAACGCCAATCTTGGGGGGGTGAGAGAGAGGGGGGAGGGAGAAAGAAAAAAAAAAAAGAAATAGGGGGAAAAAAAAGTGCAAAAGAAGGAAAAGAAAACAAGGAAGAAAAAAAAAAAAAAAAGAGAGGAGAAGAAAGCAACCTCCCCTACCCCCCGGCTGCATCTAAGACAGCAGAGTGAAACTTTGTGGAGTTGTGGCTGTGTTTACCCCGCGGCTGGTAAATCGGCAGCACCCCGCTGCCTCGCTCGCTCTTTCTTGCTCCTTCTCCCGCGCACTCAGCAGCAGTCAGCAGCGATGGAAAAAGTTGCTGGCTGGTACCCAGCCTGGCACGTTGCTCTCCTGTACTGGACATGGCTTTTCCTCTTCACTTTTGGCTTTACCGGTGCAGAAATAACTTGCAGATCCTGCCATTCCCAGGTGAAGCCGCAGCAGCCGCAGCCGGGATTATTAATGCATTTGAGGACCGACAGAGGAGAAAAGGAGCACGGGCGGTTCCCCGGGGAGAAGGGAGGTGAGCGAGGGCAAGGGGCCGGGACGGAGGCGGAGGACGCCGGGCTGCAAGCGACCCTCGCCCCTGCTCCCGCGGGGACCCAACTCAGCGGCTGGGAGACCCGGCGGTCGACGAGGCGGCAGCCCGAGAGAGCGGCCGCGGAGCGCCGGCTCCGAGCGGG
>JAVJGJ010000062.1:21063314-21088848 GCA_035590215.1 Microhierax caerulescens
GTTCATTATATATATATATATATATATATATATATATATATATATATATATATGTGGGCTAAGTAGATCTGGACTTCGCCTGGATCCAGTGACCTAGCATCTCTATAGAAGAGCTGCTGAAGTTTAGTGACAGCTAGGTAGGCTATTGTAAACTTAAAGATGCTTTGATGCAGATCTGCATCTGTTTGTTTAAATGACTGTTTAATTGTGTATCTCTTGGTAAACAACATGAAACAAAGCAGGCCAAAACAAAGCATTCTTCAGCTCATCTTTTGGATGAAAAGCTCCATGTTCATTGTTGCCTTCCATTTGATTTTCAACTTTTATAAGTTGACATGTGTTTTTTCTTCTTTTCATCAGAAACTCCTCATCCACTCTCAAACAACTAATTTTAAAGTTGTTAAAGCAATAAATGTGGTTGATTTCAGCTGTCTCTAACCGCAAGCTTTGCCTGTGAGCCAGGCAGGGTGGCAAGTCCCTGCCATCCCACCGGTGATGGAGGGAGCTGGACCATGAACACCATCAAGAGCCAGAGCAAGGAACCCAGCTCTGCATTACTGTGCCATGGGCCAGGGTCCTGCCATCTTTTCTTCCTCCACCAAAATACTGGGTTCTGTGGTCACCGAAATCCCTGTTATTTTCATCATGCTGCAGGCTGGGATCCCATCAGGTAGACTCAGCAGCTCCTGTGCCTTCCTCTCCTATGGGAACATGAGTTCTTCCTCCCTGCAAACCCTGGTGTGCTCCATCCTCATCCTCCTCCTCATCAGCTACCCACGGTCCTGCCTGTTGATGCTGTTGCCTGGCGACCACCCTGTGATGGACAGCTTGGAGGGAAGCGATGATTAAACAACCTGAACTGGCTTCTGAAAGCAGCGATCGTTATTGTAACGTGACAAGCAGTGACAGCTGAGACAGCAACACATTTGGAGTGTGATTCCTAAAAAAAATTGCAAACAATAAACACATGAGGAAAGTGCCGCACACACCTGTGTGTGTAGGTGTGCGGGTGCTGACACTTTCCCTTGATGCAGAAGGCTAGAGAGGGGACGTGTTTATTAATGAAAGGCGAACATAACCCTAATAATTGTCATGATGAACAGGCCAGCCCACAAGCCACCACAGCTTGCACTGAGGCTGTCAGACACCTCTGCTACTCTGGCAGGACAAGGCAGCAATTATGTGATGCTGCAGGTGTTAGCAGTGGGGGCTGCACAGCCAGCAGTCCCTCATGGACTGTCAGCAGGAATACCCTCCGCAGAGAGCAATGTGTTGAAGCTTCAGCATGAAGATGGTGGTTCTGCTAAGTCTTCTTGCTGTTTCTCCTCCTGCCTTCCAGATGGACAAGTCCAGGATAAGCACAAGGATGCAGGGTGGACTCAGCCCTAAACACATGTGGCTGTATGACCACAATGCCTGGTTTAGGGGATTGTGCATCACATCTTCCAGCATCACCTGGGAGACTCCTGCCCATTAGCCTTCCTTCCAAATCCAGGTGACACCAAATGTTGTCCTTACAGAACAAATTTGAGAACAAGACCAGACGCACCTTAAAGACTGGGTGAACCAGGTCACTATGAAGATGTGGATCACTAATAGTTGAGAAATCTTAAAAAGCCCCACTCACTAACTTGGAGGATAAATCCTACCTTCTTGTTGTTGCTGTTGATTGGAATGGGCCAGTTCTGAAAAAACTGGCTTGGGGCTCTATGGATTAATAATTAAAGTTTCCTTGAGGTACAAGTCCCTGTAGTCTCTTCCCTCTTACACTGTGAAAAACTTCTGAAAAACTTCCACAGAAAGTATACTGCTTCCTTTTTTCCTCAGCTTCCTTTGACTTCATTCCTTGTAACACAGCTCAGAATCAGGCCAGAAGCTGGGATTGCAGCAGGCTACTTGGACAGCTGAGTTGCTGCTGGACAGGATCACAGCAAAGGTCTGACAAAATTCAGCATCCCCACCTTAGAGGGATGTGGGCCAGTTTTGCCACCATTGCTCTGAAGGCCAGAAATAGTCAATTTGCATCTCCTTGTTTGTGTGTGTGTGTGTTCTTAAGTGTAGCACACTCTAGGGAATTTAAATGCTGCCACTGTCCAGGAGTCATTACAGTATGTTAAAGCGTGTCTTTATGATTTTCCCATGCACACAAGATACAGATACACACAACATCCCATGGAGCAGGTAACATACTGATACTGATGGTTTGTCTGATTTGTGCATGGATTTGGAGGGAGAAAATGAATGTTTCTGGTGCTTCCCGCTTGCTTCTCAATCTCCCCTTTTAGTTTTCTCCTAAGTTAGAATTGATTTCTGCGGTTCTCCTGTCCCGTTTGGGTGCTGGTTCCTTTCAGCCCTCCTCAGGGAAACAGCCCTGTCTTGGCAGGTTCATTACATCTGTATTTTCACCACAAAGAACAGGAGGGGTAAAGTACAGCTTCAATACAGGTGAACGTCACCTTTCTCTTAAAGCAGAGCTAACCAAAGATATTCTGATGTTTTGTTGAATTTTTAAAGTGATGATAAATGTAGTGAGTATTTCCAGGAAATGTTTGTGTTCTGGATTATCTACCTATGCTCATGTCCTTTTAAAATTACTGTCAATGTCTGTGCTTAGCACAGCAGCGCTGATTTTCTTGTGCTATTCAGGGTCTTAAGGCAGGCTTATCAGCGAGGCATCTGAGCAATGTCTTTAAAGAGAAATAAGAAAACAACCCCCAAACTACTTTACAAAGGTCCTTCCGAAGAGTTAAGAAATCACCAGTGCCCTGTCAGATTGAGAGACGTGCACACACAAAGAGGAGAAACTTTCATTGCCTGCCTTGCTCTACTCTTTCCGTATCTCCACGGCGTCTGGCACCATCTCAGAACGAAATAGTTGAGGAGGAATGTTGAGTCTGTGTCTGCGTTGCCTTTTCCACTCCTGTAAATCAGGATTCACTTAGATGAAGCCAAGATCCGCTTTGCGGCAAGCAGAAGGAGAATCCATCTCTATTCCTTTCTAACGCCGAGGTATTGAAAGAACAGGCAGAAAGAGTAATTTCTGAGAAATCTTGTGCTTGTAAAGGTGGATTTTGGTAAGAAACAAACCTTTATGAGCAAGTAGGGGAAAGAGACACTTTGAGGAATTTTATGAGCAGAGAATATAGTACAAAGCATCTCATTATAAAATGTTACTCAGGAAACCTGTACTTAATTCTCTATATAGACACCGTTTTGTTTAAATAAGGACATACTGTATCATTAAACAGATGGAGATATTTGCTGGAGAGAATTCAGAGGAAAGGAAAGATGTCTATAATTTGGTGCTCCTGCTTAAATATATGGAATTGTGTGGTTGACGTCTGAACTGGGATGATACGCTATGAATTAAACTTTAACCCATTATTATATTTGTCCTTCTAACAAGCTCCTCAGATGATGCAGAAGTATGTTATGCGGTAGCAGCTGCTAGAAGATTAAAATATTTCATAGTAGAAATACATAGTATAATGAAGTATGGGAAATGAATGCAGTAGCGCAGTAAGGACAAAAGAAGATAGATGACGTACAGTTTTAAATATTCACCTTCTGTGTTGAGTTTACAAAGGACAGATGACGTCAGTAAATTGAAAATGCCACTGAGACACATAAATCATTAAACACAAGTATTAAAGACACTTGGGAAAAGAAAGTTGTCAGAATAATTTTCCATTAGAAAATATAGTTTAGTCAAAATCAGAAAATTTCTTGGGGGTATGTCATTTTCAGTGACATTTGCTACACTAAAATATGAACCAAAATTGTCTGCATTCTGATAGTGTCAAAAACTGTAGTGAGAAACATTCCCAGCTGACTTTTGCTTTGGCATCAAGATTATGACAGGATATTAATGCTATATCATGGACACATCTTTTATACTGAATATATAATAATATGTGGACTATATGGGACACTATGTGGTACCTCATCTCCTTTCCTGGAGGTGTAAAAGTCCATTGCTCTTCCGTCCTCTTCCACCTTCCCTTCTGTGGATAGGCCCTCTGAACAAGCTGTATTCTTTCTCCCTCCTGGAGAGATTTTGATGCCACCTGTCTCCTCTTTGCTATGTCTCCTTAGTCACATGGCGAGTGTCACCGAGGGATTTTTCCTGAGGGAGTTCTTTGGGCAGTGAGGGCACTGCAGGGAGGCAAGTCAGTGAGTAGCCTCAAAGGCAATACAGCGTTTTCCTTTCCGAGCCAGTACTTGTGGGGATTTTATCACTATGACGTCTGGAGTATCAGGAACCACATCTCTATATATGTTTTAAATTAATGTTTAATGTTCTGACATTATCAAAAGGAAATGCTTTGGTGCTGTTGATTAGCAGCTGAAAAAGGTTTACTGATACTCATTTTCCTGGGAAATTTCATGGTCTCTCCTTTCCCTCCTGGGGCAGAAACCAAGCATTAGCCTGTCTGAGTCCCTCACGGAACAGTAATGTTTTCTTCTGACACGTTTAGACAGAGAATGTAGCTTGGAAGTTTGTTTTAAAATGAATCTTGGCAATTTTTGTGTTTTATGAAATGATCTTCATTGGCTGCTATACAATTATGGTGAAAGTAACTTGAATATCAAACAGAAATTTTTGTTCCTAAACAGCCTCAGCTTTACTAAGGATAGCTCTGTGGGAAGTCAGAAGCGTGGCAGCTTGGCCATTTCTTAACTAGCCAGAAACTCAAGGGGAGAACAGGTTGCAGGAGGAACATCTGGAAACCCAAATGCCTGGTTTTCACTGTTCTGACCCCTTTCATTGCTGAGCAGATTGACAGCCGAGATCCTAAAGTATGCGATTCCCACCCAAGCAGGAGCTTCCTAAAGGTATTAATTGCTAATGTCATTTTAGCGTGGAACAAAGAGATTACTTTTCTCTGTTAATTGCAGATCTTGTACAACATTGCTTTTACGGCAGTGAAATGCTTTAAAGACAAATATTTGATTCCTGGCTCAAGGAACTGACAGATTCAGCCACGATCTGGGAGGCAGCTACAGCCACACCACTGCAGAAACAGTTGCAAGGAATGTTCTGGATGGCTTAATGTGGAAGTCGGGTGACTTGACTGCAATGGTGGCTCCCTTAGGCAGGAGGTAGACTAGATAGCTGGCTTTTCCTTAAATGTGTGAACAGGCAAAAGGAGCAGCAGAAACATGAGCTTTACAAACGCATTGATTATGTGATCACTCAATCCAGCCGAGTAAGTTTTTTTGTGATTTAGATAATTAATTTCTAAGAGGAAAAAAATAATAATAATAAAGAAGATACAGACAGGTACAAACACACAAGAGATGAGTATTGATTTTAGAGTGTGGTGAGAAGCAGCAGAAGGCAATTTGAAGGAAGCCCTCAGGGTGTAAATTGGCCCTTGAAAGGTAGGGGACCTAGCTGGCTGTAATTCCCTGTCTTCCCAGGTGGAAGGAATAAGTGATTAAGGAGGAGGAGGAGGAGATATAAGGGGTAAGAGTAGAGGCGTGAGGGTCTTTTTTAGGACTGCATGAAGCTGAAGTAGCCTGTTGAAGAACAGCTTTTTTTCTAGCGGAGAAGCTGACCTGTGGCTGTTGGTAAGTTTTGGAAAAAGCTGATGTACAGTGATCTCGACAACTGAAAAAAAAATAAATCCGTGTGGTCTGAAGTGTTTTCTGCTATTGAAGAGGTGCCAAGGAAGAAACATGTCCGAAGCAGATCGGAAAGCTTTCTTGTTGTAAGGGGGTGCTAATTGGAGGATGAGAGAAGATGTGGCAAAATAGGGGAGGGTAAGGCTGGAAAGTAGTGTGCTAAGGTGTTGCCTGGAAAATGCGGGGAATGGACCAGCAAATTGAAGTTGCTGATAGAGCAGAATAAGATGATGGTGTCAGAGAGCTGGGTTTGTGGGGCATGGCCTTGGGAAGTGAAAGAGCAGGCGATGGAAAAAGTGGAGACAAGACAAGGTTTGCGGACTGGGGTAATGTAATCGGAACAATTGGTTTTAAGGGTGGTTTAGCTCCAAAAATGGCTAAAAAAGAGACTTTAGAGAGGAAAGAACATTTCCCTAGTCAAGATGCAGAAAGCTGGATTGATTTAATTCAAAAAGAGCATGAGCTTTTTGAGGAGGAGTGTGGATTTTCTGTTGGGGATTTTGGATTTAAGTGACATAGAAGTGCTGGCTGGCAGCAAAGGGGCAGAAAGAGGACAAGACCAGAATAAAAACAAAGAAGCTTGATTATGCACTGGTGAATGTTGTGTGGTTGGTGAACCGGCTTGGAGGAGGAGATAAGGCGGTAAATTGGCAGATACTAACATGGCTAGCCAAAATTTGGTACTCAGTTGGCAGAGATGGTTGCTGGAGGGTGAGATGTAGATGGAAGAGTTTACCTAAAATAAGTTTTCCAGGCTGTGACTTTCCCTGCATATGCTGTGCTATTTATTTTCAGCATCTCTGAATCAAAGTCCTCTCTCTTAGCCACCACCTGTGGAGGTTTGATATGAGCCAGCCAGCAAGTCGTGTCTGATACATCTGGTTTAATTGTATTTCAGTGCTTAGAGTCAGAGCTATAATATGTGAACAAGACCCTCTTCAGGGATGTAGGTAATTACACAAATTGGTGTGGAGACATTTTGCCAGAAGAGATGTATGTTGTTTACCTTCTTGAATTTGGCAGGGAATGGCCTTGCTATTTGTGGAGGTACAAGTTCTTATAGCTGGAGAGCTGCTGTCTGGGCTCAGAAAGCAGTGAAATAATTGGGGGCTACGAAAGCCTGTAGCCTAGCAGCTTATGTCTTTAGGAGGATGATGTAAGTAAACCCAAAGGCCTTTAGGCCCTCCTATATCTTTGTGATAAAAAACTAATATGGACAAAGGATTGCCTGGGTCCGAGTGAGGAATCCTGGTGGTGTGGTTTTGCCTTTTTTTGAGCGTGCAGCCTTGGAAACAAGCTCTCCTGTGGCTGGTGATACAGTCGCAGCAGAACGTTTGTGGCTTAGCTTGGATTTGAGACTCAGACCTGCGGTGCAGTAGGCTGTCAGTGCTGAGCCAAGGAGGGGCAATACCATGCATACCCTTGGCTTGCAGCAACACACCCGAGGGACCGGCCTGCATTTACCTTTGCTTATGCTGAGGGGTGTATAAAGTGAATTTTCTTTCAAGGTGGGAAGCCCCCCATGTGGACAGTTATTACAGATCAGCTAATGTGTGGCAACTCCTGAAGTTGTGGTGGTGTGAGATGCTTCATTTACATCCTGAGCTTTTTCCAGCTGAAGCTTCTGCATGTCTGCCCGCAGAGGCTTGCACGATGGCATTGCTTCCTGGTTTGTTGTTTTTGAGCTGATGTTGGCAGCCTGTGGCAAAGGGTTGATCTTAAAGGGTTGGTGTGTTAAAAAGGCGCAAAGGCAGCTTCTAACAACTGATATCCTGCAGTATATCATCTCAAGGCGGCCGGGAATCTCTGGTCTGCCCAAGAAGCACAATCCCCCTTATCAGCTGCTGATTCCCTTTGGCTTCTTTCAAAGGTGATTTCTTCCATTCCCATTGATTTTTTCTTTTCTTTTTTTCTTCTTTTTTTTTTTTTCTTTCTTCATTCATTCAAACTTCTTTAACTTGTGAAAGTGAAGCACAGCTTGGCTTGCTTCTCTTGAGGATCTGCCAACACCCACATTAACCCACAAGTATCTTTTTTCCTAGCCAGTGTTTTGGCAGGAGACCTTCTGTCTTCATGTTGCATAGCTCCTTCTGGAGAGTAGAAGGGACAGATCTTGCACTGCTGTTCACAGTTCTGCTTAGAAGATTTTCAAATATGTGCCTTGAAGTCAAAGGGGTTTTGAATTTTCTGCATTATTTCTATTGTATGCGATGTGAAAATAAATCTGTACCTAGATGTATTGCTCCTTTTGGTGATCTTTACTAAGGATGTGTTTGGATTACTTTGGTTATTAGTGTAGTCTAGCCCCTGGCATGTTTGAGTACACTGAAAGACAGTGAGGATGGCCACCTCTGTTGGTGAAGAATAATGGACAGGTGATAGCATCCCAGCTGCCTCTTCTTCCACCTGTTACACCAGCACCGCTCGTGTTGATGTCACAAGAGAAATGGTATCACCAACCCAGATGTAAGGAAATGACAAATAGTGTCTTCTCAGAGAGGGATGTAGTTGTCAGTCTAGCAAGGTTAAGACATAACCATTTTGTGGGCCAAAGCATCATGTAGCTGATGGTGCAGCTGCTCCAGATAGATACCTCAGTCGTGATAATCTCGCTGCTTATTGCTCGTGTGCTGGGAGAGCTTATTGTATAGAACTGTTCTCTGCAGATGTAACAGCTGCTCTGCTGGCATAAGCTCTTGGACTAACATGGAAGTCACTTACAGAAATCAGTTTATTTGGGTCTTGTTATTTCTATTCTGGGCTTTGAGTTTTTAGGCTTTCCATTACTTTTTGCATTTAGAAAGATGAGAATCAGCAGGTCTAGTTCTGGTTTGTGTGTGGTTTTGTTTTTTTTTTTTTGGCTCTGATCATGCTGGAATAAGGGGACCATCTTGACAGAGATCTGGCTTGGTATCTTGTGCTGCATTTCCACTGAGGTGCCAGGCTTTCCCAGGTGAGGAACTGACTTGTTCAAGGCAGGGCTTGGCACCTATCCTGCCTTTTAATCCAATTCAAAATAGCCCTAGCTTTCTAAATAAATTAGAAGTGTTCATTTTGGAATAGAAAAACAGTATTTTAAGGTGTGTGGGAGAAATCTTATTCCCAGCTCAGTCCTGTTCTGGGAAATGAAATGTTCCAGCAGTCACATCCATTATGCAAAGGGGGGACATCATGAGAACCACGCAGAAATCTTGTCAAGACTCTTCCCGTTGATGGTACCCACCACCACTGAATAGTTTCCCCTAGTGTGTGCATAAGCAGGATGCAGGTCTGTCCACATAGCCACTGCTAGCTTCAACCTGCCACTGCCACCACTTCTGTTCCTTCACACAGAAGGTAAATTGTAGCCAAGATGAAATATTTTGCTAATTAAAAAACATTAAATGATCTCCACCTACCTTCTCCCCAGTGAACAATGAAATTGAATTATCATTAGAGCTTGTACAGAAACTTTGATAGCGATGGAGCTATTTGTATTAAATTCAGCCTTAGCTTTCTTATTCTACTAAGTGCCATCACTGTGCTTGTTGTATTTTGAAGTCATAGCAAGCTTCCCTCTCCTGCTATTCACCTGATTTATTTCAGCCCCAACACGCAGCTCCTAAATTCTTGTTAGATTTGTTTCTGAACAAAAGGACTAAATTCAGAGTCTCTTTTAAATGAAAGACATGAGGCAGTTATGATTCCATTCATTTGCTTGTATCTATTTGCTGTATCTGGAGAGCTATTGTTATGCATGCAGTACTGGAAAATAATAATGCTAATAAAAAATAATAATTCTCCCAGGGTTTGCTGTCAATAGCAACAATCTAAGGAGAACTCAAGCTAGAGAGTGTGTGATGGTAGTTCAGTTTCGCTGCTAAACTAATGCTTTCTGGATGCAAAAAGAGGCTGAAGAAGACACAAGAACTGGAGGGACCTGCTCCATCTCCAGAGCCAGCTCCTTGTGTGGTGTGAATGGGCTCATACAACTTTACCCCAGAGCCTTTCGACGGGGATATGCTGGCTGCTCAGTGATGTGCAGCTTACAGTGCTGCTCTAAAGGGAGGGTAACTTACTACGTGGGAACTCTGCCTCCTCATGGCTCTCCTGTCTTTCTCCTCTTTCCCCAGGACTTCATCTTCTGACTCTGGGACATGCAACAGCTGAAGTTTTATCTCTGTCTTGAGCAGGGCTGGAGCAGAAGCTCAAGAGCTTAGAGAGAAGTTTGAGTAAACTTGTTCTGTGTGAAAGGGTTTATAAAGCTACTGGAGGGTTGTCCATGACTCTGGGGACTGTGTGTGCATGATGCTGGATGTACAGCATGATGTTACTGCTGCTTTATTCCTTCCAGATATCGCAGAGTTGACTGGCTCATAAGAACTGACCTTCCCCAAAGAAGAAATTAAAAGTCTTGTTGTTGGCACCCAGTATGAGTCACATCAGGGTCTGCACTGGTGATGACCTTGGCCTTGTAGGAATTGTGCTTGTCGAGGCTGGGTAGCTGGCCTCATTCTTGGGAAGATATTTTTTCAACCTTTATAAGTAAAACCTACAGAATATCAGGTTCAGCAAAAAGCCTTGTGATTTAAAAGCTACTCTCTGTGTTACTCTCCTCTGAAAACAGAGAACTGAAGAACTGGGCAGGTGGAATTAGTTTCCTTTCTCTGATAAAAGCAGATTTTAACACTGGCTAAAATTGCATCCATTTTTTCTTGGTAAATGACTCATAAGACACATTGTCAGAAGTGAGCCTTCCATAATGACTGTGGTTAATATTTTAGAGCCATTTTCTCTGTGGATCAGAGCTTAAACTCAAGCATGTGAGAATCGGCAATATATGCTGTACATCAGCTTGATTTCTATTCATCTGAAGCTTGAGAGTACCCTTCCTGTCCCTCAGGCTAATTCCAGAGTACCTCTGAGTTCTGTGGAGCAAGGGATTTGCATCTGATCTCCTACTCGGGTATATGTGTATTTACTTTGGGAGGGTGCCTCATAGGCAGAAGGGGAGGTAGGACAGTTCATGTGCTTGTAGGTCTAAGCTGAGGTTTGGGAGCTCTCAGTTCAGTTACCTGCTCTGCTGCAGAATTCCTATGTTTTCCAAAAATCCCTGTGCCTTGTGGTGACTCAGTTTCCTGAATTGTAGCATGCATATTAAAATCCTTGCCCTGCTTCCCATGGGACCCATGAATCTAAATCTCTTCAAAGGCTGTGATGCACTAAAATATCCTGTTAATAAGCTATAAAGGTAGTGGGAAAGATCTCCTAAGGCTTGCTGGCAAAGCACCTCTTCTGCTCATATGTAATTCTCTCAAAGGCTCGTTCCAGATGTTGCTTCTACTCCCTTGATTTTTGTTCTCAGTGTGACAGTCAGCTTGAACAGAGCTCAGCAAGAAGCATTAATTTCAATTTGTGAAAGTGCCCACTGAATTAGATAAAGACCATTTCTGCAGCGGTTAGTTCCATGAAGCTCATCTAGGCAATTGCTCCTACTGTCCTCACTTGGCCCTGTTCTTTCCTGGTGCCAGGAAAGGATGAAGAATGCTTTGGGACCAACAGGGGATGGGCAGTGGGACTGTGCCCACGGGTTGATGTGGCTAGTTAAGTTTCACAGTGTTGCCTGTGGGCGTGGGAAGAGACTAGTGAGAGGAGGTTACCGTGCACAGCATTTCCAGGAGTGTATTTCTCATCAGACTTGGATCTTCGAGTATTTAATTAAGAAGTAGTTGTGTTTGCTGAAGGACACCTGGTTGGGTTGTGCAAATGCAAATTAACTGTGGTACAAGGAATACTGCATGTACTGAGGAGTGTGCCCTGGCTGCCTGGGTCTGCTGGTCTTCCATGAGGTTTTTCCCCTCCTATGTTTGTTCTGCACAGTACAGGGAATACTGGGACCAGCTACAAAATGTTCAACACATTCGTATGGGGTAGGGAATACCCGCTGTCTCTGTATCTCAAGGCAGTCCCCCTTCCTGAAGTGTCAGGCAAAGGATGGCTTTTGTTCCGTGTTTTGTTCCTGCGCTGATCGTTTTCTGTGAAGCGGGTCTTTGGCCAGATCCCTCTGGTATTGTCCACGAGTGCTACTTCATCTGGAGGGAACATGAATGACTGAATGCAGTTTCCATTTGCTGTATGCTCCACAGGGATGTTTTCTGCCCGATTCCTGCTCTCACTTCCCTGGGAAAAAAAAAAAACAAAAAACCAAACCAAAAACATTACATTTCAGACCATGGCACCTCTGCTGTTAAAACCCCATCTGTGTCTGATTTTCCTGTTACTATCTAGTTCTAATGCATAAACCTGTGGAACTGAGTAACCTATATAGGTTTTAAAAATGACTTGACCCTGTTGTTCATTCTTAATGTCTGCTTTGGCACTCCTTGGGGTCTGGAACAACTGAATAGCCCTTGTGGCTGACAAAGCTGTAGCTGAGAAAATACAAGAGGAATATTAAAACTTTAAGACAGCCACTTGGGACTGTAAGTTGAGACAAATTATACTGTGCATGTAGGATAATGGCCTGAGCCTAGGATGGGAAGTTGTTCAAAAAATGCAACAGCTCTGGTGTGCTAAAAAAAAAAATAATATAATTGGACAGCCAAGGTAATAGTTTTCCTAAGAGCTCTTAAAACAAATTAACACTGCAATTATTATCAATGAAGTATTTTTATTTTACTAAACATATTCTGTTGTCTTGCCTTTTTGCCTAAATTGGGGAAGTGAATTTCTTAATTATCTAGTTCTCAAGCCCTGATGTAGATTTTTAACACTCAGATATATTCAACCAGATCCTTGTTTTATGAAGTTGGTGGGAAACACCAGGGAAATTTGGAAAATATTTTTAACTCCAATAGGTTCTTAGTGAAAGCATACTGTTATACTGGTTGATAACTAGTAATACTAAGCAACTGTTGTTTCTACAGCTTGGGTGTTGTATTAATTCCAGAGAACTGACAGAAAATGGAAGCTGTTTTTCCTGTTGCTTTTGTTTGACAAGCCAGTACCTTCTTCCCTCCCAAGCCTGTACCAGTTTAACGCTTTTCATCCTTACTAACATAAGGAAAGGGGTGCTGCAGAGGCTCGGGAAAGGTTTCAGGAACTTAAACTGCAATGAAAAGAAATCAGAAAGCACCAGCGACACAGCTGGGGTAAGCCAGAA
This sequence comes from Microhierax caerulescens, assembly GCA_035590215.1. NCBI lineage: Eukaryota > Metazoa > Chordata > Aves > Falconiformes > Falconidae > Microhierax > Microhierax caerulescens. The sequence goes on from JAVJGJ010000062.1 coordinate 21,076,084, forward strand.
TTCTCATTTCACATCTTTATTATGGGAATCCCCAGAGTTCCTGCTGGGACTCTGCTCTTTGCTCTCTCTGCCCCATTTCACAGCGCTCTCGCTGCAGCATCACCACAAAAGATGCGCACATTTTATTTATGAATGTCTGAGACAGAAATTATCAGCACCATCTGTTGGGGAAACAGAGGTATTGGTTCCTTCACTGATTTGAATATGCAAAATCCTGTGTTTTTTCACTTCCTTTTCTGACTTCTAGCTATGTTTAATGTGAAAAATGTGCCTAGACAACCTGCTTGCTTTTTAACTTATAGTGGCCTGGAGTTTGTGCTTGGGGGATTGTGCCTTGTTTTAAAAGGTATCTTCAAGAAATGCAGCGAACCATTTAAAAGGGGGCAAGCAGACAAAGATTCAGATGTCAGAATGGTACCTTGGCCGTGGCAGGTTCTGTCACATCGATAGGACAAGAGCAACAGCTGAGAAACAATTTGCAGCTGAGGAGATAGGCGTATCTAGAGCCTTGAGTCAATCTACACTGGTGTGTCTGAGAAATTTGGGTGAAGAGCGGGATATCTGACCTTCTTGATCCTTTAGGACAAAAAAAAAGTTTGAGGAAAAAGGAGAAGAATTATCATTGTTAGTACAAAACTGACTTTAAGGTGCATCTTGTGGTAGGAGAATAGTCATGATCCAAAGTAATTTCAGGACAAGCATGGTTTGATCAGTGTGACTCCTGATCAGGTTGGTAGTCTCCCTAAGCATGTGTCAAGAAATGTGCATGTGTAGAGCCTATTGAGACATCTAGTGTGAAATTATCTCATAATAACTCTCGTTTATTCTGCTACATTATGGGCTTTACCCTGTTTCTTGGGTACTCTTACTGCATTTTTGTGCTGTTTCTGTAGCTGTACGTCCTAGGTGCTTTTGTCTTCCCTGCACTCCTCTTTAAACAACAAGTAATTTCTTGCTGAGAGCACCATGCCAGCAGGCTGAGGTTCAAATCCCATTATTGATAAGCAATGATACTGCAAGAACACAGCAGATAATGGTCTCTTAAGTCAACAAGGTCTGATCCCTGCTACTGTGGGAATAACATAGTCCCTGCACTGATGGACCAAACTGTGTTTCTCTGCTAGTTTTAAATGGTTTGCCCTACAATATTTGTTGGAGAACACTTAAATCTTTCTGATATGTCCATTGAAAAATCTTTCCTTAATGTCCAGCAAAATTATCCTTAGAACTTGTTCATCCATTCGCTGTTCTGCCAATGCAGTCTTCTAATTTTCACTCTGTGGTATTTGCACTGCTGCCTTCTGTTTAGAATCAAAAGTCTTATCCTTTTTTAGTCACTACTTTGCTTGGTAAACAAGTAAAGGCCTTTTATGGCATGGCTGCATGATTGCAGCTAACTGAATTAGCATTTTAAGAAGCGAAGGTCTCACAGGTAACTCAATCAGTAAAAGTTTAGCTCTTTAAAAATTGGACAATTATTCTTCCAAACTCTCTGGATGGCTATTGGAGAGACCTAAGTACTTTCTATCATAAATTCCCATTTCAGTAGCTTGCTCTGTCAGTGAGAAGTGATAAGATAGCTAGATTTCAGATAATCAACACCCTAAAATTCAATGACTGTTAGCTAGATGAATGCCATTCTGAGAGAATGGGAGGATTAAATACCAGAGGGAGAATAGAGCTCTATTACCTTTAGGAAAGTTGACTTGTTATAGATACAAAAGGGTTAAGACCTCTGTCCGTCGTGTAAGCTGGGCTGCTTTGATCCCATGGGCTAAAGGGAATTGCAGCACTCCTGAAATGTGAACTGCAGAATTGCTTATGCAGTGACAAACTCCGGAGCTCCTTCACTCGGTTATAAGTGATCCTAGTGACAGGTTTCCCGCTTGCTTCCCTTGAGAGGTATGTGCTCAGTCTAATTGATCGACCCATTAGCAAAGCAAATTTCTCTTGCTATTCAGCCAAAATTTTCCTTCTACTTAATTTCAGCCCATCACTAGTTATGCCCCCTGTGAGCCTGTGTGAGCTGCCTTTGCCACGCTATAGCTTTATTGATCTTGGTTCTGTACAAGTAATTCTTAACTGACTGAACTTACTATTGGTAGTACCAGGGCAGCGGTGGCACTGGGGAGAGCTTGGTTCTTGGCTCTGTGATCTGTGGGGCTGGAAGAGAGGATTGCAGTGTGAGTTTGGTGCTGCTCAGTAAACTTTCTGAATGGCCATTTGGAGGCGTGAAAAGTGATTTCCAAGTTTTCCCCAAGTCTTCAGATGTTTTGAGTTCGCACAGTTTTGTGTGTGCGTGCAGGGGATGTTGTGTGCAAATACCCAGGCCACTGGGTGTCAGAGCAGGAGTCCTGAAATCAGAAGCTACCGCTTTCAGAAGCCTCTGGAAGGATTTCTCAAGGATAATTTTTGGATTCCTGTAAGTCAGCATGTCAGATGTGTTTTGTGAGGACAGGAGAAGGATAATGTCTGGGGAAAGTGCTTTTCTGCAAGTGTTTGGCTGAGGAAACCTGTTGCCATGTGGAAGAGAGGCGTCGTAAGAATAGATCCCCAGACCTTCATACCCTTTGATCCTTTCATTTCAATGTCTAATCTAGGTATATTGCAAAAGCAAGTCCACACGAGTTGCGGGGGAATAATCACTGATGGACTTGCTCAGACCCTGTTTAGGTTTACCTTCTACTACGTTGATCTCTGTATCGCCATAAGCTTTGCGCTGCTGAGCGCATTCTGCTTCTGGGGGTGGTCACTCAGCTGAGTGGCTGAGCAGAAGGATCAACGATGCTGCTGGATTCCCAGGTTTCTGTGCATGTACCCTTTCTGTGCCTCAGTTTACTCCTGGCTGCAGCAAGATCTTTTTTTTCCAGGGGTGCTAGAGTGGGAAGGGAGAGAATAGTGTTTCTTTTCGTGCAATTTCATTTGGAGACCACTTGTAAGACGTTTTGGGCAGCCTGCTTGTGCTGTCCTGGAAGCTGCTTGGACATACTTATCTGAGCTCATAGAAAAATAGATCAACAGCGTCGTTAGAGGGGCACTGTTAAGAATTTGTACACCAAAGCTGCTGGTGAAATTGTTTCCCGTGTGGGTGTTAAGTAGGGGAGCATGCATGGGGCAGTATACACTGGGAATGTATTTTCAACAGCCATTCTGTGGAAAGACAGCACATACTCGTCTTTACTGTTACTGCTGCCGTGGAGTCTGAAACGCTAGCATAAAACTAGTTAGCAAGTAGTAGTTAGTAGTTAGCAAGCCTTAGGCACTACACAGTATGTAAAAGCTGAGGTATCAAACTCCCTGTTTAAGGATACAAAGCCTCTCTCGAAGCAAAGTGCAGAAAAATGCAGCAGCCTGCTGCCGAAAGGCTGGTGGGCACCCCGAGCCACCCCCACACGCGAGCTGTGCGCTTTTCCGCTGTGACTGCAGAAGCAAAGCCAAGCCAATTATTTGCCCATCGGAGCGAGGTGACGGTGTCCCTCCTCCCTCTTCTCTAGCCGTTCTTTTGGTTTTGTATTGTTTTGCTGAGAGTGTGAATGCGGAGGTGATGAATTGCCTTGCTGCCCTGCTTCTGTCTCTATGTGGGATCTGCTTATTCCAAAATGCTCTGGCCCAAATGACTAAAGTGTGTCAAAGTGTGGTGATTAAAGAATTATAAAATACTTTCTGAACATTCCATTCTCAACTCATTGTGACTTTGGACAGAAGCCCAGACAAGAGGGGGAGACAGAAGGGTGGAAAAAACTAAAAAAATTCAGTGAGAGGGACTTCGGCAATACTTTGCTCCCATTTTATTGAGAAGACAAGATTGATAACAAACATTAGTGAGACAAAATTACAGTGATTTGTATAGGTTCCCAGGTGGACAAGTTTAATATTAATAAAATATTATAGCCTGCTCTATCACAGAAGTATTGTACTGATCATAAAATGAAAGGGCTTTATATATAGGCAGGGAGGTATGTGTGCTCTTATAATATAGATGGAGGCATCTCATTTTCCACTAATAGATTAAGATACTTGTTGAGCTGGAATAGTGGAGTGTTTAACTTGCTGCTAATGCTGTGGATGATTACTCTGGGAGGGGATGCACCTGACAAACTTCTATTTCAAATGCCAGAGCAAACCCACCGGGTCTTGCTGAAATGACCCCTAAGTCACCAGTGCCTTAAACCCAGCAGCTCAGGTGCCCCGTTTGTGTCTCTGGAGGCTGTCAGCAAGCTGTGCACCCCCCCGGCTCTCCCAGGTGTAAGCGTGGTGTGGCACATCATTGCTGACACTTCAAGTGCATTTTCTCCACTGCTCTGGAGTCTGTGGCGGAAAGGGAACAAAACTGGATAAAACAACTAAATAGAAAGAAACACTTCAGGATGGAAATCTGTTATGTGGTGGTTTTAAGTAAGTTTCTGTGGAGTTTCTGTAATGCCTGCTTTTGTTTTATTACAGATGATGCTGAGGGATAGGCTGGGTAAACACTGCCTTGTGTGGGCTTCTTACCTGCAGTCATCTCTCTGCTATGGTGAGAGAGGAGCTGATGCTCCCTCCTGGTCCTGGACATTTTTCTGGTGATTGCTTTAGTTTACAGCAAATACCTACTGGTTTTGAGGCCTTAAAATGGTAGAGGAAAAGCTGACACGAGTTTCACAATGATGCAACACCATCCCCTGCTGTCCTGATGCACCTCTGATGTCAGCCAAATTGCCAGTCAGGTGAAGTCAATCTACTTCCATGCTTAGCCCCCCTGTGTACTTCAATGCACTTCTTAAATTCCTTGGCTTAGTATATTTAACTTATCACCAAGATAAAAGGGGAAGCAAATTTGTGGTGGTGGTATTTAGCCAATAAATTTTTATTGGTTTCATCTTTCATTCTCCAGTGTGACAAATTAATGTGGCATACTGGACATCTGCTTTCCTTTAAACCATGTAGAACTTACAAATTGCTGGTTTAATTATTCCCAGGGATTTAAAACATGATGAAATTAATTTTTTCTTCCAATATTAAATATTTCAATTGCTAATACTTTTTGGAAGTGAAGATAACGTTTACTGCAAAATCATGTTTGTCTTGACGGCATTATATGGTTTATTCAAGTGAAATGGAGAAAACTGTTAAACGCTTTACTTCATTTTATTTTGGCTAAAACTACTGTTTCTGGTTTCAATTAAAAATCAGTATCATCCTAACCCTGTTACTCTTTCTGGATTTTTACCTCTTCCCTTTTCATTTTTTTCTACTGTAAATATGTAGAGAAATAGAAAATGCAAAAGTAGTCCCTATTCTCCTTTCTTTTCTATGTTCTCCACCTATATTCTAAATGCTGTTTTGAAATGAAATGTAAAGAAACATTCTTTTTTCAAACAAGGTAAAAGGAAAACTCTTATCTAGAAATCAAATACATCAAAATTCAATCAAGAAATTTCAATAAACACTTTTAAAGGATTATTTTTCTGTTTTCCTGGGAGAGAAAGCTATAGGTTTTCTGACCAACTCTCATTACTAATAACAAAGGGGACTATCAGAAGGAAAAGTGATATTGAGACTTCACTAAATATCCACTTTTTTCTTTCTCCTTTGAGTCAGATGATTGATTAATGGTTGCCTCCCAAGGCTGGAACTCGAGATGTTTTGATTCAGTTTCCTGTCCCATCATAGCATTCCTGTTTGGGATCAAATAAATTAATTTCTCAATCCAGAATGTATTTTAACCCAGGCTCATCCTGCAGCCAGCACACACTGTAGTTCCCTGCTATGCTTCAGGTTTTTGAATCGTATGGAGAGCGGCACAGCATCTGGCTCTGGCAAAATATCTTTATCTTTTGGTCCTTTTTCATAAACTAGTCTTTGCTGCTTGCTGTGCATTCTCTTATGCTTTGAGTTCACTTTAATATATGGGTGTCTTTTGTTATGTTGTCAAAGAAAGTCAGCTGAGAAAGGATATTGAAGGACCATGTGTGTGCCCACTTGCAGCTTTCCCCAAGCATGAGCTATGGGTTTCGGTGTTGCAGGAGGTGGGGAGGAATGGTCAGTCCTGCCCATGCCTAGGGTTGGACAGAATCTAAGAAACTGTTGAAGAGAACATCAGTAGCAGGGGAAAATCCACACAAGTGTTCAGGTTTGAAACAATAGCTATTATTACATCCTTCAGGTTTTTCCTCTGCCAGGTAATTTCTATTCTAGCAGACCAATTGGATCGTGTATTTCAGATCACTATATGCTGGAGAAACTGGTTGCTCTTGGATAGAAACAAGAATGGAATTAGGGTACCTGGTTTGGTTCATAGCTTGATGATCCTGCTGGACAACCTCTAGCAAGTTGCTCCACTGCTCTTTGTACTGTCAGTTCTTTGAGGTAGCAGCTTTCCACGGGATGGTTGTGTTTCTTTTGGAGTCTCTAGATCAGTGGTCTGCATGCCTTGCTGATCAATAGGTAAAAGTACAGAGCACATAATACTCTGGACTGGCTGAATCTTTCTCATCCTCCCAAGGAAGGCATGACTGCATTGTGTGGCCTCAGCCTGCTCTACCAATCTCCAGGAGCCTAAAGTTGGGTACCACTGTTTCAGATGCTGCTGTTAGTCATCTATCTTCCCCAATTTTGAGTGTTGTACGTGCATTTCCCTTTAAACAGCAGGGGGGCTGTGGTAGGGGATGAGCTCTATAAAGCCATTATTTCTCCCAAGAAGGAAAGATTAATGTTTCTGCATCGCTTTTGTTGTTCTTCAGGCAGCTTTAGAACAGCTGTGCTAAAAGTGAAACAATGGGTTGTCACTTCTAAAATGCTGATGCTGTAAAGACAAGGAAGGAAAGGAACGGCAGATGTTTATCTCCACGTTTATACCAAGTTTTAGTGCATCAATCACTCAATGCTATCAAGACTGGTGGAAGAAAGATAATAAGATTTATTGGTGGCTGTTGGGATAACCCACCCAGTGCATAAATATGTTAGTACAACTCTGGGAAGTCTTGGTCCATCAAAATGAAATAGGTGGAAAGGAGCATGGGCCTCCCAGCTATGGAACAGCTAAGTTCTTTGTGGGAGGTCAGTTCTCCATCATCAACGTGAATTGAAAGAAGCTCTTGGTGGGTTTTGTGTCCTATCCCCCATGTGTCCGTCCATGTCATCCCCCCCATATTCACTGAAGGACTGAGAGGCAGAACTTAAGAAAACAGACTTGTAGTGGCGGAGTGGTAGAAGGCAAGCAACAAGACACGGTTTGCATGTTTTCCTACCTCTAGTATCAAGTCATGGATGTGGCCGTGGCAGCTGGACTTGCAGCAGGCTGCTGGGGTGGCGCTGGAATGGGCAAGTGGGGGCTGTGACAGGGAAAAGACTCAGCTGAACAACTGAAGTCACTTATGAGCAGTTGAATAATAAAGAAAGTTTGTCTTGTGATTATTTACTACTCTCTAATTGTCAGTAGAAGCAGATGATTCAGAGCACCTTGGGGAAAGAACAGCTGGGTTTTCCCTTGCTTCACTCCAGGGAAAGAGGAGTGCTGTTTCCAGCTAACTTAGTTTTGTTTCCTTTGCACTGATCAGCCACTTCTGATGCTGTCAGTGTCCTGAAATGAAACACTGGCTATGATCGTGATGTGTCTGTGTAGTTTCTAGTATACAGGTGAAGATAGTCCAGATGATTGATTCTTCTTCAAAGTTACTTGTCATTTTTGGCTGATATACTTGGAATTTTGCATTTTGTGATTCAGAGCTGAATGATAAGTACTTATGTAATCACAAAATTGATTTGGAACCAAGCCCAGTTATCTTACAATATGCAGCACTCTGGGGATTCATGGAAAAACAAATCCCAAAGAATGACTTGAGCATCCATGGATCAGGTAGAACAAAGACAAGGCAGGCTAACACAGGGGCCAGTCCTTGTTACAAGCAGATACAAGTGTGGACTTCAGTGCTGCAGGCTCACTCCTGCACAAAATGTGCACTAATGCCAGCTATGCTAACATGGAAAAAACCCAAACCATACATCAAAGAGCTTCCTCTTCTGCTGTGTGGGGACAAATGCATGCATGCCTACCCGCTCAGGCAAACAAAACTCTGGGTCCAAAGAAAATCCAGAACTCTGAGTTAAGCTACCAGCCTACATGTAGAACCCAAGAGAGATCCCTGAGGTTTCAGTTTCCTGCTCACACATTTGAACACACACTGCGGGATTTGCAGCAGAGTGCCCCAAGGAAGCGCAATTCAGATGGGGAGGCACCTCGAGTAATCTCTTGTCTCCTGCCCAAAGCAGGGACAGCCTGAGGTCCAGCCAGGTGGGTAAGAGTTATTTCCAGTTGCATCTTGAAAACCGCCCAAGATGGAGTTTGTAAAACTGCTGTGGGCAGCCTGTCCGGCTGCCTGGCTGTCCTCGCAGGAGGAAATGCTCTTCCCTTGTGTCCGGGCTGAACCTCTCATGTCTCAACTTAATTCCTGGTCTCTCCTCCTCCCCCCATCCCCCACTATGATGAGCCTGCCTCCTCTTGAGGAGCACCCTGTTGGCTCAGGGGGTGGCTCCTGGGCCCCACAAAGCCATGTCCTCTCGGGTGAGCAGACCCTGCTCCTGTAGCCCTTCTGCAAAGGTGCTCCAGCCCCACTGTCTGGGCAGCTCTGCCCTGAGCTCACTGTGCTTTATTCAAGGCTTCTCTGCACTGGGGGTGCCAAAACTGTACACAGCATCTAACAAGGGCTGAGCAGAGGGAATAATTGCTTCCCTCAGTCACTGGCTGGGCTTGTGTTCTCGCACCCCAGGAGGCTGCCAGCCACCTTTGCTGCCAGGGCACAGGGCTGGCTTGTGCTCTCTGCTTGCTGTCTGCCAGGAGCCCCTGGGTTCCTCTGTGAGCTGCTCTCCAGGCAGGCAGACCCCAGGCTCTGTTGAGAATTTGGGCTCTTATAAGAAGCAAATCATAAACATAACATAGTTCCTGGCGTTGCCCATGTTCCATGTGCCCAGAAGATGAGGTTGCCTTCAGGCATCTTGATGCAGATGATCAGCTTCTTTGAGCGCTTAGTGACTTGCTGTTGTTTGAAGCGCAAGCATGGTTTAATAAAAAAAGACCCCTCTTCACAGCCTGGGGTAAAATACTTTATGCTTAGAGTCAGTTCCAGTCTAGGGAGTTTTTTATTCACCCTTTTCTCCTCTTGAACAGGTTGTCTTTAAAAACACATTTGATAATCCACGAGATGTCACTGAGTCTTAAACAGCAGCTGCTCAATGTGTATTTGCTTCAACATAATAAGAAATTCTCCTCTGCATCCACTTGCTACTGCCATTGCTGGAAGTGACACTGCGTGTGCTTCCTTCCTTTTCTCGAAGATGCTGCAAAATTCTATCTTTGATAAGTTAAAAATCAATCTTTCCCTTAACTTCTGAATGAGTGAGCTAGGTGAGGATTAGCTGCAGAGAAACCATCATCCCTCACGCTTAATCGAACTGGTATGTCAGACTGAATGAGTTTCATTTCAATAGTGTTAAAGCACTATGGGTGTATTAATTAACATTTATCCAAATGGGGGTTAATCATTAATAAAAATTATGAAGTAATATAATAAAAATAAGACAACCATACAAAGCTGAGAATGTGCTTGATGTGTTTTTGGTTGTCTTTGAATGCTGACATGCTGCAGTTGCCCTACCACAGCATTAGCAATGGGCTGTTCCCATTGGAATTGCCCAACATACTGTCATGGGACCAGATAATGAAGCTGATGTGCTGTGCTTTGCCTTTGGGTGAACAGACATGTCTTTAGCTCCAGATCTGTGTACAGGGTGGAACCCAGCAGTTAATTTCTCTGGTGGGCTGCAAAACCTCTATAACCTCACAGAGCACAAATATTTAAATAGCTTAACAAGAGCCTGTTTTCTACTGTAAATTGTTCTATAGTTTGCCTAAGCCAGCTATAGGTGACTCAATTTCCAGTGACAAATTTATGCAGTGTAATGGAATTTAAATGTATTTCTCCATTTATGCTTTCTGATCTGTTTCATCTTTCTAATTTGTCATGCTCCCTTATTTAGTCAATACACAGATCCTTTCCTTTCTTTGATTTCATCCCTTAGCTATTTGTATACCATGCTTTTTTCTTTGCTAAAACTATTATTTAACCATAATGATGTTACCAGCAGTATTATTTTAATGAACAATAGATTTTATAGCTGGAGGCATGTCCTCCTATAGTTCCATTTCTTATGGGGACTGAAATTACTCTGTGCAAGAAGTATCTAATATCTTGTTTTAGTTATGCACAATCCAGTTTTCCAGCTGCTAGGAGAGGCAGATTGTGACTAACATTGAACATCTTTTATAGCACTGGGAGATGTAAAGCTAGGAATGGGAGAATCTGATTTATTTTTTCATTCTCTTATATTTCCGTTTTTGTCCTCAAAGGTGCTATCCACCTACCTGTAGCCAGCTGGGAAGCAATGCCCTGACCTCAAGTAAATCTCAGCTTTGAGTGCTTTGGGGCTCAAGAAAAATCATGGGGCTAGAAACTGGAAAGAAAAACACAATTTGGAAATAACTAGACCTGACATGATGGAATTATTTAAAATGAAAATGAAGTCCTAATCAGGAACAGCTGATTGAAAGATGGACAAGCTTTTGTTACCACTTTCGTGGACATCTGCAGGAGGAACTCCCATCTGCTGTGAGTTTTGGAACTGCATCCAAGGGCGGCCTTGCTGCCCATACGCACAGTGAGTCAGAGAGGCTGGCCCTGGAGGGTGCTCTCCAGAGCCTGTGCACCGGGGTGGTTGAAGGTAGCCTGCCAGACATGGGCTTCATGGTCTGAGATGGGTGAGCTGCTGAATACCCAGTGTTTAATGTTTATGACTGCTCTTGCACCAAGCTACAAAGCCGAGCCTACACATGGCCATGGTCCTTCATGCAAAGCCAGAGCACAGGCAGAGCTGGGCAAACTCGCTGTGAGATATGGCAGTCTTCGGACTGAGCCAGAATGGGAAGAGGCTCAGGACAAGTCAGGACTTGCCAGTTTCATCACAGCGTGCCAACTGGCCTCCTGTGCAGGTGGAGCTCTCTGGATTTTGTGCGGTGGGACTGCTGTGAAGACCTGCAAATGTGCCTTTATTAGTTAGAGGAAAAGGCCAGAAAGGCAGGACTCATGGGTTCCCATGCTGCTCCTCCTGCCTGGTCACGGATAACTCAATTAACTGCTCAGTGCTTCAATGCAAGCCATCTGTAACGTAAGCATCATGATACTTACCTACCTCTGAGGACCATTTACTTAATTAAATCGCTGAGATCTTCAGGTAAGAGATAGTTTAAACAAGTGCAGTAGAAGTAATGGAGCTTGGTTTCCAATGGCTTCGCCTTGTGGTTCATTGCCAGCTCTGATTGAAACTTCTCCCCCTGGGCCAGGACTTCATGAAGGTTTTCTTTCTCTTTCTAATTCTCTCTCCAGGATTCACAGGTGTTCAATAAGAGGTAAGCTTGGCCTTTCCGTTAGAAAAGGCGCTCCCAGGGGATGTTTCTTGGATGTCTCTTTTCTGCCCAGCTGCCTGGCTTTCTTAGAGATTTTCCTGTGTTACCGTAGCTGTAAAACTTGGTCCGAGTCAGCCAGTAGGTTCCAGCGGTGCAGCAGGAGGGGAGACTCGCAGACAGATTCACCTGCAAACTCACAGGACGGCTCGCAAAAGCTGTGCTTTTTTTCGGAAAGCAGATGGAAGCCAGAGCATGGTAGTGCAGACCTGTCTCTTGGAAATGATGGAGGAGCTGAGACAGGCAGTGGGGTTTGAATGTTGAACTTGAGCACTGTTAGAAAGAGGAGTTGTGATCAAGGCTCCTAAATCACTTGGATACTTTGTTTATCTGCTTCAGTGTGATGCTGTCCTGACGATGCCCACATCCCTTTTTCCTTGTTAGTCATTCCCTTGTCATGCCCTTTGCATCTGGACACATTCCTGTAAGGAAAGTGTGGTTTATGGATTTTCCTCAGTGCTTTAGCCAAGGAGAGCCTGTCAAAGCCAGTTAGCTGATCCTAGGTCTCTTTGAGTTGATAGCTCTGCTGCACTCCCCTTGCCGTAATTCCTCCCTGCTGACAGGCTGCCTGGTCAGGAAGAGTTCTGTAGGACTTCTCAGCTGTTCCAGCTTTCGTGCACACTGCCTTCTGGGACTCCCACAAACAGGCTGGGGATAATGCAGAGGCACCTTGGCACTTTCAACTGTGCTGGTGAATGGCATGCAAGTCTAGGAGAGCAGCTGGGAAGTTGCTTACTGCAAAGAAAGGTGCCTGAAGAGAGGGCTTGGGACAGGGATCAGGGAATGGGGGACAGCTCTGATGGCCTTTGAATGTGAATGTGTGTATCATTCACTACATCTGCACTCTTGTGGTGGGTTGACCTTGGCTGGACACCAGGTGCCTACCAAGATGCTCTATCACTCCCCTCCTCAGCAGAACAGGCAGGAGAAAATAAGATTAAAAATAAAAACCCCACTGTGGGTCAAGATAAAGGCGGTTTAATGAAGCAATAGCAAAGGTTGTGTGTGGAAGTGAAGGAAAACAAAAGATGTTATTCTCTACTTGCCATCAGTAGGTGATGTCCAGCTGCTTCCCAGGAAGCAGGGCTTCAGTACACTCTGGAAGACAAACACTGTAAATAATGAATGTGTGTGTGTCCTTCTCCCCCCCTCCTTCCTCTTAGCTTTTATATCTGAGCAGACGCCATACGGTACGGAATATCCCTCTGGACACTTTGGGTCAGCTGTCCTGACTCTGTCCCCCACCCCCAGACCTTGCCCACCCCCAGCCT
>JAVJGJ010000062.1:21101321-21160120 GCA_035590215.1 Microhierax caerulescens
GGTTTATGTGGCATGGATTAGGGGGGGGGAGGGGGGGTATTTTGTGGCATGTGTTGTTGTGGGGGGAGGAGGAAATATATCCTGACCATGCTTCCTATTTGCATTGCTTAGTTTTGTTGGTCTCAGAGTCAGGTGTCATCATAAAAGAATTGCTGTTTATTAAAAATGCTTGTAGCAGTGTTGTGCTTCCTAGCAGTACTGAGGCACAGCTTTTGCTTTGTAGGCTGGATCAGACTGTCTCTTTTGCAAACTGCGTTACGCCAACAAAATGTTTCCCAGGCAGAGGTATTCCAGGGGAGAATGCTTTTCCATTCTGGTTTAAAAATTTGTAGCTGCAATTTAGTTTTTTCAAAAGCAAAGACTGGAAGCACAGAAGGGAGCTTCTGTGTGACTTTCGGGAGGTAAAAACACCTGCCCTATGCAAGCCTAGTCCTTCTCGGGTCTTAATGAGGTGAGTAGCCAGGATCACTGGGGACTTCTGATTCTTGAACCGTGCGAGCATGGCTTCTGTGATACCGAGGAGTTCAGGTGACCACTCTAGTGCTTGTTCTTTTTAAAGAAAAAAACAAGGGGAAAACAGATCGAACGGTCCTACTCATATCAGATGAGGTGATAGTGCTAACTAGTTTGCAAGGTGCTCTCTTGGAATACGGGGTCTGAATTCATACAAGCTAGCAGCAGTATCTTTTTTGGATACACTAAGGTAAAGAAAGCAGCATTGCTAGAGGTCTTGAGATTCCAAGGGCTTGACCAGCTGAGCTGAGGGAAGAAGGGACAGTGTGTCTGATGTACAAGGAATTGAATCAGAATTCTTTATATTCAGAATTTCCAGCCTGAAACATGCATAGGTTTTCACAAAATATCACATCCAGTATATTTGTTATCCGGGGCAAGCTACAACATATCGCCCTCCCAGTGAGATCCTGTTAGCCAGATCTCAGTGTATCTGTGTTTTCTTTCCAATCATCGTTGACTTTCCTTTTTTGTTTTGTTTTGTTGTGTTTTTTTTTTCCTCTCCAACTGACAGTTATGTCCTCCAATCCTGTAATTACTGTCTATCATTTTAAGTGATAGGCTAAGGGCCAATATTTGAGGTCAGGGCCACAAACATCTGACGTTCCCTTGAGAGTAGAACTGGTTGAGTAGGAAGAATATTGATTCACTGAGTAAATCAACCAAAAAGAAGGATTTTTTTTTTTCAAATGCTTTTGACCTAATACAGTCCAACCATCTGTACCTGAGGCAAGTTAATGAAGGGGTAAATCGTATCTTGTATCAAAATGCAAAAAGAAAAACTTTGAAAAAGCAGCCCAGAGGCTAGCTGCAGACAGCTGGGAGTGTATCTTAGCTGGGGTTAGACTAGACTTATGGAAAATTTCTAGATTTATAGAAAATGCAAAAATGAGTGAATCTGACCCCTAATTCAGAGTGGAAACTGATTCACCTCTGTGGCTGCCTTAGTGGACCTGCATCTTAAATAGGAGCATATAAGTGAAAGCAGAATTCACTGCTTTACCTAAAAATGCATGATCTAACTCTCATAAAGGGAGAATTTGTAACTCGTTCTTCCCTCAAATGGTATCTTTTAATTTAGGAAAAAATCATCCCAGTTCATTTCCAGTTACTTTTTCCTTTCCCCCATGTGTGTAACATTGAACAATATCATTTCATCATTGATTAATAGCATCAATTACAGAGCATTAAAAACTGCCCAAGCTACTCAAATAACATTGCAGATGCTGAAAAAGCACCCCCTCCTGCCCCCTAAAAAAACAAAACTAAAGATGGTTCCAACATACCTCTCATGACTGGCATTTAAGAAAGTCTGAAGTGAGTTCCAGTGCTCAACTCCATTTTAGTGGAAACACTGGTCTGCTGGTGTTTGATTATCTGGAACCTGTGAATTCTCTATTTGTGACCCTGGTCTGAATGAATGATGTGGAAATGTCAAAGCAGCTTTTTGTATGATGAACAGTAATAGGGAGGGAAGTAAAATAGAGATCCAAAAAGACCTTTAGATGTGTTGGCTGAGTTAACTTTCCTGGCAAATCTCAGCTACAAATAACAGAAACAGCCTGTCTTGCAAAGGAGAAAAGTGCCATGCTAGAAATGTCCTAATCTTTTGGGCTACCGACTTTGATACTTCTGTCCTTGAACGTGAATAATTTATGCTTGGGAAATCGGTTTCACTGTGACAGACAAGCATTTGTTGAGAAAGCTCAGTGTTGGCCCTGTCAGAGCTATTGGAGTTCTTCCTGCTGCCATTTTAGCAAAGTAGTAGATGGAAAATGGAGAAAAGCTCAGGCTTCTTTTGTAAGGGAGTCTAATAGAAATGCTGCTTCCTCTTTGTTTCTTTTTTTTTTTTTTTTTTTTTTTAACCTGTTAGGAAGCTCATGAAATGCTGCTGACTAGCAGAACACTATTGCTGTCCACACTTAACCATTTCTAGATATTTGAACAAACAAATGTTAGTCTGGAAGGGTTGGAAATAAACACTGATCTTGTTTGCATACACTGAGTGGTTTTGTCACTTCCAGGTTTATCATAGCGCCTCTTTTATCTCCTGTTATCTTTCCTTTCTTTCTTGCATTCCTCAAACACCAACTTTTTAATGAGCTAGTGTGGAGCAGACAAAGGGGTTCAAGGGCAAACCTTAGTCTTCAGCTTGGGTGGAAAAGAGAATAATTAAATGCTGAAGAGGTGATGTAGTCAGATGCGCTGGAAAGAGGGCAAAAGGATAATGAGCAAAGGGAGGGGAGTTTGGGCAGTCCTCTTTGGGAGAAGCTTCTGAGAGTCAAAGCCACTTTCCAACGTGGCATGGTGTGACTTGTGCTTTTACACAACACTGAGGGGAACGTCAAAACAATCCTGAGCGAGGCTGCATCCAATTTTCTTTGTCTGCTTGGGTTGGATGTTGCATGGAGGGAAAGTGAGCCCTTACTTTAAAAGGCAATGTATAAAATGCTGGTTTTCTGCCTCAGAGGCAGATGAGTTAGAAGGTTTTGTGCTTCATTTCACTCATGCTCCTGGAGGACTAGAGTGTAATGTAAATATTTTAATGCTTTAGCTCCTGTTACATGGTCAGGCAGTACAGGAGGAAGCTAAGCCGTGATGGGATTTTCAGTACCTGCGTGTATAGGGGAAAACAGGAGAGGGCTGTGATGCAAAAACTGTTGCAGATAACGTTTCCCAACTGATACCAGATTTGGGGTACCAGCAGGTCTGCCATTCGGAGGAACCTAGATGGGCTGAAGGAGTGAACCAACGGCAAACTGATGAAATGAGGGCAAATGTGAGGTCCTGAGCCTGGAGCGAAATAAACCCCTGCAGCAATTATGGGCTGGGAACAGACTGACTGGGGAGTAGGTCTGCAGAGAGGCACCTGGGGGTCTTGGTAGGCAGTGAGGTGAACGTAAGCCAGCCAAGTGCCATGGTAATGAGGATCAAAGAACATCCTGGCCTGTATTAACAGGAGCATGGTCAGCCGATCTGGTGAAATGGATACCCTCCTCTATTCAGAAATGAGATACTCAGGTTGGCTGGAGTTCTCAGAAGGGAAGACCTAGAAAGAGAGCTTGTAAGCGATATGTTTTTAAACACTCAGCCTTGATAAGTGTGGAGGGCCACTTCCATTATCTTGAACCATTTTGGTAGTGGAAATGGAGATGAAGACTGGGTGCAGCTGGCAAAGGCCACCCTAGATCCTCAGAATGAAGGTTAATCTGCTGTGGGGCCATCAAGGGAAAGAGGAGCTGTTCTCAGAGGGATCAGGCACTTGAATTGAGAGAATCAATCACTGGCTGGTAACTGGCTGTGGTAAGACACCTGGCAGCATGACTGTTTGGGGTTGTGATCCCCCTGCATCTGGATATGCAGAGATGGGTCCATAATGGAGACAGTTACTTGATTTTGTGTCAAAAGCAGGAGTTTCCACAGAAATCTGAATTCAAGTGCAAAGTCATTTCTAATTGACTGAAGTGTGCACACTTCAGTCAAAGGTGCCCTAGAGCAAAGCTGGCACCTTGCTGTCCTGGCAGTTTTAGGACCACATACGCAAACTGAGCTAGCCTGAGGATGTGGTGAGGCTGGGGATGCATATGGCTTGGTGGAGGTGGGTTCAGCTCCAAAACTACCACCTGTCCCCACTGCTCGGTGCTAAGCAGTGGCACAGCCATGGTTTTGCCTGTGGTTCTGGATGTTAGTTTTATGACTGTTGTAATCCAACCTTTCCTGCCTGCCCTTAGATGAAAAAGATATGTGGTGATGTTTGTTCTAAAATTAAATAGCTTTGTTCCATGTAGAGCAAAGAAAAAGTACTAGAATTCCTTTCCCCATCTTCCTTAAAGGGTGCCAAACACGGACTGAATTCCTTAGAGAATCCGCAGCGTTGCCAGCCTTGTCTTGTTGTTACCCTCCCCATCTTCATTGCCAACATCTGATGTTCAAACGTGGAAAGCAGTGCTTCGGTCTGTAATAACTGTCATCTGGATTCTTTTTTCTTTCTCTTCCCTGCTCTGTTTGGAAGAGAAAACGTGGTAGTGGGCTTGGGTTTTGGTTTTTGTAGTTTTATTTTTCTTTTGCAGAGCTGGCCCACAAAGTAGGGTAAGTCAGACACTTCCTGATCATACACCTCATAAAGGTTCCTTGAGCAAATGCCTAAGGAGCTGATTAGGGGAGAGGAAATCAGCTCAAGCTTCTTCTTGGGACTGTCTGTATTGGTTTGAGGGTTATTTGGACTCTGATGCTAACTCCTCACAATATCACTGGGCAGCAGGGAGGTTGCTTGGAAAAGAGGACAGAATCATATGCCTGCTTGATTAGAGTTGTCTCCATATCTCCCTTCCTAGGAGATATGTGGAGAAGTTTAAGGGAGATAACTGCTAAGGAACTTGAAGGGGTTAATTACTTGGATTAAGACACCCTAGTGTTCACAACCAACCAAAGGATCAGTCTAGCTAGCACTTGCTAACCAGTCATTTTGTTGGCATGCAAAAGATCAGGTTACGAGTAACTTTTGTGTGACTAAATTAAGTAAAATTCATCTCCCTTGATCCAAAGAAAGATGATGTAACAACCAGTTTGCATCATCATATGCTGTCACCATGAATGTTAAAAATTAAACTACCCAAAGCCATTATGGCATAGGTCTTAAAATATTTAATCTGTGACAACAGAGAGCAAATGCAGAAAGACTAGCAATAATCAAGGAAATTAAATTTCTGAAAAGGATCTAGCAATTTGCTGGCCTCAATATGTTACGGACAGAACTCTGGGCAGAGCACAGCTGTCCAGCTTTCAAGGTATGTCTCACTGCAGTGGCAAGCAGAGATACCTGGAGGTAATGTGCTGTTTGTAGCTTAATATGAAATTACAGTAATTATTCCTGCTTCTTGAAAGGGCTAATTAGCTCAAGAGTAGGGTCATGCAGAAGGGCTAAGCATCTTCCAGGGTGTCAGTTACTTTCTTTCCACCTGAGGGCCTTTTGGACATACTGGCTCATTCAGGCAGAGTGGGTTCTGGTACCTCTGCACCATTGCACATTGCCCTTAGCAATTGTCAGCTCTCAGGAAAAGAACAAGCAATGTGTAATTAGCTTCATCTTTTTACAGACTCTGATTTCACTGGCTGTTTTTGTAAGGGAACTAAACAGAGAGATCACTTGGCTCTTGCATCTTTAAATTCAGAACAGACCACTAGCTGCATTTTTAGTGGATGATGTTCCATCTCTGCCAATTAGTTCCCAGCTGGAAAGAGTATCCAGCAAGCAGTTACCTTTGCTTATATTGTGTATTATTGGCTATTTGTTTTGGATTTATTTTTTTGTGATAATGGCCTCTTTCTACATACAGGCGTATAGTTTCCTGGGAAAAGCAAAAATCATATTGCCCATTGAAAGTAGTTAAGTTAAAACCAAATTTATCAGTATGGCTAAGTAAGCATTGGAATAAGTTATCTAAGGGATGTGGTAGATTCACTGTCTCACAAAGCCTTCATCAAGATTGCTACCTCTCTACAAGAGATTTTTCAGCCCAAAGGAGCTGTTTGGTTTAATGTGAGAGTCTAAAGGATGTTCTTTGATCTGCATTACAGAAAAAGGCAGATACCATCATTATAATAACCTTAAAGGTTGATGGTGAGAATCTCTGTAGTCTCCAGCGTGTCCAGTGCTGATACAACGGAGAGCTTGGCTAAGGGACTATGGAGGTTTCTGGTTACCTAAACAATGGCATAATGTTAGATGAGAGCTGAAAGTTTTACATGTGTTTTTGCCAATTCTTTTCCTCTTGTGCCTCTCAAATGTAAACTGCTATGCTTTTCCTTCTCCATCTTTGCTACAGTGGTCTATTCCTCCTGGGTAACTCTTCCCTGAGTCTCTTTCCCTCTTTGTCTACACCATTACCATGTCACGATGTGGCAGTTTGACAGTGTATGCGGTGGTGGTGGCAGAAGGGTGTGACCTTGGGAAGGATGCAGTAGGTTAGAGAAAGAAATATAGGGTGGGAGGAGGCCGTAAAGTGTAATTTATTGTGAAGCTTCAAAATGGTAAGTTTTCTGCCTTCAGATTTTGCATGTACTTAAACAAGATGTATAGTGATTTTTTTAAATTTTTATTTTTGCAAACTTGTGGGCTTCAGGTAGTGATTCTGAAGGGAAATAAGGACACCGGTTGGAGCAGAGTTGATGGTCTTTGAGCTCTGGAGCTGATGAGCAGTGAACAGTTGCTTCATTCCCTATTTTTATTACGTTCTTTTTAATCCCTTAAAACCTTATCTCATGTTCTAAATGACAGGGAAAAAAAAATTCAGTTCTTTGGGCTGTTTTCCTGTAACTTCTGATTGGAAATATTAACCAGAAGGTAAAAATGTCATGTCGCACAAAATAGTAAAAAAATCTGAAAAGCATATTTCTTATGTATCATTCAATTAAGGTAAATATAGTTTGATGAATGGAAACAATGAAGAGCTCAGTACTTTGGAAAAAATAAGACAATTTGAAACTTTCTCATATTAAAAAGTATGGAATGGTAGAAAAACAGAGATGGAAGAGATCACTGGAGATTGTGTAGCTCATCTCTGGCCTGTGGCAAGAACAAATCAACCTGAACTGTTTGTGACAGAAGTGCATCCAGCCTGTTCTTCAAGATGTCCAGGCTACTGAGAGTAGATGTTCCATAGAAAGTCTCAATAACCTATTCTCATGCTTTATTGTTACTGCTGTAAGGAAAGTTTCCCTTAAAATCTAGCTGGATTTTTTTTTTTTTGTAGGTATTGCAGGTTATGATTCCTGTTGTGCCCACCACAAACCTGGAGAGGAGTTGGTTCCCTCTTTGAAACAGCCCTGCTCAAACCTGTCCTAGACAGTATTAGGCTAATGCATTAGGATAGTTTTAAACATTTTAAACAGTTTTGATTTTTTTTTTTTTTTTGGTGAGGTCTTAAACAATCTTAAGAAGATGTAGTATGGGAAAGAAAAGCACCAAGAAATGAGCTGGCTTGTAGAGCTTAGCAAAGCCAAAAGCAGAGACCAGCCGTCCTGACACCATTTTGACTCCTTGCCTGTTTTACAGGTCTGTCTTTCATGCATAAAAAGTACTGAGGAACACATGAAAGAGATTTGTCATTTAAAGCACCCTATTTTAGGGACAGTCCATGGTTCAGTTTTGAATCCAGGTGCTGGTGGTTCTATGCAGGCCAGATTGTATGAGATTTGAGCAGGTGCTCTTTGCTGCAGTAGCTCTGATAGCTGAGATATGGAAGGAGGCACATAGCCTATATATGGTGAAGAGAAATGCTGAAAAGAGATGCTGCTAAAAACCTAAAAGCTGTCTCTGAAATCCCATCATTTTTTATTGCATAATTAAGCACTATTGCTGACACATCCTCCCTTATGATTCCCTTTAAGTTAGAGCATCTGGCCGGGTGTTGCACAAGAGCCCAGTTTTCTTCTCCCTATACAACGGAGTTTTGATTAATTAATCATTGCTTCTGTTTGAATAATACATTAAAGATGCACTCGAATTTTCTAGAAAAAAGCAAAATAAAAAAAAAAACACAAAATGAAATACTGCTCTGGCTTGTGAAAGGACGTGCTCTTCAAATGGCAAGATAGTTTTAAAGGTAAATTGTTCCCAGTCAGCTTGTATTTTCTCTTTCTGCTTGTTTATTTTTTGTGCATTTGACTTGGTGTGACAGTCACTTGCATCAGTAGACAGTTACATCACAAAACCCATGAACTTTAACATAATGATATTAAAGAATGATACAGTTACAATAAATATAGGTTTTGAGTCAGTGTTTTGTTATATTTAGAAAAAAAACCCAGAAAGAATTATGGAACTTGCATATTGTTGGCTGCTGTCCATGATTATTTATGGCTTCACAATACCTGCTTCATGCTGAACAAGTTGGATAGCTGGCCTCCTGAAAAATCCTACTATGGTTTCAATAGTGCATGTTTTGTGCTTGCCCAGCACTGAACCTGCCACTTCACAGGAGCCTATTGCTGGTTCTGTGTTTGTGTAGGGACCTTGATTCTATCCTGTGTGTATCCTCCACAATCTGGAAGCAATGAGACAAAGCTTCTGAAAGCGCAGAGCAAAATTACTTGTTTTCAAAGCCT
Organism: Microhierax caerulescens; assembly: GCA_035590215.1. Taxonomy (NCBI): domain Eukaryota; kingdom Metazoa; phylum Chordata; class Aves; order Falconiformes; family Falconidae; genus Microhierax; species Microhierax caerulescens. The sequence goes on from JAVJGJ010000062.1 coordinate 21,109,941, forward strand.
AGCCTTTCCTGGTGGTGTGCTTTTCCTCCCTCCTCAGTATTTAACCATGGCCCAGACCTTCAAAGGAGGCAGTCACCCAGCAGCTGCAGTCATACCGCATGTAGTTCTTAGTGTTGTGAGCGTTCGGTTCTTGAAAATCTGGATGTTAACTCTTGGACTGAGATTTTTCAAAAATTCTCAGGGTTGGCCCTAAGCTTGCCTTTGCATAATTTGAGCTTTCTGGAGTTGCTCACTGTTTTCTGTAGAAAGCCAGAGAAGCGGTGTGCTGATGTTGGATCTGGCATTTCTGTGTATTGGGTAAATATGACTCTGAAATCCTGTTGTATTGGCACTTTTTATAGAAGTCTTAGTAGTGTTAAGGGCAGAAGAGATAACTTGGTGCTGAGTGCTGAAATGAAAGCCTAACGCCTGGGCAACTGATGGCTGAAGAGATGGGGTGTAGGAAGAGCTCGCTGACAAAATCCTGGCTATGCAAAGCTGAGGTGGCTTCTGTACCTAGCCACAAAAGATTTAAGTGCTCCATCCTCCCTAAAGGAAGGACTGTGGGGAAACTGAGACCCAATGCAAAACTAATGCCGCTGTTCCTGTGTGTCTCATGAGTGGTGATGGCAGCAAGGGACAGAGTGCATTTGTGGGCTTGATTTGGACCTGTCTCCCTAGGTGAGCGAGCAGGAGAGCTTTCCAATCTTTGCATGGACCCACTCCTGCTGTCAAATGTGACAGCTGGCCAGAAGCTCTTACTCTGAAAGCCAACAGTGAAGCCCAATAGACTGCTGTGATCTCGCTAGGTAAAGTGGAGACAGTGCTGGATTTTACCCATGGAGGCTCTTATAAGAGCTTTCTTTTCCGCTTCTCACCCCCCATGCCCTCCCTTAATCCGTTTTCGAGCCTAAGAACGCCTCATGTTTACCCAGCAGGCCCACATGAAAAGGTCAGTTTTATTTCTTGACCTTTTTCAGCTCAGTAAACATTGGCAGCTGGAGGTCCTTGCTGTAGATGTGTCAGCTGCATGAAATGGTGTTGCAGGTAATGACATGCATACATAGCATCTCTGACCTCTGATGTTGTTTGCCCATCAACACAGTAGTCATTCCAAAATCTTAGCCACTGCAAAAGCATTTAGACGTATTTGCTCTCAAGGAACTTGTGGGTGTTTTTTCTTTCCCTTTCCCCTTGACATTGTTTGGGTTTTTGCCATTTTTGAGCTAAGATCTTAATATTTCATAATCTTAAAATTATGGGTGTATTGATTACTGCTAGTGTGTAGCCCTGGGTTTTATTCCTGATGTGTTAGTGCCAGTTTGTTAAGGTATGAGGAAAACTTTTTTCCTGCAATTTCTTTCTTAACTTTTTCTCTGAACTGGGAGGCCATGTCTGAGACCTGTATGGACTACTGTTTTGCTCAGAGTGGAGGGGAACGAGAAAAAGAACAAGGTACCCATGGAAACTTGGATTGTGATCTTCTAACCAGCATCAGCCAGAAGCAGCTATTGATATTAATGTCATTGCTATGGAAGTATTGAGGTGGTGTGAACACCACCTGTAGTAGAGGTTTGTCCTGCTTCAGTTTCAGAAGTTGGGCGCTGTCATCTCTGGTCCCTCTTTGGACCTTCTTTAGAAGCCAGAAGCTAAAGTAGTGCACGTCTCCAATGCTGAGCTTAATCCGTGGCCATGTATTACCATCAGCTACTGCTGGGAATCCTCTAGTCCCATCAGCGGGAAAGCTCATGGGGAAGTGATGAAAAGCAATTGTCATGTTGCGTTCAAATTGTAAGTATTTCTAGGTGGAGTGATAGCTACACAGTTCCCATTAGGCAAGTGATGTTTTTCTACTCATCCTGTACAAAGCTGAACCTCATTTACTACCTTTGATATCTCATGAACATGAATAGCTCTACTGACTGAATTACATCCAACGTTCAATCTGCAAGAGTGTGTTTCATCTTCAGGAATGTAGTGAATCTTTTTTTTTAAAAAAAATTGATAAAAATTTGACAAATTTTATAGCTAGATTAGTACCATACAAAATGTAGGAATGAAAGCCTCTGCTCTGTATAAAATTAATGATCCGTTACTAAACTTTCAAAAAGCACAATAACCTTAGAAGTAATTTCTGGGTAATGATAGGAACACTCCTGGGTTCTCTGTAAGTCCTTTGTCCCTTGTTAATACCTCATTTTGATTGTTGCATTTTTAATATTTGGATTAAGACAGTGACATGCTCTGATCATTTCTGTTGAATGCATGAACATCTGTTTTTTGTTGTGGTTTAGTGTTGTTTGCTGTTGGCTGGGGATGAAAGGAGAGATCAAACGGTTTGAAGTTGGCTTTTTTTGTTTCTCAAAGTTGCCTTTGTTCATAAACTACAACCCAGGAACTGAGCAGCAATTCTAATTGTGAGTGACAAGTGATGATAGGAAGGAGGAAAATGTGAGTGATGATACGTTAGCTGTGCTAGCTCAGCAGTGTGAGAGAAAAATCTTACAATTGCTCTTTAAAATTGTCCGTGCTTTACCTAACGGAGAGATGAGGTTGCAAAAAGAAGGTACTTCATTATGCATTGAGCAATCTGAGTATGCTGTGTGCAGACTAGAGACCTGCTGATTGCCCAGAAACTGAAAAGTAATTGGCATATGCTGCCTGGTGACCCAAGAGCGAGGACATGGGTTCTCTGGCCTGTGCCAGGTTGAAGTGGTAAAAAGTGAAACACCCATACCTATGGATTATTGAAACCTGAACAGAAGCCAACATCCTTTTAACAGGTCACAGTTTGCAGGCTTCGTCCCGTGCCCCTCCTCTCTTCTTTGGATATTTTTGGGATTTCATGTAGTTACTTGATGGTTATTACCTTGTGCTATTAAACAATAACGTCAAGGAAAGGCCGTTCCACCCTGTGTATAATGATATATGTTTAAAGATGAATAACTGGCAAGCATCAGTGTCTAGGGAGAACTTGGAAAGCTCAGGGTACAGAAGTGGGCGATTAAATCATCTGAAAGTACGTACAATTGATTGCTTGCTCGGTGAGTGAAGTACTTTTGCAAGCCTGATGAATATTGTTTCATGCAGTGTGCTGTATGCAGCTGGCTAAAGGTTTCTTCAAATACTTACCGCTCGTGCTTGTTGGAAGGACTGTGCTGTCAGCTCTGGAGAATGGAGAGATCTGTCTCTGCTACGCTTGCTCTGAATAAATAACCTTTTAAATGAAAACACCTCTTCTGTGTTTAAAGTTAGGCAAGAAAAAGCTGCCTTAGTGTAAAAGCTGGTGCCCAAGTTCCTGCTGGGCAGAGGACAGCCAGAAAATGTCTTACATGTTTTTGTAAGAATGATTTTTTTTTTTTTTTTTTTTTCCTCCTCTAGGAGTACCTCTCTTACCATTGTTCAGAGAAAGTGTCAGGATGACCAACCTAAATTCCTGAAATTTAACTTAATTTCCAAGAAATGAAGCCTACCCTTAGTAAATAGCAACCTTCCTGAATATATAATAATTTCACTTAAAAACTAGGCTGAAGGAGATGAGAAGTACACCATCTCCCTAAGTCTTGAAGCCTGGGATTTGGCGCCAGAGTCCTGCACGATGCAGTCTGGTGTTCGCATGCTCGACTGCCAATCACTCCTCATCAACGAGGTTGTGTCTGTACTCTGCTGAAAGTCACATTGTCTCAGGTTTAGGGTTTTTTTCCTTATGCTTGGGAAGATTTTGACTTAACGTTGTATAACGCATGTTAGAGCTTACTTAGGAAATTCTTAGCACTAAGATGATATTCAATCTAGGTGTTCACTAAACCCCTTTTCCACTCTGCACATGTCGTTGCACCATCCACTGCTGAAATGACATGATGTGATGCTGCTGCTAAAAGAGGCACAAGTACCGTGTGTTCCCAGTACAGGAAGCGGAAAACCTGGGGGAAGACTGGGATAAACATGCTAGTGGTGTTACATAGGGATGGATTTTGTCTGCTTAAGCCCTGTTAAAACAAAGGGAAGAATTTACAGAAGCAAATAGCAATTGCCTCAATGACAGTATGGCCAGGACATCAGGAGTAACATTAATGAAAAAAATGTAATAGGATGGATCTGTAATGATCTTGGGGTTAGGATCTTGGCTTTACATCTGATCTGAAAGTTAACAATTCCTGAAGCGTGGCCCAAGATGGTTTGGTCCAGTATAAGATGAAACAAATAATGCCCTGTTATTCTGTAAATAAAAAATTCTTCTGGCTGTCCCTGCACTACAAAGTACTGGAAGGGTACACAAAGCGAAGTACTGTCACACCTTTGTTGACATATTCCAGTCCCAGCTGGGAGCAGGACCTATGTGGTGCCTTTGTTCTGTCCTGGGCTTGCAGCTGCACTGTGTTCGTATAGAAATGTTCCCTATAGGCCTGTTCCTAAATACTGTAACATATCCGAACCAGGACGCGCTTGCGCTTGCAGATGTGCAATTCATTAGCCATGATCTGTTCATTCTCAGTGGCTGTGGGGATGACTTCTGCCACAGGATCGTCAGTGCAAAACCTAATTTGCTCCTACTGTCCACAGGTTATAGCAACGTACCAGTTATGCTGTGCTGGAATTGTGCTATTGCAAGTTCCTACTGTGTGGAAAACCAGATTTTCTAAGCAGCTTCTTTTCACACAGGGAAGTTCCCACTTAATATCCTTAAGAAGGTAGGTAATGTGTAAAAGAGCCTCAGCTCCTCTAAGCATTGGACTTTGAAACCACCTCATGTATTGAAAGTTTCCTTGGACTCAATCAATTAATTTGTAACCTCTCTAAGCATGAATATGAATGTTGCTCACCTTATTAGCCTGTTTTATAGCACTTCAAAACCTTGGTAAAACTGGTCAATGCAATAAATACCTAATGAGCACTGAGCCTCCTTCTTTGGCAAATAAATAAATAAAGCATAGCACAAACTCCAGGTGATGTTTTCAGTCAATTAGCATAAATCCTTCTTTGGCTGCAAAAATGAAGCCTGAGTTGATAAAATGCAGTGGCTTCAGATGTGCTACACTGACGATATTTCTTTTTCCCCACAGTAATAAGGACAAACACCAAGTTACTTTCCTCTTCCAGTTTAAATGCAGTCTGCTGGTAGTTTTTCATCCTCCTCTAGTCTGTAGTACTTGCATATTACTATACATATAAAATATTACTATTTTAATATTTTAAAGGAATTTGGTTTGCTGGTACTGAGTTTATTGGACTGTATCACTTTCCTGTTGCTATTCCTTAACTCTCACCCACACAGCCACTTACAGAAATGATCTTGTTAGTAAAAAAAACTTGTTAGTACCAACACATATTTAGAGGCGTAACGTACTGAAATGTCATGACCAGAGGATGCCGTCTTGGTAATTGCTGTGGGAAAATATTTGAGAGGATGCTGGAGCTGGAGAATGAATTGGATGCCTTAATGTTCATCGTCCTTCTGATCTCTTCTTAATACGGCTAGGAAAGACCACTATGGTGCAGGTGATCTAGAAGCAATAAAGGGTTCTCAGCATGGTTCATGATGGGTGATCCATGCCACCTTCTGTTCTTTGTGTTGACCTTTCCTGGTCATTGCAGCATGCATTGGTGCATTTTATTCTTTCATAGTAGCTCATGCTTGTGGATGATTTATTGAGATAATGTATGTTACATATAAACCATAATAAAAATAACTGCGACCATTCCTGCTGGTGCTCTGAAAGATGTGCTGAGCTGATCCAGCTGTACTGTAGCAGTGAGAATAAAACTATTTGGTTTTGAGCAGAGTGATTTCTATCCCATGCTTGACTGGCTCGTGTTTCTCTATATTCTTATTTTAGTGTGTCTGCAGCACGCTGGCCCAGTCCTTGATATTTCTGTGGCAACAGCAAAAATGTGGAAGATTTTAGGCACATCTCTCTCAGGTTAGAGTGCAGCCTCAGCCTGTTCCCCTGCAGTCACCTGTACGTTCATGGTGGCACAAGCAGCAGTGAAAAAAACTCTGCATTTCCACTGATATGATTGAATCAGATCTTTGTGAAATCAGTGGAGTCATCCTTTTGGAGTTTTTGATGCCTGATGATGACTGTGAACCACTTATTCACAGAATTTGGCCCTTCTCTCTCTTCTGTAGATCCTAGTGAAAATTCACTTTTAACATCCTTCTTCCCTTGCTAAATTTAACAGAAATTAACAATGTTTTTTTCAAACAAGTAAGTCCTATTTCAGGTATAGGAGCCTCTCAAAGATCACAGGTAACGTCTTGAGATTTGCTCACCGTTATAATTTGACTATGAATGTCAAATTCTTCAGATCTTCTTAGAACCTATCTGTAATATCAGTAGCAAATTTGAAAGGCTTTTTCTGGTAGCTTTTAGAAGATGCTATGACTAATTCAACTTTCTGCAATACGTCTAATTAAAAAAATGAAGTAGCAGACTTCCAAGTGAAGCTGAAAAAAAATAACTTATCTTTTCCTGACTTTTTTCCACCAAGAATGGTGTTGATTTGGCAGCTCCCATGGTTTCTCAAGTTCATTTAAGTTTCACCAAACTGTTACAAATACCTCCACACCAGCAAAAGAGAAAACTCTATCTTTAAAAAGAAAACAAAAAAAATATTTGAATGAGGGGAAAAAATTGTATCAGGTGGGCTAATTACTTTTTTCTGCAAAATTCCTGCCTCAGTGAAATACATGAAAAAAATGAAGGGGGATGTCACTGCATTTTGCATTGATTTAACAAGATTTTTTTTTTCCACATGCAAGTGTAAATTTATAAAAATGTTTTTACATACATGTACACATGCATAACTGTCTAGAAAATCTAGTAATTTTGCAGATCGAGTCAAACACGTGACTCCTTTTGTTAGACAGATGTGTAGGCTCACTTGGGTTTGATTCCCATCCCAATCCTTAGACTGCAAACAGAAAACTTTGTGTTTAAAGCTTTTATTTTATGCATTGGAGTCTTTTTGCGTAGTTTTGTGTTAGACACTGGGGGTAGGTATTTGAGTATCTGTTTCTCTGTTGCGTAACGCATCTTTCTTGCTGATAATATTACGATAACTATTATCTCTGTGTGATTAAGACCCATGACGAATTGCAGAGCAGTGCACTGTATAAAGAGAGTAGCTTTTTTTTCCTCCCTAATGGATGTAAAAGTAGTGCCCAGATTCATTATGTAGGTAATGGCTTCTGGGCCCAGTGACTTGGCCAACGTCAGAAACATAAATCCTTCCCAACTTGGTTGTCCGTGTCAATGATGCATTTAAAATTTGTAAGAATTAATCTTCTGGATTCACATAAGTCACTTCAGTTGAAGGCCACCATCTGCTAGTGACTTGGATGCTCAGGGCAGTTCCTCCTTGATGGGCAGAGCTTTTAGTCAGGAAGACAGATCTACTCAGGATTTACTGATGATTTCCCTAAGAGAATATCCTAGCTGTTTTGGGAGATTTTGAAGACCCCTTTCCCAAAGCCAGGGTTAATGTGTGAAGAGTTGAGTTTGGTCTCCATCCACGACAGACAAAGGAAAAACAACCCAGACGCTTGTGACTACTGTATCTGTTTGCTGCAGTCTGTCAGCAAGTAACTTTGAGGGAATGTGGGTTTTTTTTGGCCAGCCCTTGGAAGATATGACAGGATGAGGAGAGAGGTCTCTGCTCGCAATCCTGGAGGATTCTGGCAGAGGTAGAGCCCTGCGACATGTGCCTTATCTGAGCTCTGGCATGTGTATTCAGTGTAAACAGATGTTTACTTCTACTAAACAAGCAGGTCACCAGAAGATGTTACGGTCAGCCCCAGCAAGCTAATACCCAGCAGCCCAGCATGGGCAACTACCCTGACAGCAGCAAAGCAGGGTTGCTCCTACAGTAGAAGGAACTGAAACATTAGTAAACAGATGAGGATAATTTTAATCAAAGGTTTGGAGAACTGAATGTGTTGGGGGTAGGTTAAGTGGGGCAGAAAGCCATGCTAATGAAAACCTCCCTGATGGTGGTCCACAGACAGTCTGATGCCTGATAGTAGGCAGTAAGGGTACCAGCACTATGACACCTACTGCAAGGGTTAATGTAGTGTAGGATTTCATGCTGGAGGATAAAATGATAATTTAAGGACTTGCATACCCTTGATGTTCAGGCTTATAAATCAGGTTTGAGCCACTGTTCCAGTTCTTGATGCTGTCCTTGGGAAAGGTTGTCATACAGTTGCTTAGGAGGGAGCATGATGGTTTATGACTACAGCACCTGAAGTCCTCTCATAGAATAAGTTCCCAGGAGATCCTAATCATACAAAGCTAATATTGCTTAGCTAGTGATAATGTCATGCTGCCAAGCTGAGTTACATGGATTGCTGTGGCAAATACCTGGCTGATTAATTTTAATTCAATGTAAATAGAAATGGTGTCAAGGATATATTGTAAATGAGAAATGGCTTTACATGTGAAGGCATTAGTGAGGGACTGATGAGCCAGGATGACTTCTCCACACCACGTTCCTCGGTTATGCCTGACAGTATTGCTGTGTGATCTGCTGCTCAGCTATGAGATAGTGCAGTAAGCTCCAAGCAGACCTGAACAGAAGGAATTTCTGCAGGTGTGGGTGTCAAAAAGGAGAGAGGTGGCCAAAATGAAGAGGAAATGCAGTGAGCGATACAGGAGTACGAAGTGAGGTTCTGAGGCGGATGGAAAAACTTGGTGGCAGAGTCAGTGCCAGTATTGCAAGGCTCTGCCTTCCCCTAGTGATTTCAGAGAGATCTCAGGACAGTTCTTATCCTGACAGCACGTAGATAAAAGGTTTGTGACTTCTTTAACTGGCGAGGGAGCTGTGCCAGGCTGAAGGGAAGCGCCACCCTAAAGGGAGCAGGAGCTGAAGTGTGGTCTGATCGGTTCTGCAAAGCACTCTCATCTCTGTAATTGAGGTGGTTCATAGTTTATGGAGGCAGAACCCAAGTGTGGCACTCCTCTGCTGTGGATCCCTCACTTATCTCTGTTTATGGGGATTAATTCTCCCCTGAATTAAGCCATCAGCAAAATTATTTCCTGTAACCCTAGGGTATAAAGAGAAACAATTAGCTGCAGGTTTATATTGCTGATGAAATCAGCTAACAAATTGCTTCTATTCCTGTAGCAAGGAAGTTAGGCTTGTTTATAATCTACCCCTGAAAAAAGAAAAAAGTCCAAATATATATGTAAATGAAGTGAATCATTTAAGCTCCTGTCAAGTTGCCAGTTCAGACCTACTTACTGTGGGCAGATCTCTCTTTATCATCAGAACCTGGTTGCTCACTTTGGACTCAGTCCACAGACCTTCCTTTTTGCCTTTCAGGCTATATGTAAGCAGTTAATCACATTACAGCCAACAAATGACTCCAAGTTGCAGTAGGTAATTAGATATTTTTTTTTAGTAGGTTGTTACTCCTTTTTCTTTCTCCAGAGCATTCTGAGAGAGAAACTCCAATGTGAATATTCATGAGAATACTAAAAGTAGGCAAGCGAGAAGATGGACCTGTTATTTATGTTCAAGGAAGAAACTATATAGCCTTGCTTTCATCATATTGACTTCTAGTAATTTGCATAGTGGACTGAAATAATTTAATTACATGGGTTATATGAAGAAAAGAACAGTGCTCTGGCTAGAGTCCTGGGTTGGAGTTATGAGCACTCTGTTCTGTGCCGTACACCTTGTTTGACCTGGGCAAATCATTCTCCTTTAGTTTTTCCACTTGTGCTAAATAGGGATAGTAATTACCCACTTCACAGAGGAGGGCATGTGGCTGAAAATAATTAATGTTTATAATGTACTTGGTTTCCCTGATGAGGTTTGTAGCTCTGTTGCTGGGTACAGTCATTTCTGGGTTTTGGCTTGTGTAGATGTGCATGTGGCATACAAAGGTTGGCTCCAGCAGAAAGGGTAGTAAGAAGCAGTCCTAAGAATAAAAGTCCTTGGCACTTCTATAAATGCAATTAATTGCTAAAGATTTTAGAACATTAATATAGCTAGTTAGTACTGGCTTTGCTACTGAAATGTACCTGCTCTGTCGAAAGCAAGAAGGTAACTAACAAGGCAGGAGGCTTGTGGTGTGGGTTTTTTTTTGTTTAATGGGAGGGGTAAAAATGTTGGCCCTCAAGGGTAGTCCTCAGAAGGACTGAACATAGCTCACCTGAAACCTTGTGGATATAAGTGACTCAAAAACCTGGTCACCCGATTGACTTCAGTGCTAACTTGTTGGAAGAAATTGACATCCTGATTGAGCCTCAAATGCTTATTTTACAGTGTGCTAATAAGTGGAAGGTGTTATAAATCATATCAATACACATGCTATAAATCATATCAATAGATATGTAACAAATATAACACATATCTTGGTGTAAACAGCCAGAGGATTTTTTTTTTTGTACGGAGGATTTCTGTACAGTCTGTAATCTCTGCCAAACTATTTTCTATCAATTACGTAAATCTAATGAAACCTAATAAAATACTTCAGCTTTCAGAATGTTTGCTGGAAAGCAAATTTATGCAAATCAGCTCACGAGCGAGATCTTGGTGAAAAACACCGTGGTGAATTTGCAGCCTTATGATGTCAAACACAAATTCTTGGTGCGAGGGGCTTACTGACAGCAAACCTGCATATACAGTTGTGCATTGCCATCAGCGATACTTGGTTTTAGCAGTAGGTCAAGTTAAGCAGAGGCTTAAAACTTGTCAGTGCGAGGGAAATTGCCCTCAGAATTATGCATATTTTCTTGCAGTATGTTAGCTTGGGATGATACAGAGGATGTGTTCAATGTAAAGAATGTTTTTAAGTGCTTTGCTGAATTCAGGCCATAATGGCCAAGATCTTCACCTTTCATTGACATGATGGGTAGCATCTAATAGGTGAATTACTACTCCTGCTTGAAACATTGAGCTTTTGAGCGAGCCTCATCTCTTAACTCAGATTTTCAGATGGGTACTCTAGCATTTTCTGCAGAGTCCCTTTGATGATGTTGGTGAATCCTGCTTAATTCATCTATCCAAGGAGGGCTCCAAAGAACTCTTGTTTTCTCATCCTGGAGTGGGATTTTATTTTCTAATAACTTCTCCCTGAATTTTGACTCTGATTAGCAGTGTGTCTGCAATTTAATAAATGATCTTAAAGAGCTCCCTTCCGTCTTCCCCCAGCACTTAATTACAATGTGTAAATATGCACACAGCCCTATTAGTGATGTTAATCCCAATGCTGATAAAGCTGGATAGGAGAGAATAGAAATGCATTGGAGTATGGATAAGCACAGGTCTTTCGTTAGCCCAAGGTAATCACAGATCTCTTGCTGGTAATGTACATCTTCCAGATAAGAGTACTAATTACTTCTGGCAGTGCTGTGCTACATCACATAGAGAACTTTATTGTAATCCTGCAGTGATCTAACACTTTCACATACCAGTTGCTGTCTTGATAATGTGACCTTACAGATTTCAGACCTTCAAACTACACCTTGTAGTATCAAGGCTGAGAAAATCTGAGCTTTTTTATTTGTGGTGGGTTTTTGTTCCCCTAAAAGTTTTCCTTCAGTGTTTGGCATAAACCAAAGTTGTACAGAATTCAGCAAAATTGACTTTTAATGTGTTCAAGGTAATGTTTTATGCAGCATCCAGTATGGTTGCAAATGTGTCATTGAAAAGACTAATAACAGAAAAACACATGTGGAAGCACTTCAGGTTCCTTGAGCAGAAAGGAGTAGTTAATTTATCTGTCAAATTGTGGTACCTAAAATTAAGCTCTTAAGTCCAAAGTTAGGACTAGACTCTCATCCCCTACGTTCTTTACAAGGGATACCGAACTCCATAAATAAACCATTATGTATTTCTAGCTAGTAGAATCACATTCTGCTTGAAATGATCGAGACAGTTGCTGGGACATGGCCCCTGGGAACCGGTTTTGTGGTGTGGTTTGTTTTCTTTTGTTTTTCCTAAAGCAGTGGGAGTTCCCTCTAAAGGTGTAGCTGAATGGGTAACTGATACTTTTGTTAAGTCATCTTAAAGGCAGACATCAGGGAGAAGGATGTTGTATGGGTTGACCAAGAAAGACAATTAGGAACCATGAAAGGCTGCAATGTCCCTCCCTCAAAGTACTTGATATCCCGTTAAATTCTTTTGTTAGAGATGGACCACCGGACTCGGTGTGAAGTGTTCATCATCAATGTGTTAATTAGCAAAACTGAAGGAGCTCTCAAGCCAAAGAAATAATTTCTATTACAAAAAAAAGTTCAATATATGCCATTTACATGGAATCCCTCTTAGAATTTTAGTATTTTTTGAATGTAAAAAGAGCAAACAGTTCAACTGAAAATGGGTCAATGAAATAACTTCTTGTCACTTCGTTTTTGGTCCAAAAAGCTTTGTCAGTGAAAAATTTGTCAGCTTGTACTGACAGCCCGGTTCAGAGTCCTTTAGAATACATCTGTCGGGCAGCACTGGCTTAGAAATACCAGGAGTAACCGTGAGGAAGTGTAGCTGTACTGTACGGTACTGAGCTATAAGCCATGTGGGTGCATTCATCCCAGTGCCACATTCTGTGTCTCATCCCCTCATCTCCAACTGGTCACCTTCATACCACAGCAGTGTCTGACTAAGGTCCTATTGTGGGCTTTGAGGATCTGAATGGTATTTTGGGCTTTGAGGGTATTGTATTGTGTGATGTGCCAAATCTAGTCAGCACAGTGTTTTGCCACTTTCTTCCTGGGGAATACTTGTGGTCATGTCATTTTTCCTTCTTGAGATGTTAATTCCCACCTCTGTTCCTAAAGAAGTTGTTATGATGTTACTGAGAAACACTGTCACTTTGAGTAAAGTATTTTTGCCTGCAGATAAAAGCCCTTTCCATGAATTTGTGTGAATGCTTTCTGTGAGTACTTGTGTGTGTGCAGATGAAAAAAGTTGCCAGAGCAGGAGACTGAAGAGTATATGCTGAGGTGTAGCATGTGGAAAATCTCCCAGACTAACAAGGTCCAGAGCTGAGTGGTCCATTCTTATTTACAACTCAATAAAAGGTGTTGAAGTAAATATCGGTTGTGATTTGGTGGCCCAGCTGGATGCTGTATTGGGGAAAAACCAATTTGTTTATAATGGCTTGACCAGATTTTTTTTCCTGTGTCCATGGCCTTTCTGTGTGATGTGGTCTCATGTAGTTGCATTAAACTCTCACAGTTTTACGGACCTGTCTTCCTTTTCTGGCTGAAACAAAATGCTTTCTTGTGGTTTTCTGAAAGCTATGACTGCTACTAGGTTATAGCATAACACTGAGTCTTGGCTGCTTGCTTTAAATAAATTGGTGACTTGTATTTTTTTCTTGTTCCAAATCAAACTAAACACTTTGGAGGGATTTGTGTCTAGTTTATAAATGACTTACTTCAATTACAGTTTATCATAGCCTTTACAAAACTTGCACACTGGAATGCAATTTTATGAATTATTTAAGACATCAATCTTATTCTACAATAAACATGAACCTGTAAGAATCAAGAACTAAAAGAAAAATCATAAATGTTGACTTGTACTGTAACTAATATAAAGAAATTGCTATCAGATTTTGTTCCTGCAGTTAGTTTTTGTAGTAGCTGCAAAGACTCAGTCCAGAGGAAATATTTTTGAAATTGTGTGAGATTTTACACTAACTTATTTACGTAGCACCATATTAAAATTTCTAGAAATTGTTTATTTCCATTCTTATGGAAAACTTCAGGACTTTTCACATAAAGCACTTACAAACTGCATTGCCTCTCCTCTGGCAAGGGCAATAATAACAACAGTTATTACTTTCAGTAGGTAAGGTGTGAGCTTGCAAAGAAAAAGATGTGCAGAAAATAAAAAGCTGGTTACTAAGAGGCACTTGTTCAACAGCACTACGTAACTACAGACATACTGTTTTCTGGTGTGAAACTTGGGGACAATTTGGCTGTAAGGCAGGGAGTTGGAACATCTGGCTTGAGATTTCCAGTTCACGGTGACACTTTTGAGCTGCTTGCCATGGGCAAGTCAATTATGCTCCGTAACTGAGGGCAGCCTTGCACTGTGGTATCTAAAAGAAGACTCGGAGCAGATGGCAGATGCATGTCTCTCTTGCAAGCAGTGGGCTGAGTAGGCTGCTCTGTATCTCCTCCTGCGTCTTTTCATGCCAGGCAGCACTCCAAAACACCACTGCTTCCACACGCCTTTTACATGAAATAGCCAAAGGTTATAGGAGATTTTCTACTGCTCAGCAGATGCAAGACTACAGCTTATGAAGTAGAACCCAAAGTAAGCACTGCTGATGTGCACATGAACATATATTTGGTCATAAAGATGATATGGACATGTCTGTCTTTGAGACTATGAAGTATAAGGCCTCTTCTGAGCATCATAAGCTTGTGTTTTAGCCGCTGCTGCATTTCAAACTAAGGAATCGGCAGAAACTCCCACATGAGCCTCATAATGCTTTGTTGGCTAATGGAGATAATTTGTCTGTCCATCTTAATGTGCAAATAATGAGGCACAGGTAATGACAGCATTCTGTTTAGAGAGGATGACAAAAACTGGGGATTTGAAGTGCAGGCTTGTGGTGCTGATCATTGATTTTTGTATAGCTGATTTTGATTTCCATTGCTTAGATTTTAGACTACAGGGCTGCTTAAAAATGACGTTCTTGTGTTGTGTTACTCCAGTGGCCTTGTAAATGATGCTGCAGGTCTGAAGGTAGCTTGCTTTCTGCAGACAGCTGCATTCTCAAGCCTTGCTTTTGGAAGAAGAGGGGCTGTGGCACTGCTTATACAGATTCTGAGGTGATTTCAGTCTGAACCAGGGAGAAAAATTACTTTTGATATCTGATTTTAGGACTGTGATAAGTCTTGTGTCTGCTTTACAGGCCAAGAGCTAAGAAATGTCAGTGTTATAGCCAGTGAAAATATCACGGAATGAAACATAAAGCAACAGTCCACAAATACAGTTTAATTTTCTGTTTGATGTTGCTGTCCCCTTTTTCACTTGAACACTAGCACTTAAACTTTTCATCTCATCTTATCTTTTGCATGATGCTTGAAGAGTTCAAAGTCAACTAGGAGATGTGATATACTGAGTTCTTACTCGCTTTATATATTTACATGGACATCTCCATCCTTTTGTTTCTAGATATCTAAAGCTATATCCCTTCAAAAAAAGGGAGAGAGAAAAGACTGACTAGACAATTATTTTTTTCTTTTTGAGAAACAAATTTCTGGGACCTCATTCCTTCATTCCCTTGAAAAGAAAGACAACAGCTGCCAATAGAAGGTGACTCATAAGTGTAAATGACAGGCTTGCAGAAGCTAGATTTGGACAGGAAAAAAAAAAAAAGACACAGGCTTAGAGTCAAAATGCAAGGTAAACCTATTTTTTCTTGTAGCTTGCTTTATTTCTTTAGTACTCTGAATAAAATGAGATTATTTATCCTGTAAGTAGAAAGCAAAGGAGAATTACATAATTTGTGATTTAACACATTAGGGTGAGGTGAAAAAATTCAGTTCTCTAGTCACACGTTTTTAGTTGCCTAATTCACTAGTGAGAATGGGGGATTGAAATCCTGTCGAGGGTCTGGGTGTCTGTTACTGTGCTGGCTGGAATAACTAATGATACCTTGGAATAGACAACTGTTTGAAATGTTAAGAACTAGACAGTTCACAGGAGAACTGATTGCAAGGCCCTTGCTGCAGGGGATTTCACTGTTTTCATACTGTGTTGGTTGGGGTTGTGTCTGGAGGAGGAGGAGGGAAGGATGGAGCAGTTCTAAAGAAAATGGGTAAGTGGAGAAAACAGCTGTTTGGAGATTTTTAAAGCTGTTGAATAATTCAGTTTGATTTTCTTTGGGAATAGTGAATGAGACTGTGCCTTTTTAATGTAAAAATAGACAAGTTCAGTTGAGATTGAACAGTGCATTTGAAGAGAGTTTAGATTGCTTGCTTCTATTCTAGCCAAATCATCAGCATTTAAAAGCAATTTAAGAACCTGCAGTCATAACAGTCTATTTACTTAATTTCTTTTTTCTTTTTTTTTCTTCTTAAATACATCATTTTGTTTAGTAAGTAGAAAGTATTTTATTTAATTGCAGAGCAGTTGCCCTCAATCTAGAGACTGCTGATAGAGTACTCACATAACTGAGCCTGTAAGTCTATGCTCAGAGTTGCTTGCGTATGTAGATATGTTTATATATTATAGTGGTAAAGTACTCAATAGATACATACAGCTGTGTTGACAACACAGGGATTTGCACTGCTGCCACGGTTGCTGGCATTGCTGTCCCTTGCCCAAAACAATCAACATAGCTGTTAAGTGCTTCCTTAGGGACATCTCTCTGTGCAGGGTCATATCGCTGCTTGGTGTAGGCAGGGAAGCAGAAAGATAAACATATTTGACACTCTGTATTAGATCTGGAGATAAACTGAGAAAAATTATTTTTTTTCACTGCTATGTTTTTTTCCATCAAAATTCAGAAGATATCAATGTCTTGATTTGCATCTAAAACCCCAACAAACTGCTGGTTTTGAATGCTAACACCTGATTTTTGAAATTTTTGAAAAGATTTGTTCTCTTGCCTGTTGTATGTGGATGTGTTTTGTGTTTGGGTTTTCTTTTTTTATTCTCCTATGGGGAATTTTCTTCTTCTTCCTACTCCATTTTCCTACATTTATCTTGTTTTCTACTGAGTCATATAGGAAAGAGTTTTAGAAGGGCAAAGCACAGTGAATATTTTTTTTTCTATTTCCTGTAAGTGGTAAGACTCACTTGATATAAGATACAGATTTGTGTTTCATACCATCTTGACCTTCTACTCCTCCCCTCCAAAAAACTCCAAACCCAAACAACTTCTGAATCTTTATTGTGAATTGTTGGTTGTACATATGGAACGAGGAACTGCATTAATCAGCTTTGCTAGTCATCTAGAGTTGAGGCAGTAATGTGCTCCTGAACTACTGGAAACGGCTTGTCACTACAATGCTGCATTCCCTTGCTATCTATGCACTGCTTTTTTCGAAGTACTTGAAGGCAGAAATCAGAACTTTGGTCCTCAGGAAATGAAAAAGAAGAAGGTGAATTTGTTACTCAGCTGAACAGCAATATTTCTATCTTTCTGTTTACCGGTCTTTCAGTATCAGCCACTAAAAGCTTTAGATGCAGATTAAAAAAAAATAATAATAATTGAAAATGCAGATCACTGCATAAAGAGCGTGCTCATGCAGTGCCATGTCTAATTTGTGCACGGAATTAGTGTAATTGCCAGTGCAAGCTGGGTAATTGGGTGTGGAAATTATGACCATGATTTCCTCATCTGCACAAGCTGCAATGAAAATTGGTTGCGCTTTATTTACTGAGTGGTTTGGGTTTTTTTTCACAATAGCTTATCCTTTGGTGCAGATGGGCTAAGTGGGACCAGTTGCTCTTTGCTGTGGCAGCATGGTGGTTCAGAAGTCCAAGGACAGCGAGCACAGTGGGTCTGGAAAAGACAACTAAATATCGGAGAGGTTTTCTCCTGAACACTCAGTGCTGTTCAACCAGGAGATGCTCCGCTCCCTCCTGAATTTTTTCACACATCCTCCCAATTAAGAGAGAAAGGGTGTTTCTTGAGTGACTCCAGCTTGTGTAACTTTTCACCTGTGCATGATGTCAGCATTTTAATGCTGCTTATCGAATAAGAATGAAGACAACCATCAGTGTGTTACTGCTGTGTTACCTGGCAGTTCTTACAGGAACTACCCGTGGAGGAGCAGGGCAGGGGTTTGTAGAGGCACTGGGGGTGGGTGCTGGGGGTGCGTTGGGCCATCCCCTGCTCCCAGTGCTGCTGCCTGGGCTGAGCTGGCCTTTGTGCACCCGATGGCGAGGATTCCATTCACTTTGTATGTTTTTCTCTGCCAGGCACAGAGTTCCTTTTCACTGTACTAGTTTGACATAAGCAATGGCTTTGCTTTCTGCATATAGAGGGAGGAAGGGGTAGGGAAAATGACAAAAACCTCTTTGGCTCTCTCTTTTGACTCCAGGTGTCTGCCTTTTCCTAGTGAGACTGGTATTGGTGAACCACAGTAACTGTCTCTTCATCTGCTTCTTCTCAAGCCAAAGGTTCTGATTCATTTTGTGCTGCTGGTTTTTTTTTTGCACCTTTTCAACCTGTGCTAGAAATTATGACATGGAGTTAACACTAAGTAACATGTATTCACTGTTGGGGGAAATTAAAGCCAAAGGACCAGAGTTCTTTCTTTGGGAAACAATGTGACATTTTTCTTTTTCAGCCTACTTTTGCTTTAATAATCTTCTAAAATGCTTAACATTCTTTTTTCTATTGAAAAAGAAACTGGTTTTAAAAGAATAAGGATTAGACCATTTTTATGGAAAGATTTTACTGGTTTAACGACAAGTCAGTCAGTTATAGCTGAGCAGCCTTTAATCTTTAGATGCATTTGTGTGGTGATAATCCCTTTTAAAATGTTAGGAAGCTCGTTACTTAGAGCCAAATTTATGTTGGATTGTCACAAGTAAATCTGCAGAGCTGATACCTTTTCACACTGGCTGCAACTTACCCCAGAAAAAGGAGAGGCCACTGTCTGGTAATGCTGTGTCTTGGTTATTACAGCTTCACTATTCAAATAAATCATAATGACAGCTTTTAGGTTCACCAGACTTCTTCCAGATGAAAGATTTGTATGTTTGCCTCTGCTTCCTGACATTTTTTTTAAAGTCATAGTTTCTGTCATTTTAACAAAAAATGGGAAAGCAAGCTTTTATTTCATAAAATTGCACATAAGCCCCTGCTGTAACATCAGGCAACTCTTTAGTGCAGCAGATACTGCAAGACCCGTGATAAAACTGAGGGAGCTTTTTCCACAGTGAAAGTAGCATACGGTGTTGTTTCCCAGTCACCCTCCACTGTCAGGTACGTGTATTCTGTGAGCTGCAAACAGCAGGAGTGTTATCCTTTGCAAATTAGGAAGTGGCTTACATTAGTTTTTCTGACAAATTTAATTTTGCTAAGTTCAGTACTAACAGAATTTTGTTTCAGTTTGGAGGGTAGCCTTTAAATGTATGCGTTAAACTTTCTCGCAGTGGAAAAAAGAAAAAGGGAAAGCCCTTGGAGAACTGAGCTTCCTGCAGCTTAGACTTTTTTTTCAGGTCTTCTGGGCTTAGTGCAGTTTGTGGGGAGGAAGAGTTGCAGCCCTTGGATACATAACCTCTTTCATTTGGGCTTTCCCAGCTGTGTGTTTTTTTTAGTAAGGCAAATCTTTCAGTGAAGGAAATTGGAGGCAATAATTCACGATGTTCTGTTGCTTTCCACTAGCTAAAGATCTGGTCCTCAGAGTGCATTACCCCTGTTGTAGGAATTTCTCAGAATGTCTTGCCTTCCCTGAATGATATACCCAACCGGTGGAAATTATTGGTGCTCCACTGGAAATCTATAGAGTGACGCCAGTTTGTCTCCTACCTCTTTAATGTCTTTGGGGGATATACACTGCTAGTGGTGCTTATGGTACAACACTGAGCTACTTGATTAACAGCAAGGCAAGGGTAAAGGCTAATAATCTACTTTCCTTGCTGAGCTTTATGGTACAGGCAGCTGAGGATAAAGGTGGTAGGTGGCATGATGAGAATATTTTTCTTCCATAAGACCTATTTATTCAGTTGCTTGGGTAGCTCAGAGGCAGAAATATGGAAATACCATTCGCCCTGAAAACAGGTGTTTAGCAAGCAGGAGAGATGATGGGAAAAATTGTATATGCTTTCCTGGAGGCACACGTGTTAAATGTAAACCATAAGTCTAAGGGAATGGAATAAGTCAGAGCTTCATTCCATACCTGTATCTTGATAAATGGCTGACTGTAAGCGTAAGACAAATTAGTTTAGTAGATGGGTCAGTGAACTGGTGACAGGGCTGAAAGTTTCTGTTAGAAATAATTCAGGAGGATTCTCTGTTATAATACATGAATCCATGATATTTCTCTAGTGTGGGGGGTGATGGCTTGCCAGTGAGAAAGGTATGGAAGCAATGTCCAGCTTTGGGGCAATATTCAGGTCTCCAGAAGTCTGTAGTTGAGGCCAAGAGCAGATTGGTTTGCTGTAGGATAGTTTAATAAGGTTGAGTGGAAAAATCAGTGGACTAGAACTTGGGAATGCAATGCTGGAAAATCAGAAATGTGGTATAAGTGGGAGAGGGGTGCTTATTTGGCTGTAGGTTTGCAGAAATAAAGTGTTTCTTTTGTAGGAAAGGAGTATTGGAGGGTGAGGAAATAATTTTCAAGCTGTTGAGTGCTTCTGAAATGAAATCTCTAAACCAATGGTCTAGTGCTCCCAGATTATCTGCAATTTGGCAGAGATTCAAGTGTCTGGATCCCTTGTCAGACTGCAAGGGATGAATCTTGCCTGTAGAACTTGGGAATCAATACTTCTCTATTTGGAGGAAGGAACTTGTATGATCTTAACATGCTGTAGAAGAACACCCAGAAATCCTGAAACTGTAAAATTTTCACCCTAAAACATTTGTATTGCAGAGTCTGGACTTCTCAGAAGAGCTCAAAATGTTTCCTCCAGCTTTCACTGATGCATTGACACAGTTGATGAAACAATACACTTCTCTGCTGTGTGTTGAGGAACAGGCTGTTTTTCTATGCTATACCCTTCAGCAGGGTGGTTAATTTTGTTCATAAGCATTAATAGTAATTTTTTTTTAAGTTATAGTAATTTTGAAAATGATAGTTAATACACTGTTTTCCATTTTTAACAACCTTAATAAGAGATATGGCAAAACCAACAGTGGGATTGGGATGTGTGGGCTAGCTCCAGGATCAGGTTGATACCCCATAAGGAAATCCTCCCTGCACCTGTGTTGGTCTGCTTTTGTTTAATGTAAGAGCTGGGGGTTTGGCCCAAAGCGTAGCTGAAGGAGTTGAAGGAAGTGATGGAGAGTCTAATACCTTCCCTAAATATATTTAGTGTTAATAAGTCTTTACTTGCATAGTAGTTACAAATAATATGGCCCATTAAAAGATGGAAGCATTAATTTCTGTTGGACTCCTTCCCAAAGGTATGGGTATGTGAGCCGAATGTTCTTTGAACCTTATGAAGGTATCAGATCAACCACAACCTCCATATAAGACGGGTGTAATATAAACGGCTGTCTTTGCACTTGGGTCAGTGGTGAGTCTGCAGCTGGTGCAGGTAACGCGTGAGCCAGCTCAGGTGTAGCTGATTTGATCTTTTGACTGGAGGCAAAGTAACAGGTTTTCTATCCTGTGTGGCTCTATCTTTTCTCTAGTCCTGTTACGCTCTTCAGCTTTTTCTGTGTGTATGTGGCTGTGCTTTAAATAAGATTAGACTAAGAATAATCTAAACTTTTGTCTCGAGGAAGTTTCCCTAACCAGGTAGATATGTCTTACCATCGCAATTTTGTTTTCTCAGGTGATGAAATGAATTCTGATGATGACTCTGAATTGTACCTTGTGACCAGGGACACTTGCATCATTTTGTCCTAATACACACAATTTTCGACTTTCTATGACCATACAGCTTCATTTTAAAGTTTGTGTGATCTTCTTCTTGAGGAAGTTTGCACCAGTGCAGCAGGTCAGCAGATGTTTTCAGTCTTCTGAAGTGCTCTTTTACCAGCACTAATTTTGTGGGGATCCTAGGTGGGAATGCAGCAAGAGGTCCCACTCAGCGGGTGCAGCTTTCCAACGTGCAAACCTTACATGTTGTTGTTAGATCAATGCTTGTGCTTGTTGCTGGGGTTGCCCCAGCTGGCTGTCAGGGTTAATGATGCCAATGGGAGCTGGTGCATCTTTAGCTGGGGACAGTAAATTGGATGGGGGAGAAGAGAGAAAGAAACAACCTGTAATTCATGTTTTAATGACAGGGGTTCTTTTTTGTTTTTCCCAAAAGAACCGGGGGAAGGATATTACTTTGAATATATCTTGCTTCCTTTAACAAGTTGTTTTTGACTAAGTCTGCCTCTCTTTGCTAAAATACAACAGTTTTCATTCTGGCAGCATCAACCTGCTCTACAGAATATAGAGCCCCAGTGAGAATAGACCTTTAACAGGAATTTATATCCCAAGTCTGAAATGTGCACTTTATGTCTGTTATGATCCCTGGGTGCCTGTTAAGGGATTACTTACATCTTACCATCCTAAGTTTCTTTCCATAAACAAATGAAACCTTTGAGTCTGAGGTTCAAGGAATATGTTCAGATGAAACACGGTTTAACAGCTCCTTGGAGAGAAAGAGATAAGGTGGGAAAGTGAAGAATTGATGACCTATTAACTGTTTCAATTTCCCACCTTGAATTATTGACAACATGTGACATTACAACCTTACAAATTACTGTCTATAAACAGCTTGGAAAATATGACCTTTGCATTACAATTGGTCTCAAGATACCTTCCAGCTTATTACAAACAGCTGCTGCTGGCATATTTTGTTGCAGGTGGAAGGGGTGAAAGAATGCAAGGAACTGAAGAACTTTTCTTGTATAATCAGACAAATCTCAGATGACAAAATGTACTGGGTGATGGCTGAAATGTCTCTTTGAGACTGTGCTAACTCCTCTGGAGTTTTGAGGTCATCTAATTTTCAGTAATAAAGACATCCAATTAGTTAAGGTTAGTTGTCCATACATTCTTCCCTGTCTTTTTGTAGAGTAGGTGGTGATTCTGTTCATAGATGCTAGAAACCCCTGTTTCTCCTCCCACTTCCTTGGCTGTGGTGACCAGTGAGTGCAAGCTGAATGGATGGTTGGTCTCATTTGTTCATGGCAAACCAGGTGCACTAAATTCTTACCTTGTTTTGTTTTTCATGTGATTAACACACAAAGTAAAGTAAGTGTTGTGCTGAATTTGGCACTGAGATTTCTGCTGATTTGGGAGAAGCTGAGAACACAAGGACTTGATATTGCGTGTTTTCTTCTTAGCACTATTGAGGGGTAACAAGTAACTGTGTTAGTGTTGTCAGCCAGAGAGCTCATAAGCCCTTTATGAATCCTAGTCCTGAACCAAATTATTTTCTAATTTAACTCCATTAACAAAGGGTTGCCTTAAGATAAGAACTACCATGTTTGTCTGCGGAGTGATGTGTTTTATTGTTATTTGTTGGTATAAGATGTGTAGGGAGTGCTAGGAGACTGTTTTTGGGGGACCCAATATTTGGAAGAACAGATGTCCCCAACACAGGGCAACAAAAGACTGTGATGAATAAAAATAATCTTTGCACTGAGCTTGTTTGTTTTCTCAGTTTCTGGGAAACATACCTTGTTTCTGTTAGTGTAGTGTCAGTCATCATCAACTACAGATCAGTTGAAAGAGTCTATGTTCCCATCTGTGTTGATGCAAAAATACAGTAGCATTATAGAGAAAGAGATGGAAAGCTTGAATTTGACTCATGTTGTGTTAGAGCTAGACAGAGTGGAAGCTGTGATTTAAAGTTAGAGCAGGTCAGGACCTTATGAAGTCCATCTCTCCATGCATTAAAGGAGAGGGAAGAATGATTTAAAGAATGAAGACCCAAGAGTTCATCAGAGTAAGTATTCCCTCCTTGCCTTCCGTAACAGACGCTCAAACTCTGCATGCTTGATGTGTGTAATAAAACCAACCTACATCACAGAGCTGTTAGGAGTGATCAATTAATGTTTTCAGGGCACTTCTGGGACCTGAAGATGAAAGGCACTTATGGTCATAAGTTTTACTACCCCTGCTGCCCCAGGATGAAAGTTTTACTTGAAAGATTCAATTTCTTCCCTGGGGTGAGAGGGAGGCAGTCTATTATTCAAGGACAACATCCTTATCTCTGTTGTAGTTGCCTGGTGGCCATGCAACATCACTCAATAATTCTGTCAAGTGGTATCTTTTGCTTGTGACAGAGTGCTAAACGGTGATTTATTGCTTGAATGCACATTGCTTTGATGAAAGTGATTTGTTTAAACAACAGTAAACTGCTAAATAAATTATTCATTGCATGCTAATTTTTCATTTTTGTATTCTGTAGTGAGCTCCAGGATAAGCAATATGGGTATTGCATATACCACATGAATCCCAGTTTTTTTTGGTTGTGTGTATCCACCCACCCCCAGTCTTCCCCCAGGACATAGTTCCTTTCCCAAGGAAAGACCCCTAGTTTCAGCCTTCCTTAGCTTTGTTGCCTTCTGTGATATTTTTTCTCTTCATTCTTTCTTCAGACAGTTGGGTGAGTTGTGTTCCAAGTGGAGGCTTAGATGACTGGTTTGCAAAATACTAGAGTTTATGGGTATTTCTAAATCCTTTGGAAACTTCTGCACCATGACCGGGAGGGTGCCACCATAAATAGAGCTTGCAAAGTAGGATCCTAATGGCTGAGTGACATGTTTTCATAAAGTCTCTTCTTGCACGATCCCTCTTTTTCCAGGCGCTGCATGCTGCTCTGGCTTAGCTGCCAGTGGCTATGCTGGAGCACTAGGTTGCATGTAAGATCAGGTGTCTGAGAAACTCTTCAGAAATAAGTTTTAAATTGTAGATACGGAGGCTTTCCAAATTTGCTTCAGAAATGGCTTCTCAGCACTTAAAATCTTTGTCCCTTGGCAAAGCCCTGGGACTCTGGAATGTCTCTTGAGTGTTTCAATAGCAAGCCCGCGAGCAGGCCAGGCACAGAACAGCTTAGTGCTTTTCTCCAGTTCACCCTTTCACCCTTTCTGGGTGTTCACTCTATATCACTGGCAGTAACTGTGTGTTTAAGCAAGAACTGCTGATTGACAGTAAATATAATAAGGAGTAAGAGAAGAAATTTCCTTTCAAGTAGTTTAGGGCTTCAGTCTCCCTGGTCTTAATTCTGAAGTAATCCCCCGAAGATTTATGTGGGTATTCAGTGAATTGGATAAACAGAAGACTGCATTTCCCTCTTGAAACGTGAACAGAGCCCTCATGCTAATGCCTTTTCAGCATCAATGCAATTATAGTGTGTAATCGATTCTCTCTATACCAACTTCTGTCTTCTGAAATGAAACCTTGTCTCTTTCTTAACCATTTGGCTTTGTATTAAAACATTTAAAGATGACAGGCATTTTTTTTGCTGATTTTTGTCCTCTTTCCCCTCTTTCCTGCCTTCTTCTGCCACTGGAAGAAAATCTACTATCACATTTACTTTGGAATCTGAGTATCTTTGATTTTTTTTCCCCCTACAGTAATTTACTCCCTGAAATTTCCTTTTACTCCTTTTAATTTATTGGGTTTTGTTGGGGTTTTAGTTCATTAATTGCATGTGGAGCTGCTCAGAAATATTTCCATAAAGCAGATTCTCATTGAATGAAAGGGGAATTTGTGAAAATGGATTTCAGTGTTGGAAAAAGGGTTCAAAGCAGAGAATTAATTCCCCTTTATATGTTATTTAGGCTGTCAGTGGCTAAGGCATTTTTCTGGAATGTGGTAGGCTTAGGCTTGGGTCCCCATAGAAGCCAGGAGCAGCAGTAACTCAGTGTGTTAATCTTTGGGCTTTAGCTATTACAGAAACAAAATTTCCTTCTCTCTGCTTTGGTGGTGGTAGTATTTTAAATTCTTTTTAGGCCATAACAAATTTCTATTTCATCTTGATGACAAGCATAAAGAATGGAACTATCTTTAAAAGATTTGAAGGAGATGCCTCATTTTGCCTGCCTCTATTATAATTCATATTGTTGTCTGCTTTAAAAGTTGTCACCGTGCCAGGGACCCCTGTAAGCTGAGTGTAATAGAAACTGCCATACATCTTGCTCTGCAGAACAAGATGTTTTACAAGGCTAAGAAAGGAAATACTAGTATCCATGTTTGACAATATTTGATTTCATGCTTACAGGTGGTTTTTATACATGCCAAAAATACAAATAACTATAAGCAGATTTAGACAAATACATGAGGGCTAAAGCTACCTATGGTAGCTATAAGAGCAAAAGAATTGTCATACGTGGCCATATTCCCTCTCCAACAGTGCTAAAATTTCATGCCTGGGAAAATTTGAACAAACAGTCTACTAGAAATACTTCTATTTAATTGATCTCAGTGCACATTTCTTCCCTGAACTTCTTCTGTTTCCCCTTGAACCGATGTTAAGTTTTCAGCACCCACAAAATACAATGGGAAGGAATTTCCCTACTCATGTATATGTAGTATTTTGAACCTCCCAGTTCTATGTGTTGTCCTGGGTCTTGTGTACTGAAAAACAGTGAATAATCAATTCAGGACACTCGTGACTTGACAGATGTCTTGTTATCTCCTTTTTTGTCTCTTTCTTGGATTGAGGGATGGTGTAATTTCTCACTAAAAGCCAGACCACTCCGCATCTTTGATCATCCTTACTTGCTTTCTCTGATTCTTTTATTATTTGGAAAAATATTCATAATAATTTTTGAATTAGGAAGTGTGATCTGATTGCTGGCAGTTAATAAGGGGAGGAATCACCCTCTTCATAGACAATTTTTAATGCTTTCTCTCTAAACTGCTATTGCCTCCTGTCATAGATGGAAGAGCGGGCAATATCGGATCTTTTTTCTCTCCATTGGATGATGCAGAGAAGTGAAGGGATTTTTATGGATCCTTCATAATGAAGGCACTGGTAAATGGGGAGCTAGTAGTCTAGCTGTGCAACCACGTGGCCATCCTCTGTCGTCACATTTTTCATCTCTTCCTTTTTCATCTTTTTTCCTTTGCCTGCTAATGTGTTTTATATAAGGAAGCCTGTTGATCTGCAGCCCAGGTGGAAAGCAAATCAGTGTCTCCATCATTCTTGGTACTTACATAGTTGTTAGACCCCTATACTTGCTGACTGAAATAAAATTGCTAAATAATAATAATACAAAGAACAAGATTTGTACAAGTAATTTGCCCCAAATAATGAGTTCTCTTGAGTCTGTCTTTTTTATTCATGAGTAGCCTGTAAAATTCTCAGTCATGAATTATTCAGACTTATTTGTGAATCTATTTGAAAACATGTCCTTACATAGCTGCCTCACCAAACAGCTCATTGAGAATATTCCTGTGTTCTCATTGTGTTCTTTTTTTTTTTTTTCCTCCAGTCCTAAAGTTCTGTGTTGTATTAGGAAGGTAGAGATGAAGAAGGAAACAGACAGGTGTTATCCAGTTGTTCCTAGTCTTTGGTTGAATGGCACATACTCTCAACCACTGCAGTTTAGCCTGAGAAACATGGTTTTATTAACATACAATGCATAAGGAAAGCTTCAAGTCTTTTAGCTTCTTGCTGTATTATAGAAGACCAACAAGCTTGTGAAAACTTAATTTAGTGCTTCTTTGTTATTGACTTATTTTCTTGCTAAGTGGGTGATGGAAAGGATCTCTAGAGTTTAATAAGGGATTCATGGATCACTGCACATTGAGGTGTACTTAAAACTGTCTTGATTGTGGCTGGATATTTGTTTCTCTCTTCCCAGTTAGAAGGCAGTGTGACAGTTTCATCAGGAGAGCCTTGTAAAGGATAGTTACACCATTACCATTTTTTGCATAGCTATATGTATTACAATTCCTTATTAACAGTATTTTGTTATATTGAAGGACTCCTTGTGTTCTGTGCCTGTGAGAGCCAGTCGCTATGCCTAGTTATTTCCAGCTCATAACAACAGAGCAACTAAACTGCACATGGAGAGTTTTGAGTCCCAGAAATTCTGGATGTGTTGCATGCACCTTGCATGGGTGGAGAGCACCACAGGAGAACGAAAAAGGAGAGCACAAAAGGAGAACTTTTCTTAGACTGTGGCACAGCCTGAAGATCAGTGTGGAGTGTGTGGCTGGCACATGACTGAAATCCGAAGCTTTCTGTCAGGTTATTAGTTCTAATACAGAACTAGTGTTGGAGTTTGTGAAGACCCATCTCAGTTATCCTGTTAAGGAATTTAATATGCTCCTAAGACTGGCTTGAGATGGAAAAATCGGTGACGCTGGATAAGAAGTCGGGATAATAGCATCCTGAAGGCTTTTGTTGAGTGGCAGGGGGGTGAACTTTCCTTTTTTCTTTCTGAGACTTCAGTGGTCAAAAAGAGCTATCTGGTCATGGCACTAACAGTCTACAGAAGATACTATTTCTCAGACTGATTCAGAAAGCTGTTGTAAGTGGTTTGCAGTCAGGTATTAGAAATATTTTATCAAATATACCATTTGCACCACTTTCAAATGATTACCACAATATGATGAGTAAGGAGCAGTCTGTACACAATCAATGCTGAGAGCTGATGGTGTGCAAGTCAAGAAAGTGGACTAAATGTTTTTTTAGTTCGGTGGACAGCTGCAGTTTGAAACAGATGCAAACATGCATGCAAAGCATGGAAGTCTGAAAACATTAAAGCAGCAGTGCTGCTTTTGTGTTCATGAACAAAGGCTTGTTGTGTTTTTGAAATCAGCACTTGAATCCTGTAGGGAAAATCTTTCTGGCACAGTTTTAGGTCAGTCTAGGGGTAACGTTGTAAAAATCAGAGCCCAAGAAGTTATAGTGAACACCTTTAAAAATGTGATCATGTTCTCCTGTCTGAAAAGTGTCCATCACCATAGAGCTATAAAATTTATTTAAATTTAGTATCCTGCTGTGCTGGGGCTGGTGGTGAGAATACAGATGATAAAATGTATCCCAGGTGAGAGCAGTGTTGGTGTAAATGACGTTGAGTTGGATTATCACAGACCGCTTTGCATAGTGAGTCTTTAATAATGGTGATGAAGCCTCAAATACAGTGAGTGTTCCTGTCCGTGTTATTGTTTAGCCCACCTTGAGTAGGTATGGACATGTTTTAACATAGGGTTCACGCAGGGTTCCTAGGAATAAATTTGCAATTGTTAAGGAGCAGGGTGAAGCGTTACACATCGCTGACCTAGTGTGCCATCAGCTGTCTCAGGTCCTGGTTTCTTAGTAGCTGTGGCAGACGATAGGTTGCTGTGGCTGGCTGGCTTGCTTTCTGGACATACATTAGCAGCAGCAGAGTTACACAGCCAGAGCGTATCCTGCTGCTTCCTTCCCAAGGTGTTATGAACCTGATCAGCAGCAGTGTGCAGGCTTCAGTTCGCTACCTTCCTGGCCAGCTAGTTCAGCACTGCTTAATGAGACCAAATATGTTTTGCCAGGGAGAACAGTCCGGTTAAAGGTAATCCTTGCATTACATTTGGAACTGGCACTGTAGTAAAGGATGAACTGTGGCCAACACCCTGTGCGAGCCTTGCTAGATGCAGTTGTAGACCAGTTGAAAACAATGTCAAGACAAAGATGTAATCCAGTACTAAACCTGGGTCAGAAGTGCAAGGAAGGGTGTGATCAGGCAGCATGGACCAGATGAATGTAAGCCAAGGTTGGTCTGGGAAAAAAATTGACCATGCTTACTCTAGAAATTCTTCCAAGATAACAAAGAGCCTCCTAGGGCCTAAACAGAGCCCTGGGAGCAGGGCAGTCTCTTCTGTCCAGCCATCGATTTGCATCTTGAAACTGTAGATGGGCCTTTACAAACCCAAGTCTTAAAAAGCAATCACAGGTCAGGAGTGATTAATCAAGTCCTGTTTATTATGCTGGCATGCTGATTTGGTTTGAAGAACATAATGGTGTCCATGATGCAAATGTCCTGTTCTTCCTAGCATAGCCGCTGGGAACTGGCTTCCTTTGGGAGACAGGTGCGCCAGGTTTAAGTATCTTTTCCCAGGTGGTTGCTAACCCACCAAGCCTTCTGTCCATTTCTTGCCGGCTGGGACTTTTCCACTTTGAGTAATTCACACAACACATTTTTAGTGGTATACCTCATGGTTAGTGCACTCACAGGGGATGTGGTGAACCCGCTTTTGTTCTGAGCTATCAATGCAGAAGTGATGAAGTTTTGTCCCTCTTCTTTCCTACCTGCTGTGGCAGGATAACCCACTTCAACTGGTCATCCTAATGAAGAACAGGCTTTTTGAAGCCTTGCATTTCTATGCGATGGAAAGGGTTATCTGTATTCACAACAGAGCCAGCATGGCTGGATTTTCAGCTCCTTTTCATTGTATCTCTGGTTTGTTTGTTCTTTTCTTCTTGCTCTTGTTAGCTTGCATTGATTGGTAAGTGGTAAAGAAGGGAGAAAAACGCAGACCCACAAAACAAAAACAAAGGAAGAAATAAAAAAAGGCGAGACGATGTTTTTCATTTCATTACTGTGCTTCTTTGCAGCCCCTATTCTGACATTTAGAACAATGTAATATGCATGTCTCTGTTCATTAGGTTCCTCAGTACTACATAGTGACAACCCGGGGGAGGGAGGGGAGGGAAGGAAAAGAAACAATCTTAAACATGAACTAACCTTTGCAGGCTAAATAGCAAAGAAATGAGAACTGCAAAGGAGAAATATGTTTTCTGAAAAAGTAAATATAACCAAAATCATGGCCTTGCGTAGGTTATTCAAATATCATTACAAGGGGGAAAAAGGAATACTGAACTGTAGGGCAGAAATAACATAATCTTCTGCCCAGTGACTTGTTGTTTTTGCACATATATGTTTGAGCAGATCTATTGCTAGTATTTGGATGACAGTAAATGACACAACGAGACTCCTGAAACTAGAGGAAGGCTTTAAAGATATTCAACAGCTGATACAGGTCTACAGAAGTGAGAAAACTTCCTGTAGGAAAGTGGTTTGGAAATAGGATATCCTCACCAAGTGGAGATATCTAAGCTATTGCCGAACAAACTGGTGCATATGTCTGCCACGGTGTAATGTCAAATACAAATATTACCTTGAGGATGTTAAATGCTAAGATTTTATATTAAGTTTACTAAGAAGCCAGGATATAGCAATATTATTTAGGGTTCTAGATGTAGCTAGTCTGCAAATAACATGTGTATTTGGATGGGCCCAGGGATGCCGCTGCAGAAGGATTGTTAGAGCTATATCAAAAAGAAGTATGATGAAAGGTAGCTGGGTCCCCCCCTCCACTCAGTTCCAAGAGAACTACAACACTCTTAAGATCGTGTGGGTTTTACTGAAATTTCTAGAGGAAGAAAAAAGAACAGAAGAGATATTTCAGCTCTGGAAGTGAAATATTTTGATTTTTCCTATTGGGTCTTTTAAATTTTTGTCATTTCATATTCTTTTTAGGATGTCAATTACAATTTCTTTTCTCAAGTGAGGAGATTGAAATTCTCAATGGAGTGTTCTTCCATGGAAGTTTTGAGATTTGTGAATTTTGTTCAGTTTCCTATAAAAAGTAGAAATCTGAGTAATTTGTGGAAAATAATTCTCAGTCTATTTAGCACCAGTAATCACACACTGCTAATCTTAGTATTCCATAAAATTAGCCTGATTCTAATTCTTGTGTTTTACAAAAGGGAAAAATGTTTCTTGATTTTGTATGAACTTCCCTAAGACTGTATCAGATGGTGGCAAAGAATTGGGCGGGGGGGGGGGGGGAACCCCACTGTTTTTCCTATTTAGTCATTCCAGTTTCTATTCCCGCTATCTTCATGTCTGCTTCTAAAACTGCCAGATGTCAAAATATTCATTAGGGGAAACATTCATTAGCTGTTTACATCTCTGTTTCCTCTGGCAAGCAGAGGAGAAGAGGGCCAAGAGAAGACAACAAGGCTTGGAAAAAGATATAAGCAACTGTCCAGCTGCTTTGCAGATCCAAGGGAGGCTCGAAGCCAAGGGTTTGTGCAACTCCCACATGACATCTCCAAGCAGGTCTCCATGCAGGCTAGTGCCGAACCTCATTGAGCTCACTGCTACTTTTTGTCAGGAGAGTTCTTATTCAAAAGACTTTGTGCACACACCCTTTCATATTCCTCTCCCCCCCCCCTTTTATTTATTTATTAAGTAGGGGATTTATAGACCCATTCAAAGGGTGCTGTGAAGGATGACAGTGACATGGTTCTGTATCTGGAGCAGACAGCTGCCCTGCAGTGACCGATAAGCATTCCTGGGAGGGTGGAGATTGCAATTTAGCACTTATAAAGCCCTAATTCGCACAAACCTTCATGTAGCATATGTCTACTGCAGCTCTGCCATCTGATGCCTCATCAGGCGGCTGGTGCTTCACACGATGGCTGCCTTGTCAAAGAGGGACCTCTGGACTAGAGGGAAGCACCCCCTGGGCAGTAGTGGGGTTGTGTGTTTTGGGGAGTGGGGGGGGTGTGCGTCTCCATGTCAGGGTGCCCTGGGAAGCAGAGCTGGGGGGCACAGGGCTGTCATGTGAAGCACCCTCGTGGTAGTGGGGGATGCATGTTGTCCTCTGGGTCCTGGGCAAAGGCGGGAGTCCCTGTGGGGCTGTTTCGGGGGGGTGTGGTGCTCAGAGGGTTGGGATCACTGTGAGTCAGTCCCCAGCTGCCACAAGGTGGGTGTTGCTGGGGGACACGGTGGGTCTGGGGTTGGTGGTCAGGGCACCTAGAGGGGCCAGGGGTGGCTTGCCACTGTGGGGCCATGGGTCAGGGCTGGTGGGGCACAATGTGAATGAGCCACTGAAGAAATTAGGACCCAAGGACAGACTGGGGGTCATCCAGGAGTTCAGGGCTGGGCCGGGTGCTGTGGAGGGGGCTTGGGGCAAGGTCCTTGTCTGCTCAGGGAGCCCCAGGGCTGCCCTCTGCACTGCCATGACCGGGCCCCACATGCACCTCAGGGTGAGGGGCAGTGCAGGCTGGTGGCTCCCCCACAGGACAGGGCCTCGCAGTGGGGCCTGCCCCACCGCTGGCAGCCCTGCTCCTCCACAGTCCTGGCTTCTTTGTGGTTTGTGCTGTGTCACCAAGGTACAAAGCTGGAGTGTCTCCCCCCAGCCTTGTCTTCCGCCTGATGGAGTTTGCATTTCAGTAGCTTGAGTTCACAGCCAGTTATTTATGGTAGCAGAAGGAGGTTCTCATTTTGGATGTAAAACAGTAAGTGGGCCTAGTGGGAGCTGGGAGATTAAAATGGCAGTAACTAATAAGGGAGGCTGCTTTTCTCCTGGAGAGAGTTTGGCAATGGCCTCCCCTGGTAAACAAC
Source organism: Microhierax caerulescens (assembly GCA_035590215.1). Taxonomy (NCBI): domain Eukaryota; kingdom Metazoa; phylum Chordata; class Aves; order Falconiformes; family Falconidae; genus Microhierax; species Microhierax caerulescens. The sequence continues at coordinate 21,142,864 of JAVJGJ010000062.1, forward strand.
TTTTTTTCAGCTGCCCCTCTGTACTCCCCATCACCTGTGTGTGGCCTGTGCTTGTGCAGGTAGGAAATGCTCTGGGCAGCCTCTCTCCATGCTATGAGTGATTTAACAAGTTGTGCTGCAGAAGCAGATGCCTGTCAGATGTGTGTGCTTGGTCCCCGGTACCTTCCTCTATTGCAGTAGCTATGTGCTCACTTATACCTTCGGCTCCCACGTTACCACACTTTTTCTGGTCTGATGCATTTTGCGTATTGGAAAGAGGCAGTTCCTGGTGTGGCTGGTTTGGGGCTGTAGTTGTGTAAGAGGTAGGATGGCTTTTGGCTTTGGAAATGGCAGTGGTGAGGTCTGTTCCTCTCTCCCAGTGCAAGCAACCAGGTAGCTATTCCTCTGCCATGCTGGTGCCATCTTGCACAGGGACTGAATTTCCTCTAGTCCTTTGCTTCTCTGCCAAATTGGTTGAAGTTGGTGATGTTATCAAGGGAGCATGAGGATGTGTATCTGTGAGCCTTGTTTCTTAGGAAACTGGGCTGAAAATAATAAGAGGTCTATAGATCAGGGGTTTGTCAGATAAATGTTGTGCCTCTTTAATTTACTGCGGTTTTAATGGGCTAGAGAGGAGGATAAAATATGCAGTGACCTGGCAGGGAGAAATGCAAAATAAATTAGTAGCAATAGTAATGGTCTATAGTTTATGTCCCAAATGTAGGTCTTCATAAAAGAGCTTATCATCTTGAAAGTCAGAAATTATTTTTTTAAGACATTAACAAAAGAGCAGGCTGAAATGTTTAGCTGGAAATTCTTTTTGCTAAAATTGCTTTCCTCTCCACAATAATATATTTTTATTTTATAAGTGTCTGTTTTGTCAGGAGGGAAAAGCTCTTTATCAAAAGGGCTAATAAAACCTAAATTCCTAAACCTGGAAACACTTGCATTCTGGATAAATCTAAACCTTTTCACTGACATAGGAAGTGTTGATTGTTAGAGACATTTGGAGGTCCCTAGTTCAGCCTCTTACTCAAAGCAGGGTTATCACCAGCTATAGATCAGATCAGCCATGACTTTGTATAGCCAGGTCTTTAAAACCTCCAAGGATGGAGGCTTTACAGATGTTCTGGGTAGCCCATCCCAGTGGTGAACTATTTTTCTTATGGATATTTTTTTACCCCGATGTCCAGTCTGAGTCTCCTAGGCCAAAACTAGTGATCATTTGCTTGTGTTGTATTATCTGCTGCAACCAAAAAGAGTTTGACTGGAGACAGGCCAGTGGGTTATCTGTGCATCACAACTGTTAAAAAGATCAGCAGTTTCAGTGCTTGTGAAACAGAGCAAAAAGTAATCACCATTTCTACTGCATACAGCAGATCTTGTATCCTGAAACATTGTCTAGTATGTCAGCTTCTTCCCGCTGTAGTCTGCCTCCTGGGGTTAAGGGAAGAACCTGTTGGTGACATTATGCAGAGCAGCTGAGCAAGAAAAGGTCCGATTGGCTTAACACATATTTCTGCAAATACTTCCCATGTCAGTTTAGGCAAATGCTTTTAAGAATTCATTCAATTATGTTAAGCACCCATTAAAGGAATCCTAACTCCTCCCTGGGGTCATTTCAGTTCTATGAGATTGTAATTGTTTGAGACTAACCATGATTTCTTCTTTTGCCTTCAGGTGATTCTAATTCTGACAAAGCTGTATGACTACAACCTCGGAAGCATCACAGAGAGCTCTCTTTGGAGGTATGGAGATAAATTAAGTTAATAATTGCCACCTTACTTAAATAGGAAGAGCCTGATACAATTCTTTTATTGAATTTAATTAGATTTTTTTAAATGTGCTGGAAGGTTTGTAGCTAAACCCTTAGTCTCTCACTTCTATTCTTTCATACTCAAGGACAAAGAGGCTGAAGACTGATTGTCTTGTTTCAGCTAGATAACATACTTCATGGGTGTGCTATCATTTGATTTCCTCTTGTCCCATCTTATTCAGAATCAAATCAGCCAGCTGGTTTATTTTTAGGAGAACTCAACCACCTTAAGTCCTTGTTTGTAATGGAGGATCTTATGGCTGTCTACTGCCCAAACGATCCTTATGAAAAGTCAGTCCTACTAAGACTGGGTGAATACCTATGAGCAAGTATTCAATGTCTGTTTATTCAGAACTGGTAATATTAGAACCAGATAATTTCCATTTGTGTGATGTTGACTGCTAGACTGATTTATAGGGAATGCCTTGATACTTTTAGGATTTCAAAGCGTATCATGCATTCTGTGAACCAAAGGGAAGAGCTGTCCATGGTCTATTTCTTAAAGCTGTTATTTGGATTCAATGAGAGCAGATGGTGCCTGTGTTATCTCTGAAAAGACGATCTGAGGGGTGTTTACTTCATGTGTCCCTAGTGGTACTTCCATGAGGTGTAATACATGAAAGGGAGGTTTTCTTGTGGTCCCAGCTGTGAAACTTTGGTCAGAAGTCTAGGGGTTTTGTACGCAGGTCATTGATGAAGGTGGACAGGCTACCATCTTGATGCAAGAAAACTCTGGGTATTTGAAACTAACACTTCTTGTTAGGATGAATTTATTTTGATATACTTGTTTAGGAAAAGTTTGGGTTTTTTTTTTTGTTTCTGAGGAAGAATTTTGGGTTGGAAGTAGAACAAATAAACTTTCTGTTAAAGGAACTGAGCAGGGTTTTAAGAAGGTGATAGAGGAGGGATTTGATGTGAACTATATTCTGAACACAGGCTAATGCTATACCCACTGGCTTGAAGAAATAAATCAAAAAGAAAAAAAACCCAACCCCAAGCCAAACCCCAAAACCTAAAGAAATGCAAAACTTCTAGGATTTGTTCTGAACAGCAACAGGAACACTCAAAATTATTAGTGTTTTGTGGGATTGGATAAATGGTTTGCCATCCTGCTGTGGGAGGGATAATCAGATTTTTCCATTTTGTATATGTTGCTTCTGTGGCTTGAGATCAAATACGAACCTAATTTCTCTACTACCTTTGTCTGTACTATGGTGTGCACTTCATAGTAAAGGGACTTTCAGGACTGTGGCTTTGACAGTGCTTTTCTGCAGGGGCTTTGGGCTAGATTGCTTCATTTCTCAATGGTTTTGAGAAAGGATATTCATAAATATGAAAAATATTTTTTTATTTCCTCTTGCTACGCTCAGTCATTTAATCCTGAGAAATATTCATCCCTGTTTCATGAGTCATTGGGGAAGATATGGCATTTCAGCATGTGGAGGCATCTCCTTCCCCATTACTGATAGTGCTGAAGAACTACTTTACTCCTGTTATGCAATGTAGGATTGTGGTGAGATACTATTTTAAGACTGAAAATAGGACAGCTGCGTCACAGTGGAAAACACCCTTCTTGTTGAGGTGCGTATGAATGTGGGCACAGAATTGTGCTGATGACCTTATCTTGTCTGTTTCAGAATTGGCTTCTGTGGAGTATGCCACAATGGCATAATTTTTACCCTAATTAAAAAATGAATGGTCTGTGACAATATCAGTGGAGGATGTACCAGAAGCTGAGGCCTTGGCAATGTAGCAGTCCTAGAGCTAGTGAGTGCAGTGCACTTTTTTGGACTTCAGACATTCCTGACATCAGAATGTGATTAACAGCATAGTAATAGCCTGATGGTTTTCTTAGCCCAGTGTCTAATTACCAAATAGCAGTCTAAGAAGGAATACTTTAACATGATTATCATACCTGACACTTCCTCGTACTATTCTCCTAGCATTCATTCTTAGGGTTGAAGTTTAGGGTCCTCCCTCAACCTTCAGTTTAAGGTCTATCAGGATCTGAATAACTTTTTTGGTTTTGATATGTACCAGGGGATTAATATCCTGTGAGCTAAATTTCTTAATGTATCTTGGAATGTGTTAAAAATTTTAGTACCAGTGACATCTTAGAGTGAGGAATTCCATAGATAATTTAAGGAACTACTTGTCTTACTTTGAACCTGTCAGCTTCAGGTTCACTTGGCAAATTCCACTTGTCAGTACTTGAATACAGTTGAATGGTCGACCATACTGAATCCCTGAGCAAATGTTTTTGATTGGGAAATGTTGAAGGAGATCAGAACAGCTAAAACCAACCCACTTGTCTTTGCAGTGCTTCATTATTCTTGATTGACTCTTTAGTGCTCGTGGCTGCTCGGAAAGTTGCCAGTGCACTTCATTGTTGTTCCTCAATCCTGTTGCTGTACATAAGCCCTAGGTGGTCACGTTGTGCTCTGTCCTGAGTCTGGTTCTGCTGTTAGATCCATGCTCCCTATGAGGCATGCCGTCAGGTCACTAATAAATATCCCTGTGAAGATCCCAGGACAGTTTCTCTGTTCTTAGCGTGACAGAAAGAAACGACAAGATGGGCATATCTCACTATGTAATGTACCTGACAGAGAGGTTATTAGCTGTTGCTCTTCCTGACTGCTTAAGTGACATGGCAATTTAAATCTCCCTGCTTGTTTGAAAAGCATAGAAAAAAATAGAATCGCAAGAAGGGGAGAATCATATCTTGCACTTCAATTTGTTTCATGACTTTAGGTTTGATGCTGGGGAATGGAAGAAAGCATGATCTCATGTCTGGTTTGATTTCTGATGTCAAGAGCTCTATTTCTGAAGGATAGAGGAGAAAGACAGGTAGTTCTGCAGGTACCCACAAAGAAAGAGGATTCTCTGCCTTGAATACATGACAAGGAAATACCACTCTTGCCTCCTGTGCCTAGTGCATTCTCAAAAGGTTGATGAATGATGAGGGGCTGTTTAGAAGCATGTCACAGACATGAGTCATTTATGCTATAGCTGGTTATAAGCACATCTGTCATTTGAAGGTGTAGTTAGGTGATCTAAGCAGTCTTGTGACTGATGGGACTGTAACCATCCTTAACACAACTATGCCATCGCCTACAAGATATGAATCTGTCTTCTTTATAAACACACTACTACCTGCTAGGATGGCATTTCGTTGTAATTTTTCAGCCAGTTTAACTACAGCTGGCTGCAGCACTAATGGATGGAGATCACCCTTCTAAAATTACCCATGAATTAAGAGACCACAGATGACAGACATGAAGGGATGAAATACAGCAAGAGAAAAGAGATGGGGAGAATCTATACAGTCTCCTGGAGTGCTAAGACTCTGTGCTCACTGAGCTTCGGATGGCAAGTGAGCTGCTGATTCTGTACACGGTAAATGAGATTTTGCATCAGGACCTGACTTTATAATTACACTGTTGTCCTTTCAGCAGACTTTCCCCACAGTTTTAGTTGAGGGCTTTTTATTTACTTTTTGTTATTCTTTTTATAGAAGAGGAAGAAAACAGAGGAGAAAAGATTATCTGTCACTGAGCAATTAACTGAGTGTATTGGATTTATTTCTCTTCCTCTCCTAGATATCTTTCAGATCACAAAGAGGATTAAGCTGTGAGTTAGGAGAAGATGTTTTTTACCACCACAGTAAGATAAGCTTACATTTCCAATAAATAAAAATGTCAGAACAGTGACTATGGTATCCATGAGCTGCAGACACCTGTGGGGGAGGACTGATCTGTTTTCTGTTTGCGTAAATATAATGCTCTGGAAAGATGTGCATGCAGGATACTTTCCCTCAAGGCCTTGAGAGGCTGACAAGCAATGAGTCCTGCCATTCACATCTTTTGCCGTCTTATAGCTCTGCATTTGGTCAGGAATGAGTAACTTCATTTAAATTGGTGTAAAAGTAGCAGTAATTAAACTTTGCTTTTCAGCCAGAAAGTAGGAGGATGTAGAGTTTGCTTGGTTTGAGAGCATTTATGTTCTAAATTGTGATCTGTTGCTCTGTTAGTTCTGGGTACATCCAACACTGTGCCTGAACTCAGCCTCCCCAGTTTGGGAGTGTTTAACACTTCCAGCCTGTCTGTCACTGCTCCTGGTTTCTGCAATAAGGGAGCTTTAGCACATATGCCATAAAGAAATCACAAGGACTCTGAAAAATACCTATGCCTTATATAGATCTAACTTTAACTTCCCATATGTAAAGCAGGGGATGTTAATAGTTGCTTTTTTTTTTTCTTTGGTTCCACCCCCCCACCCCCCTTCCCTGCAGAGCTTAGAATTGATTTAGCTAACTAGCTTCTGCAATATTTTGAAGATTGACTGGTGATAAATATTACAGAGGTCACAGCAAGGTAAAAATCCTCAGATCTCCAAGGCTCTGTTTCTAACTTTTTCATGGCTTTTTGTTTAACTTTGAACTATTGTTTTAACCCCTCCATCAGTTTACTTATCCTCACCTTCCAACACCACCAGTGCACATCATCCTGCATCAAGAAGGGAAATTAAGTATGTCAGCCAGGGAAGAATCAGTACCTTCAGAGTATCTCTGCCTGTTATTATAGGAATAGCCATCATTTATTCCATAGGACAACTTGATGAAATAAAGGATCCACTGTTTTTACTGTGTTCTTATCCTCTTCTGCTCTCAGCTACTGCCGGAGACAGGATATTGGGCTAAGGCAGACCAAGGAACATGGTACTAAGGTCTAAATACCGTTGTGTTATGTCTGTATTTTGGATAGTCCCATAACCACCATTATGCATGGGAGGATTTCAGTGAAACCGCTTGTTGGGGTTGGGTTTGCATTAGTATATTAGATAAAGAAAAGGAAAAATGGAGCAATAGAAATGTATTCTTTTCTCTTGCAGCTGCTCTAGGGATAGAAGCCTCAGGGAGAGAGGTAGATGTAGATTAAGGATCATATCTGAATAAACCTTGTAATATTAGCCAAGAGGCCTTCTGTTAGACATCTTTATCTCCCTTGAATCCTGTTTGAAAAGTCTTGGCTGTGAGTTGACCCCAGCTATGTGGTTATAAATACTATAGATGCTTTGAGGCCTCACATATTTATGTTTGTGCATGCAATTTTCTGGCTCTCTGCTACATACAAGTTCTGTCTCTACAGATCAAAGCTATAGCCACCCATGTCAGCTTCAGTACTGCTGATGTGTTTGTGGAGATTTTCTTCTCTAGACCAGAGAATTCTTGCAATAGGAGACTTGAAGGATTGTCAGTATTTGCTTGCTTACTTTGAGGGGAATTTCCAGGGTATGTCTGTCACTGTGTTCATCATTCTTCTGTACATTTTATGCTGGTTCTTCTGCTTTGCAGATGGGCTGTTCTCAACTCACATTTATTTTCTACCTGCTGAGCCACATTAATGAGGTCATAACATGTGGCTTAGTGACACAGTGTGCTCTGCAACAGCAGATTAGGGGTCTTTTAGCTGAAGTAAGTAGGAGAAACAAATTCGTATGAGAGGAACTGACAAAGTGAGGAAAAGTAAGGTCTCATTAAGCACATTTTACCCAGCAATTCTGTGCAAAAGGGGAACTTGAAAAGGACTCTTTGAAATGCTTTCATCTTATAAATATGGTGCTTCAGTTGCTCGGTGTATGTCACTTTCCTTAACTGAATATCAGAGCTCAAAAAATGCTGCTACATTATCTCCCATAGGCATTTAGTGAAATTGTAACAATGAAAATTCCTTGTGTCTTTTATTTTTTTTATTTTATTTTCATTCCTGCAAACACATGAACCATGGCTGCTCTGTGTATAGATGCTGGAGGGCATCTAGTGGGGAGGAAAGAATGAGTTTGCACACTCAGCTATTCACGTAGGAAGCAGTGTCCTTTTGTGGTTTGATCGCATGATTGCAGCAGGAGATCTGCTTGCACTGGAAGCAGGCTTAGAACATGGATTTCATGCACTGACTGAGTGGGGAGCCAGGTGTAGCATTTTTTGTGTATGATGGAACGCGTTATTTAGCCATCAGGACCCCTAGGGACCTAGGAGTTTCTATAGCCATCATTTTTTTACATGAGAGGGCTCATTTTACCCCAGTGACTAACACTAATAAAAACTTCTAGCACAATCAACTCTTCTAGTTGGTAGCTAAAGTTTCCTGGGAAGTTTTGCTTGCTATCAAAAAGAGCTCCCATAAAGCTGGAGTTGGGGGATGAGGGACACAAATGGATGACATGATGACAACCATCCAATCAAAAAAAAAAAAATCTAAAATACCATCCAAGACCTACTTAGGAAACAACTGACAGCAGATGCTTAAATAGAACCTAGTTTAGCAGGAATCATAAATCTTACGCAATTTTACCTCATTCTTAACTTCCCTGAAGAATGAGGGCCAGTAACACCCTTGCATTTTGTGTCATAATATGTGTGTGTGTGTTTGGTCAGTCTCAAGTAAGTTCTTCCTTGACATAGCTTGAAGAATCATACCCTGATATTTTGAAGGATCAGTTTTGGTTAAGGATTTAGTGATGTGCTCCTTATTGCCTGGTCTGCGTGGATCAAATATTCAGCACTAATGACAATGCAAATTTATTAAGCATATTAAAAATGTGTTCTCTGTTGCAGCTAGTCATGAAAGGTAGAAGTGTTATCAAGTAAAGAAAAAAAAACCCAAATCCATTTTCTGCATGAAAAAACATGTAAATCAAGATGATGAATATTAATACTGACATGTTATCAATATACTGCAAATAACAGATGCACAGTGTTCATGCCAGTTTATAGACATACAGTCTTTAAATCCAGTTTGTCATTCTTGTTCTGCAAATTAGAAGATGAACTTGCACATCTGCTTCCTAGACTGTACCTTTTTGCACAAATTATATTGGTACAACACAGCAGAACTATCTTTGGTTACTATCCATGGGGTTCATCTATCTGTTGTGGCTGTGTAATAACTGCAGACAAGCTAGAATGGAGCTGATAAGTCAGAGGAAAGTCAAACAACACGATAGTTACCAGTTCATAAACAGAAAGCAAAACACCCTTTATATTCCTATACTTCACCCCTTTCATATCTGTGCAGTTGCTCTTCCTTTTGTAAAGCTGGGTAAAACTGTACTTTTTAGAGGGTTTTAACCTCCACTAATCACAGAAATGAAAGAATGTATTTGAGGCTGAGCTTGGGTGAACAAAAAAAAATACTTCAGTGAGTTTTACTAGCTTGAGATCTGAACTCTAAGGTCTTCAGATCCAGGTCCCAAATATTTCTGCATCTTGGGAATTATCAGGCAAACATTCAGAGTTTGTTACTACAGAAAGACCCAGACATGTGTCAGTAGGTCTCTCTTGAAGGATCTCATGAAACATCTGGAAACTATGTGATGTAAAAATGCATATTTAAATATAAATTGATGGAGTGTTGTTGTGCAGCATAAACTGACTACTGTTTACACTGAAACATAGAGGCTTGCTTGGAAGTGTCCTTTTTTTCCCTGATTTCTTTAACCTACCAATTAATAATAGGACCAAACAGAAAAGGAGACATAAAGGCTATAATTAATTGGCTTGTGTCTTCGATAGTGTTAGCAAAGCCAGCTTTTGAGTGTGATCCTGCTAGCAGCTCCTGTACTTCAGAGCACAGTGTAGTTCTCTGCAGCAGTGGGCTTTTCTTTCCTCCTGTCAAAAATTGAAGAGGCAGAGGGGGAGTGGGGAGCAGGACATCAATGCACAAGCTGTTCATGAGGAAGGCCTAGAGTCCTTTAGGAATGAATGCCCTGGGTGCCTGGGTGGGACTCCAGATCTGTGTGTCTGCACCAGCATTGTTAGTGAATACTGTGCTTTGCAGGTAACTGAAACAATTAGGGAAAGGAAGGTTAGTTTTGCCTCTTGTCATTAGGGTGTACTGTTGAGGGCCTATGTGTACTCAGCACTGAGAAGGTTTGTGCTTGTGTGACAGGGACAACTTGAAGGAGACTTGATTCCTGATTCAGCAAAGAATTAGTTTGCAGCTCGACTTCCCCTTATGAAGGCTTGGTAGGGGCATGTGGGGATTCAGGAACTTTTCTACCTTGGCTGGCAGTCTCCCACTGCTATTGTGCTGTGTCATCTCACTGGTGAGGTGAATTAAGTGGTGGGTGAAGATGTGTCCTGTCAATTATGACCATCAATTGTAACGCACTCTAAACCAATACAGTGCTTTGCTAATGGGAGGTAAAAGCCTTTCCTTCTCTCTTCCACCGTTATTTCTCCCTACTCCCCAAAATGTGTTTCTCTGTAATGAAGTTGCATGAATTTTCCTAGCATGCGTTTTAGTGTGTGCTGTGTAGTTGTGTGTGAAGATAAAACCTCTTTTCAATGATCCTGCATTCTAGATAGATAGTATATCTATGAGACGCTGAGTTGAAAAGTAACAGAAATTCAGAGGTGCCACATGTATTGTGTATTAAATAACTTCATAAGGAGAGATAAAGACTGATATCTGATCTTTCCCCAAGGCAAAATTCTTGCACAAAGTGTTGTTCGTTCTACTAATGTGCTTTTATTGCTGTATTTTAGGACTCTATGTACATGTCTGTGTATGTGTTCCCATTAATTTCCCTCTGGTTTTCCTTCAAGCCTGAGCTCTTGGAGTCAGGTGACAGCTCGCACTCTCAGCTTTTCAGTGGTGGGAGAAAGCCCCGCTTCCTAGTTTTCATGTAGTGAAGAGAAAATTGAATGGCTTCAACTGCTGCACAGATGGCAAAGCCCAAACATAGATTATTCACGCTTGGTTCCTGAGATATTTTTTTCTTTGTGGCTTAAAGTATCTTGGCTAGATAGACAAATCAGAATGGGATGGAAAGGGAATCAAAATGGGGTGGATTCCTCTGTGAACTGGATGTGTAGGTGCTGCTTTGTCATACCAAAGGCAGAGGTTCAGATCACAGCCCCGGTCAGGCCAAGCAGAGCCCTGAGCCCGGCTTTCCTGCAAACCAGCTGAATGTTGGTGGCTTACATGATTACACTTTACAGCAATAAAAAAAGCAAAACCAAAACCCAGTCGTCTTTTTGTTCTGCTGGTGAACAAAAATAATTTTTGTTTACTTGATATAACTGGAGGGGTTTTGCTTTTTCATGGTGGTAATGCTATAAAGTTGTGCTCTCTCCTAAGGCAGAACAGAAGGGGAGGAGACACCCCCTCAGAGTTAACTGGGAACCAGGTATTTCCCATATATAAGGGAGGAACACAGCTGGGTGGAAAGCACACAGACACTGGAAGGCAGCCTGAGGAGATGACAGGTTCCTTGTCACTGATTAAAAGCTGTCAGTTTTCCCCAGCAGGCTGCGACTACCGCTCTTGACTCCTCAAGAGATTTTTGTTAAACTGCAGGCTTTAAAATCTGCACAGCACTCAGCTGCCAGTCTGAGGGGACTGTAACCTCTGGGGAAAAAAGGAACCGCAATCGAAATTGGGCCATCGTGGTGCTTTTACATTTGAATACAAAACCTTTTCTTAAATAAACTGAAAAGGAAATAGGAGGCCAGAAAAACTGTGTACTGAATAATCCTTCTGGAAGACAGGAGGAGGATAAAAGGAGCTGTATGCAGGTGTAAGCTTACAATGTACTTTACCAACAAGTCACTGTGTTCTTACTGATCGTTTGGGTGTGCATACATTGTTCCAGGCTGTCTCAGCTCTTAAGAATCTATCTAGGAGGCTATAAACCACACATTTATGGTGTCCTCTATTTATTTCAGTCCTTGCTTGTAGGAAGCAATGTATCTTCTGCTTAGAGCTGTGGAATGAGAACCACTTCTCTATATTCTCATCCAATACCTAGCAGAACCTTGAGAAACTCTTGGATATCTTTGCGTGCAAGGTGTTTTGTTATCTTTGGGTCAATTTATGACATCTTTAGTTTGGATTTTCCCCAAACAGAAGCTAATCCTTGCAAAAAAGTAAGAATTGAGATTCAAAGCAATTCCTTTAAAATAGTCAGTTCTCCTTCCAAGGAAGGAAAATCAACACGTGTTTTATGACCGTGGGCTTTGTGGCATTGCTGGGAATCACTACTAGATGGAAGAAGCACTAGAGGTAGCAGCAAAATGGAATCTTTTATGAACCTCACTCGTATTAGTTGTTTCTTTATGAAGGTATGAAACAACGTTTTTTCCTAATTGTGTTTGTAACTAATTTGGTTGTCCATTTTTTTGATTTTTGGGGGGTGAGAAAGGCAGTACTACAGCCTTCTTTCCTACCTTTCCATACTATGAGGTATGCAAGAATGTGAAATTTTTGTACAGTTCTTCCTCAAAATGAGTTTTCCTTGCTAGAGTCTTCAAGAGATGGTCTGCTTTTTTTCCTACCATGCCTCCAGCAGTGCCCAATAAATGACAGCTATTATTGTGTTAAATTCTCAGTAAGAAAACTACTACCTTTGGGATGATTCTTCTTTCTTGCACCACTAGGGAAATACGTTTATACCCCAAAACATGAGTTTTGATGACTTTTCATATTAACATTAATACTTAGTTAAAAATGTGAGTTATATTATAGACTATTAAAATATTGGCCCTTTCCGGTAAGCACATCTGTGGCTTGCAAGCTGACCTCCTTTTGCTGTGAGCAGTGTGGACTGACTACAGGCATTGTGGAAATATAATTTCTCTTCTCTTCCCTGCCAATGTTTGAGTGAGGATGTGCTCTCTTGTTATGAGACAGCATAAAATTTAGAGGCTAGTCACGATGAAGGCACTAAGAAAGAAACTCAAAGACCTCAGTAAATTTCCCTTCTAAGTGTTCCCTTTTCAAAGGTAAATGGTCTTATTCTTTGTAATCTCTCTTTGTATGTTAACAGCTTTCACCATGCTAACTCTTTTGGAAGAAAAGCCCATTACAATCCCAGTCTGCTTTATCTCTGGTAAAGGAGCTGAAGGAGAAAGAAGCCAATACATTTTTTATTTTTTCTTTAAAGTCCAACAGCTACTCAGCACACATGTACTGTAAATTCAAGATGTGGATGTTACTCAAAGAAGCAAGTGTGGTGTCACAAGTGTTTTAATAGCCTTTGATTTATTTCCCTAAGTGCTTTATAAAGATGATGCACAACAGCATTTGGAAGCCAAATGCAGTCTTATGGAGAGACTTGGAGGAGTTCTTTTCAATCTCCTGACTTTTCTTTCTCAGCACAGTAATTTGTTTGATTGGGGCAGAAGGGCCCTGGATTCAGAACAGGGATTCTACTTCTTTCGTGTTTCTTTGAGCGTTAATCACCCCAGTTTGTGATCTGAGTGAGTAGGAGTATGAATGAACTTACTGTGATATGAGAATGCTGCATGGTTCAGAGAACAGGATACTGGCTGGGGTTGGGAGATTTGTGTTCTTTCGCTGTATGGGTTTGTGGCTATTAGATGGTGAAATATTTGGTTAGGCATAATTAAGAATCAGCAAATTTGTGTGTATCAAAAGTCAGCTGCAAGGAATCCTCTCCTGGCAAGATATTTCTGATGACATTCTGCAAGGTTAGTTGTAGGGGCAGTGATATAGGGCATTTTTGCCATTAGTCTGATAATAAATCTGGTATAATTTCCAGGTTTAAAGACAGGCAGAGTAGTGAATCAAAAAGAGACCTGAGGTAGTCACAGTGAGCAAATGGATTACTTAGTAAGCTGGGCTCACTTGAAGAAATGTATTTTAGTCCAACAAAGCATAATAGTAGTACAAGGGCTGAAGGTTGTACTCACAGTATACTATCTGCTTACAGCATGGAAAAGAGCTGTGATCGGGCAGTGCATACATAGGAGCTGGGATAGGCAAAGAACTGGACATCATGTTTGATTATGAAGGGGCCAAAATGGACTGCTTTGATCAAAGGTTATGTAAGCAAAGGAGCCAGGAGTTGAATTTTTAAAGAAATATAATTAGGAAATGTTTATTTTAAGACACTGATTTGGCAAGAAAAGGTTTTTGTGACAATGTACAATTTTCAACAAAACTCTGCACCCAGGATGTGAGTTTGGGGCAGAATTGAAAGAGAAATGGAAAGTGCAACAGTGCTTTGCACTGCGTAGTATGCTCCAGAAACAATCTAAATGTGCCTACGAAAGATGCCATCTGTGGCTCAGTAAGTCACAGAATCCTAACTGCTGGAGGCTAGGAGAGTTTTTAGAAGAAACACTAATTCATGCTTCCTGAGGTCTTACACAGATGTCTGTGTTAACCATCATCAGAGGCAGGTACTCTAGGCTAAATGAACTTCTGCTCTGACACAAGATGCCCACCTTGATGTTGGGCTAGAACAGAACTGTGTAGGTAAATGTGCTCATTGGAAGTGTTGCTATTGTTAAGTAGTTTCACCCCATAGCTGAATTTGCTCATTTCCATTTTGCAAAGATAATTATTTTACATTAATTCAATCCAAATTCTCATCCAGTACAAGGCTATCTTGGTGACTTGTTGATCTGAATAAAAGAATATGTATAAACTTATCTGAAACATCCCTCTAAGGTCATGCATGTAGCAAATGCCTAAAATTACAAATGAACCAAGTCTGGTGTCTATTTATAGGAACAGTGACCTGGAAGTTGAAATAAAGGAAAGAAAATTTATCATGAATAGTAGAATAAGATGAGCAAAAGATTTCTCAGGCCAGGTGAAAGACGGCAAGCACTGACGAGAGGTGTGGGAGGAAATTAGTTTATAAAGCAAAAGATGATTAGACAAGGTTAGAAGGATTGCATAAGGAGTCAGCTCTTCCAATTGTAGATTAATTCACTGACCAGACTCAAACTGCACCATGTTCCACTAGCTGCTGATCTGCTCCAGAAATTACTTCTGGTCACTGATATAAAAGCAGCATCACCCTTGTTAGGCTTTTCTTATCACTATTGATATTATTTTGGTAGCTACTATTACCATTTAGCTTTCTAGCAGTATCAAAATGCAAAGTAAACAGAAAACATGGTTGAAAATACAGTAAGTGTAGCTATAAAGTCTTTTCAATCTATGTCCCATTAGAAATTAATGGTCAGTATTGTAATAAGTATAAATTCATTGTCCATCTCCTCTCTTAATGTAATTAAAAAGGCATTGGGTTTGGCAGTTGGCTTCTTTTACATTCAGTTGCTCTTTATTGTTTCAGAAGAAACCTGCTGAGTCAATTGGTTTAGACAGATGGAATAAACCTCTCAGAGTAAACAAGGCTTGTTAATTTGCAGAATTTCTGTTGAAATTGCTTGAAAAAAACTTGTGTAGAGATATTATAGCCTAGTTTAATGTGTGTGGTTTATCTCTGATGTGCAGTAACTCCTGGAATGCTGGTTATTGCCCTGAAAAAAAAATTGTTTTTTTTGTTAGTTTGTTATGGGAGAAAATGGAAGAGATCTAGAATTAGTAGTGAAATGGATTCCAGTGACAGAGGAGCTGCCTGTTGCAACTTTCTTCCAAACCAAGCACAAAATACAAATGCATCTTATTTAGCTGAGGCCAGGTCTGAGGCTATTTACTCCTGTTATAACAGGTAGTATTTTAGCCTTTTGTATTTTAAGTAATCCCATCAAGTCAGTATCATTGATCATTGAATACAAGAGATCCATTTCAGTTGTACAAAGGACTATTTTGGATCAAACTAAAGATCTGCTTGACCAGTACCTTGTCTTCAATGTGAACCTATAGGAAATAAGAAAGGGTATAAGAACAAGGCCAAGCCCTTGTGTTACCTTCCTGATGTAGCCTTTGAGCTAGTACTAACTTCTGGCTCCAGGACTTCATAAAACAGCTGAAGTGTTTAATAGAGATATTTATTAGCCCTTGGTGGGTATGTTAATGTTGGCGTTATTTTTCCATCTTGGTATGTATCCATCATTTGAACCAACACAAACTTTTAGCATCCAGAATGTGGACAGCTGAAAAGCACCAGGTGGTTGTTGGTCTGTGTTGACTGCAGTGAGAGCTGAATTAATGCTTGAGAAGTGAGAAGTTTCCTATGCCTTTAGCTATTCAGTTTCTTTTCCCTACACCTCTTTATATTAGTGAAGTCCTGCTGTGTGATGAAAGCAAATTCACCAGCTGTATTTTATCTTATAAAATGAACTTGCCACTCACCATGTTGAATCAAGTACTCTATGGAAGTGAAAAAGAAGTAAATGACACAAAATTGCACTTGTGTGTAGCCTTTAGGGCAAGGAGCTCCATCTGGTAGATGGAGAACAGAGTGTCTTTGAGTTTTATTGATTACTGTTTAAGCATTGCCTTATCTTTTTAATGACTAGAGAAAGTAAAAGGGATAACTTTGGATAGCTCCATTAAGTAGTAAGGAAAAATTCTGGTTCTTTAATAAAGTTGTGCTGTATAGATTAGTACCAAGCTGCTTACTAGAAAAAGGAAATGTCAAAGAATAAATCAGTGGTGCTCCTGGATGATCTTCAGCTCTGTATTGTTTCCAGGATGGCCATTTTGTTCCTACCACCTCAGAAATACTTTTTCTCTTCAGAGAAGTAAGTGTCAATGACCTTGACTCCAAAGATCCAGCTGCTTGGGACACATGATTCAACACATCAGTGACTCCTGTTTAGTTACTGTGCCTGAATCTACAATAGGAACCTTATTGGCTAGTTAATTAATTTAATTTTCTGAATGAACTTAATGATGTCTGCCCTACCTTCTTCTGGTTGAATGTGATGTGGGGAATTGAATCTATCCTCCTTCTCTGTTTGATAGATCTGACTTCCCATGTGAAAGAGCCTTTACAAAAGTACCTGCAGAAATCTTGGCCAGAAAAGAAAAAGCAGAAGGAATTAAAATTCTAGCAGACTATACCCTTTCTGTTCTGAGAATGAAGTACGAAAGGCAGCCTTAGCTTCTGGAAGGCCTAGACATACACCATCAGGATGAATCAGCCTCTACTGGCTGCAAAATATCTTCACTGATGGAGAGAAAAGTTGGGGAAAAGGGGAAGCATGTAGTTGTTGCTAGCATTACTCTCAATGGCTCCATATCATGCATGGGATGATACTGACACTCACCGTGTCTACCTGCCCTAATGGAGGAACTCCCTGTCTGTCCGTAAAGATTGACACATGTTAGTAAATTTAAGGATCTGCTTGTGATGGAGGGATTTCTGTTACTTTGGAAAACACAAGGAGGACAGCTCAGTCTGGCACACAGGGAAAGTACATGAGATGTTTGGTGTAAATCTGGACACATAATTCCATTTATTTTGGCACCTGTTCTATTTCACATGGGAACTGATATCTTCCAACTGCACTTAATGAGCTCAAATCCATCCAGGGAGGGAGAGAGAATTCTGAGTGAATCAGCTACATCTCAGATGCATTACAGCCTTAATTTACATGTGTATCTGTCCTATAGTTGACAATCATCATGCTCATGCTTTAATAATATCCCATGGGGCATTGTCATCCTGTCCTCCCACATAGGTTTGTCTCTTCCTTCCCCTTCTCAAATGTTGCTTCTCTGGCCTCCCTGCTTC
>JAVJGJ010000062.1:21160220-21211341 GCA_035590215.1 Microhierax caerulescens
CCTGCTTCTGTCACTTCCTTTGTTAGTTTCAAGAAGTTTTGTGCTCTGAAAGCTCCATAATGCATTTATATTTTCTTATGGAACATCACGTAAGAGCCCAGAACTTTTCTCAATGCAGATGCCATAAACATTTGTCATCTCAATCACTAAATCTCTAACAGGCTTTTATGTAATTATATATGTTAATTATACAGACTCCACTGTAAACTGTCATTAAGTCTGTGGAAAGGCTTGTACAGATTTCAGTAAGCTTTGGATCAGGCTCGTTACCAGTTTTTTCTATCCAAAGAGACAGAATGTGTTCTGCTTTATTTTGTCTCTGCTGTACCATCCTTAAGTACATAAAGTTCTTATAAATTGAGTTAGTATTTGTAATGGTATGCTCCTTTCTGTTTGGGCATCTACCAGCAATGTTCCCCTTGCACTCGGACTGTTGCAACTCAGTATCTAGCAAGTCAGGTGGATACAGCAGACAGGTAAGCCCAAAGCAATGGGGAAGGAGGCGTTGCTGGCACATCAGTCATGACTCACAGCTTGCTGCCTTACTTCTTGGAGTTCACACCATCTGCTGTTGGCATCTGATTTTTAAGAGAGATCTGCAGTGTGTGAATAGGGGCTAAAGTTAGTAACGGAGATAGTGAACGCAGAGGGCTCCATGGAGGATCAAACTTAGTTGCCTCAATAGTATGAATAGGCTTATTGTCCAAGGGATTGGAGATGCTAAGGCAGAGGTAAATTCTAAGGAAGAATTTGATGAGGCTAAAGGACTTTTTTTTTTTTTTTTTAATATGATTGGCAGCTGCTGTGCTGTGTCAGAGAAATCAAATGGGTGAAGGTGGGTAAGTTTGCTCAATGGCCAGCTAAGACTCTTGTCCCTGCTCATGTGTTATTGGGATCACCGTGCCCTCTATGGGAGGCAAAAAGGAAAAAATCAATCGGGCAACCCACTGTAACTGTTAGACTCTCCTGACCCAGCCTAGCTCCTGCTCCTCTGCAGCAAGGTGCCATGGCCTCTCTCTCGCTCTGTGGTTCTGTGTAGTGGGTTGCAGGTGGTTGCCCTGATTTTTAAGTCACCAGCTCTGCCTGGTATGTGGCTATAATATTGCTGTACAGCTGTGGCAGAGACCTGTGTGAAATTAATTTCATCTGCTCAGATCATGAGCTGACAGTAGTCCTGCTAAAAGGCCCAGGCTTGCTGCTGCTATTTCACTAAGCTCACAGAACAGTTTGTTCAGAAACTCAGCTAGATCTTAAATATCACTCTGTATTGTCTAAATGCAAAAAAAGAAGTAAAGGTAAGATACGCTACCAAGAGGCCTAGATTCTTTGTAGGAGCAGGGCTGACAGCATAATTCCTTCTACTGACAGAGTCCTGCAAAAATGAAGTAGTTATACTCAAGGAGCTGAACTTGCCTCTGTATTGGACAGAACTTGCCAGCACTATCAGCTGAGTTAATGCCCAGTGGTACAGTAAGGAAGATGCACTGTTAGTGTACTTCTGCCAGAGTCACAGAGTTGACAAGTAATAATGTCTTCATTCAGCATAAAAGGACTGTTCCATGAGTTGAAATAATAGACTAGGAGTGGGTTTGTCTGGAGACAGAGAACAGGGATCTAGTCCCAGTCCCCAGGCAGGGGTGTATGTGATTTACCTAGCGTTTGTGTTCTAGTATTGTCATTTACTGCACTCTAGGCTTTCTGGGATTAATAATTTATTATGTTTAGTTACCAGTGTTTCCCCTAAAGTAGACTCCTAACTACAGAGTTGCCCTCAGTGCTACAAATCAGATGGCCTATCAATTGTCACAAGAATAACTTCTGCCTGTCTTCACCCCTAATTTTCTAAAGCAAACTTTACTTTTAGATGCTGCTTCATTTCATGCACCTTTTTTACTCTGTCAGCCAAAGACTTCTATTCTAGCAGGTCCCAAAGGTGTGGTTTCTTAATTCCCTGGTTCATTTTGAAATAATTCCCCAGCTGATATCAATCAGTGGGATGAATATAGGTATGCTGATTAGCTACTATGACAACAGCGTCTCATTAGCTGAGCTGTTATCTCCCTGCCTGAATACCCAAAGGTGGTGTTTTATTTGAAGGTTTTATTTAGATGAGCTAGGAGTTAATAATTATGCACAAGACCAGTAGCTGAAGACAGTTCAGCCTCTGATCTAGCTCAGTAGCCTTAATTCACAGAGGGGAAAGGAGGCCTTGTGTTTCAGGAGTAGCATTGCAATCACTAGAGTTTTCCATTTGTCCCTTTCTCTGTCCCTACAGAATAAGATTCCTTTTCCTGCTCACTTTGCCACAGCCCTCAGAAGATACATATGAGCTCTTTCAGGCTCAAATGCAGACACACTGCCAGGCATTTTGCCTCAGCTGATCATTTCTTCTAGATAGTTGAGTAACATCACATTTGGAATGGTGACATTTGGGCTTAGTTAAACAACTCCTTCCCTCTGAAAAGAAGCTCAGTAAACCAAAACGAGAACTTATTCCACAGGAATTTCCCAAAGGACTGTTAACGTCTGGAGTGTAGAAGTGGGAATGTAAGAGCTTCATGATCCCAAGACTAGCCATATTTTCACTTCCTGGCCAATAAGAGCTCCCAGTGTTGATGGTGACATCTGTCCTGCAGAACTCAATTATATTCCCGAGTCTTGGCATAAATGCAGTTTGTATTCTTCCATGCTTATCAATGTGGCTGAAGAAATTTGGTAACATACACTCTTTTCTTTTGGTGTCTGTAAACCACTGGTGAATAGAAAGATAAGCTTCCTCAAACTGAAGGTTTCTTTTTGCCTAAACAGTAAGTGGAAATATTTAGAAAGTATATTGTAAATCTCAAGGTGATGAAAGGATATCTGCCATATGCAATGGTAAAGTAGTTCAGGGCAGTTTTTAGCAGCAAGAGTTTTTGTGTCTGATGTTGCAACAAGAAATTGTAGAGTGTACAATTTCTCTCTCACGTTCAGGTTCCTTCTACCCTCCTGCACCAGTTACCAAGCCATAAAGCTGGTATTGGGACACTAGTCCCTCCTTCAGTGGCTGTCGTTTACAGGGTTTGGGAGTATTTGTCCTGCTTAGATGCCTTTCTGAGGGATTTTTAGGGTGGTTTGAACTAGTTTGGATTGTAACGTGGTTCTTCTCCTGCAGACACCGTTGCACCTTCACACTTCAAAACCCTTCCTCTACCCCATTCTATCAGTGTCCCTTAATGATCTTTAAGTGCTGTTTGGGGGATAGCTTTTCCTGAGCCATCTTTTCCCCTTGCCTTATTTTCTCTCTTTTCTTTACCAGCGGCTTCCCTCTTATATACCACTAGTTTGTTCTTACAGCAAGTGTCCCACAAACCATAAAACAGCCCCCTGCATATCACATCTCCTATACACCGTTTTGAAATGTCCCTTATAAAAATTGTTAGTAGCTCAGTGATCCAATGAAACTTTTAGTATTTTAACCATTAATAACTTTAGGATTTTTTCCCAATAAGTCTTAATATGAAATAAGATTAAAAAATAATCACAGGAGTTTTATTTCATTCTCTCCAACAGTTCTGTTCTACTCTCATAAATAAAACATTCCCACAAAAATATACGTGTTTTAATGTATTCTCATACTGCCACCCAGGCTGAGTTTCTTGATTCTCAGCAACCTCACACACTGTTGATAACTTCATGGGACCACTGCTGTGCTGTGTGTGGATGAGTCAGCTTTCAGTTTTCAAAGTATCTTTGCTTTTTCCTTGCAACCACATATTTCTCATCCAAAATCTAGCTCACTTTCTGAGGTTTGTCGTGGCCCTCCGTCAGAACCACAGTTGACTCCATTGCTACACGAAAACCTTCATCTTTAACTAGTGTTTACAGTCACCTGACCTGAATGGTTCTGTAGGTACAAAGGCTTTATGGAACTTCTTATTTGCAGATATTTTTTTTGCAGATCCACTGTGGCAAAGCTGGAAGAGACAGTCTAGTCTTAGCTGCACCCTATACCTGATTTTTATTATGTGTATCTTGATGATAGTTGAGATTATCCAGGCTATTCCTTTTCCTTCCCTTTTATGGACCAGTAGATCCTTTTTGTTACACTAGAAACAAGCAGAGTTTCATTTTTATTTTAATTAATTTTAATGACCTGCCGGTGGGAGAGGACTTCCCTTTTTGAACCCAATCACTTTGTCAGCTTGATTAGTCAAATCGCTAGTGAATGTATTACTCTCCTCTGTAATCATGAATGTGGTTGCATTACTAAAAATCTCTGTCCTACACACAAGCAGTGTATGAAGGACTGAAGGAGGACATCACCCCACAATAATTAGTACAGTGGCTCAGAGAGCTCTCTTCAGATGGAGAAGGCTCCTAAGCTGAAGTTTTGTATCATTCAAAAATGACTGTACTTCAGTGTTTGTCCTGGTGTAAAAGAAGATTTGATTGAAAATAATTTCAGTATGTTGGTGGTTGCTGCAATAACGATCCTAATGATTATTCTAATGCTCAGACAGCTACAAAAGTGTCTGTACTTTAGCTGGCTGTTTCGCTATACACTGTCCTCTCCTTCCACTAAAGCCTGGACCTTTCACATCTCTGATGGATATCTCCCCAGAACTAACTAATCTGGTCCTTCTGATATTCTGCTAGGAGATTCTGTTCAGGATCTTTTCTGAAATGTTTTGCTGTGGCAGATTGGGATTTTCTAAGGTGAAAACATTTCCAACTGACCCTGCAGATGACTAAATTTCAATTTTATCCCTGAACTTTCAATGTGTGGGGTTTTTTTTGTTTTGTTTTTATCCAACCACCCTTTCTAGGCAGAAGCATAGGCCTGTGAAATAATGAAGATTGTGACAGTACAGATGTCAAAGATACCTGTGGCCTCTCCAGGCCTCCTAGAGAGCTTGAGAGTTGACAGGGGAAATTTACACCATGATGAATCTACTTAGCTGGCTGGAAAAATAGGATTTATGTTTTATGAGGAATTTTGTATTTCTGAAACTATAGTAAAACATGATAGTGGAAAAGACTGTGAAACTTGTCACTAAATGGATGATGTCATTCATCCAGCCGGCTGGCTAGGAAGGTTCGATATGTCCATGGAGGATGTTTTGATTCTATCCAGAAACTGTCACCTGATGTATAAAAAAATCCTTAGGGAAAACCTTATTTTCAGTGAAAAAATCTACTACAAGTTACGTTCTTGTATAGGTGGGACAGTAGCAGGAGGTCTTAATTTCAGTGACTATTGACAATGAGCTCATCAGCAACATGGAGATGCTAAGAGAACCTGTATCAATATGTGTTCTCTAGAGAGGTACTGGTTCAAAGATTGAAATGCTACAGCTTATTTCTTGCTTTTTATTTGTGATGATACCAGCTGCAGGGTACAGAGAGGGTACAACAAAGGAGTTGCTTTTCTTCCCTTTGTGGGTTGAACTTGCTTTGGGTTCCCACAGAGTATTTTTGTCTCCAGCAGGATAAGTCTTGCAGCCTCTGAGAAAGTGTGAACACAGGGACTTTTAGCACAATATGATTCTGCTGAATCCATGGGGGTAGGCATCTTCTGAGTCTGCTGAGCAACCTCAAAGCTCAGATGTGTGATTCACATCAGTTAAGTGGCTATGCAGCACCTTTTGCATGACAGTAGGTTCATCCTGAAGCTCTTGTAAGTAGTGAAACTCAAGAACTGAGGTCTTGATCCAACAATCAAACAATAGCAGCAGGAATACTGTTTTGTGTCCTGTTTTGGTCAGCCGTATTTCAAAAAGGGTATGTTAGTAGGGAAGATTCAGAGAAGAGCAGTAAGGATGGGCCAGGTATGGAGTAATTTGTGTGAAAGGAATGATTGAGCTGACCAGGAATCTTTGATCTGGAACATGAGAACTGATGAGGATATGTCAGAGACCTCTAAAGCCGTGAAACTACTAAAGAAGGAAGGCAGGAAATGCTTGTTCCCGCTCTTTTTGTTATAGGAATTAGACACCATAAAATAAATATATTGGAAAGCAAATTCAGGGCAGCAGAGGTGAGTTAATTGCCTGTGCTACTGTCAATTGGAACTGGGAAACTTAACCGACTTGGTCCTACATTGAATATTGCAGTGTTATAAATCTAGAAACCTGTGATTTTATGAGGTGGTCCCCTGATAAAAACTGTAAAACTTATGAGATTGTGCTGCTGAGGCCAGCTCCTGCAAGGGTAGAAAATTTTCCTGTTTCCACATAGCAGTTTGACACGAACTCTGGAGAACTGCCCTGGTGAAAACAGAACAAAACAGGATCCTGGTTTTCTGTCCCACCCAGAGCAAGGAAGGCAGTACCTGCCACATGTGCTCCACTCAGGACTTGTGCTAATGTTACTGTAAAGCCTTTTAATAAATAAAACATTTTGTAGAAGAGCTGTCTGGGCAATTATGCAGGACACTTGTCTTCCTAGGCTGGAGGCTGGATCAACTCCAGGTGTAGGGGAATTGGGCTACTGCTGGGAGAGCCACTGAGACAGCGTAACAGGTATCACCTCTCCGATTACTGTCCCACTGTTCTGGAAAACTGAACTGTCTCTGACAGGTACAGGAACAATACCAAAAATCCTCATGGAACACATGCACAATAGCCCCTCTCTGTAGCACACAAGGTTGTTCTTACTGCATTCCTGTTGCTGCAGCAATTAGAAATGAAGAGTCTGACTTTACCTAAACTCTCCCAGCTCTGCCTTCCCTACTTTTCTATGGTGTGGTCTGGCTTCAGTCCAGCCCCAGTCTTTGAAGAGTGGGGCAGAATATTTCTCTTTTGCTCACATGTCTGAGCAGCCTTTGGGCAGGCTATGTAGGGAGGCATCAGTGAACCTTCTCCCTTGGGCCCCTGACACTTTTCTCGTTTGATTGACATAGAATCATTGAAGCTGGCTTGAAAAGTGTTTGCACTTGAAACAAGTGGAGCAAATTCTAATTTGTCTGGAATGGCCCCTCCTGTTAAATGTTAAACTGACCTTTTCAAGAGAAATTTACTTGATAGTTCTAAGTGAAGCTCTGCTTTAAGCTAAACCTGTCACTACAACATGATTAAATTCACTTAAATGTACATCAGTTGCACATATTATTAATGGAAATTGAAATCAGCCTAAATGGTAACCATAAATTTTAAAACAGAGGAAGGAGGATAGAGATAGAAAAAACCTCACACATGACGTGAAGGTTAAGGTACCTTATTCACCTAAAGATTAGATGGGCTCAACAAGGAACTTTATTCTGAAGCAGTGAAAAATCACTGACTACTTTTTTTTTTTGTGTATTTACAGTGCTTGAATTCTAATCCACTGAAGAAGGGGAATTCAGTGCTTTTTTTGGCAGGGGTTTGATCTGTGGAGACCTGGAAGAATTGGTCACAGTTGTTTGGTCTTATTTCACCTGTGACTGGACCTTTAAGCAACAAATTATCAGATTTCTGGCAGCCTGTTTGGTAGATGGTGGAAGGGGGTGTGTGTGTAGATAGTGCTGAAAACATTTTTTTGGCATACCTGTGATACAGGAATATCTGTTCCCCAGCTGAACTGTACACTTAAAATCTTACACCTGTTCTTGCCTCCTTCCCTTCCACACCATGCAGCATGATAGTTCTAGTATTTGGTTATTGTGACAACTATTACTTAAAGTGTCTGTTCTAATTGGGCCCTAATAAATCAAAATTAAATTGAAGACCTTCCACTTATGGGCATTTATCAGTGACTTTCAGTGCAGCAGAAGGACAGGACTTGGCAAGCATCTCTCAGATGAATGTCTGGGGACTTATGAAGGTTCTTTTTGAGGGTGTTATCTTTATGTAGCTGTGTGACCTTTGTCATTCAAAGTGCAAATTTAAACCTTTTGTAATTAATAACTCTTGTTCTTCCAGACTTGGCTCCACACAGGTAAAATTAGCATGGCTTTTTCCAGCTGTTTTTGGACATAGAGCACTTCTGTGTGGCACTAAATAATATTCCATAAATACAGCCAGCTAAGCTGCTCTTTGTTAGGGTCTAAGCTAAGCTGCATTGCCCACAGTCTGGGAGTAAACACTAAGGTCTTGTGTCCAACATATAACATGTTATTTTCTTTTCCACTAATGCCACCTCCACTTCTTATGAAAGGAATGTGAGTGGGCATGACCAATGTATACCACCACTAGCCCACTGTCCAGTAGGGGACATATATTGCAACCTGTCTGAGTCCATTACACTAGTAGCTGAATGATTACGTTAGTATAGAACAGTAGTGTGCCTGGAAGTGGTGGACTCTCTTGGAGGTAGGTTGTGGCAT
Organism: Microhierax caerulescens; assembly: GCA_035590215.1. Lineage (NCBI taxonomy): Eukaryota > Metazoa > Chordata > Aves > Falconiformes > Falconidae > Microhierax > Microhierax caerulescens. The sequence continues at coordinate 21,168,508 of JAVJGJ010000062.1, forward strand.
TACACATAAATTTGGGGGTTTATATGGCTCCTGTGGTCCTGTGTAAGATTTGGGCGTCAGTGAAGCTGAAATTTGCTGACTTCCTGAGCGTGCTGGAAGAACACACCTTAAGGGAATTAGTGGTGGTTGAGCATGGTAGGTCTGTTATAAGAAGGTAGGAGGACTTCTTAGGTATTTGGCTGAGTTCCTGTTGGTAGCATTATTTTAATGACTAGATTGTATAATTAATGTCTATGCACCTATAGTTTTGGAAAGACCTCTCTTATAATTTTAATTCCAAATAAATTAAAATCAGATGGCTTGGGGGAAAAAATCTTCTGGTCAAATCCCCCTTTTTATCTTTTTTTAAAAATTATTTTTTAAAGGCACTTCAATGTAAGTTGTGAGTAATGGACAACTATGGCCCACCAGTAAATATTTTAGTGTCAAGGAATCTTTTCAAGGTGTTTTGATCTGCAGTCTTTCTCACAAACAAAATATAATTAAGAAAAGATGTTTTTGCAATGCAGGGCAAAATAGTAACCTGATCTTGTGCAAGATGTTTTTGATATGGAATTTACAGCCTAGCTTTAACTTTCTTTTATCATTTACCAGTAGCATAAAAGCAAGGTCCCATTTTATCTGTAGCTGGCACTTTCTTAAAGATAACTTTCAAAATCAAAGAACCAGAAGAACTGAATTTATTTCTACACTATCAGCCTGCAGTTCCTCTATGCACAAATGCCAGTGTATCAGTTTGCTAATAGAGTGTTTGAACACCTTACCTTGACCACATCTTGCTCTATTCTTAATACATAGCACGTGTTCTTGACCATTTTTTCTGCAGTGATTGGGAGCATGAATTCTCCTCAGGCCTAGGAAATGGTATTAATCTTCTGCTGTGTACTTTCATTTCATTTCCTGTAAAAATCCATCTTCTGCTACTGGAGTTGACCTAAGGTTAGATGTCAAAGGAACAAATTACTGTCACTTGCTCGATACCCCAAGAGTAGCTATAAATAGCAAGCTTTATAACTGCTCTGATCCTTGAGATATATAGTGATAAATATGCTTCTACCAACCAAGAGGAAAAAATAAAGCTGCGTGGCTCTGGGTGATGTATATTATTTGAAACTGACACAAATGGTACAGCTGCATCATTCAAATAGTTTTAAAAAGAAAAAAAGTAACACTCATTGTATTTGCCTGTTTTAAAGTATTAAGTCATGATTCTTGGGTACAATAATTCAATTAATCCACTAGCACTGCTTTTAAATCCAGCAACAAGTTCTTTTTTAGCTGATGTGGTAGAATAACAAACTAGTTAATACCTAGACTAGGATAACAGTCTAGCTAACAGCTTAGCATGTTTGCTACTAGGACTCAGAGAACTAGTTGAAACTGAAGTGGAACAATTTTCTGCTGGGAAATGCAGCATTAAAAAAATCTTGTGCAATATTTAAAAAATGAAATCTTGACAGAAAATGTCAGAATGATTTGAAACTGAAAGTGTGTTTCATTTTAGTGTTCTCCTTGGTTTTTTTGAGCTTCTTCTCCTGCAGGATGACAGCCAGACTGTATTATAAAATATTGGACTGAATGAATAATAACAGTGGTACTAGTGGGATGTAACACTGATATTTTTTTTTTGTTAATCTTTTTTTTTTTCCTGTGTTTTTATTCTATCCAGATCTTGGAAATCATGATAGTTTAAAACAGAGAAAAAAAAAAACCATCAAAACCAAAAGATTTGTTAGCATTGCTTAAGGGATGGGAATTCCATCTTCCAACAAACTTTACCATAAATTAATGCATGAGGCACATTTTTAGCTGGTTTTAAAATGTTGCTGCTCCTTGGGAGTTACTCCGTTATAAAAACTAAGGGACTTGGATAATGATTTTGAATGTAATGTCTTGGGTTGTCAGGATCTTTTAAGCTTTCTAGCTGTTGATTTGCACTGACAGGATAGAATGAAGATTGCATATTGTATTGCAAATGCTTGGATGGTACTAGCTAGAAAGCCTCTTCTGCAGGGTATGTACTAAAAGCCGGAGAAGACCTACAACATTTTTATGACACAATAAAATTCCTTCTTATTCTTAATTGGAGATGGGCTAAAGCAGTTTTCTGGGTGTTTAACATGACTACGGATGATAACACAGCTCTGCTGATGTAGTATATCAAACCATGTAACCGAGCTCAGCCTGCTGTGAGGGTGTTTTTTTTTTTTTTTGCTTGGTAACACCCATCTTTCCAGCAATGCTGCAATGACCTCAATGTTATGATGGGATGGGAAGTGTAGGACATGTATGGTTGTCTCATCTCACTGATTAATGGGAAAGCTTCCTGTTGCTCTGCCCTTAAGCTACAAAATCCATTAACCACCCCTTGTGGTGTCTGAAATTTATTCTGGCCATTACCATCAATTAGAAAGTTAATAGTGTGATGATTACTGAGCTACAGTCCTAGCTATTTGTGTGATTTATACCAGACTTGGATGGAAATGGGAAGATGCAACACTCAAAGAACCACTTCATATGCAAGAATCTAGCATTAAGGGTGCAGTGATGTTAGTATGTGATGTGTAAACATAGGGCAAGAAGAATCATTAGCCATTCTCAATTCTTCTAATTTAAAAGGCATCTTTTAATTTAAACGTAAAGAAGAAAAACTTTAATGTCTATCACTGGTAGGCTGAGATATTATCTTGTTGTTGTTGATGGCCATAAGCTTTGAGTCAGGCTGGGCCTATGGGAATGGTTTCATTCGGAGTTGCAATGTTTCCTGGTGGAAAATACTCTGGTGAAGGAAGGGTGGAAATTTGCTTCCTAACCTGGAAGGTTCACTGGTTTTGACAAATAAGTCAGGTGGACAAGGCGATCTTCTGGGCTGGTGCTTCTCCACTTGTAGTCCACTGTTCCTCAAAAATTTTCTTAAGGTAGCAAGGAACAAGCCTGTTGCCTGTAAACTTTAATTTCTTTCTTCAGGGTCTGCTCCTTCATTGAACATGGTGCTCTGATGGCAAATGGAAAAAATATTGAAAAACAGTACTATGGACTTAGACAGGGAAGGAGAAAACGCTTAGAGTGTACGTAGTCAGATGCACAAGTATAAGTAACCTATCAGCTTTTGGTGTAAATTAGCTCCCAAAAATTAGTGGTACTACTGGAGTTACTGATCCTTCCAACATGCATCCAGGCACCACGACACAAAATGGCTTATAGAAAGAACAGGAGAGTTTGTACTAGTGTTTCAGTCAGAGCACTACTAGTGCCATCCTCTTGAGTCTTTCACTGAGAGGGCCAAGTGGAGGGCTTGCTTTGATGGGCTGTTCCATTTTTTCCTATTGAAAACTTTCACCTAGCATTGGATTAGAATAAAGTGGTTGTGATTGCTAGTGTCCCTACACTCTTCTTGGCTTTTTCTGGTTCTATCAGTGAGGAACTGGAGATGAGTCTTTTAGGCCACAGGAAGATAAGAAGTTAGAAGGGACATTTGAGGGGAAGAGCTTTGGAGGGTCATCCTCTCTGCTGCTCAAGCAATGGAGGTGAAAGTTCCAGTTTCTTCTACTGCCATTTTACCTTGCCCTCAGTGGCAACATCCACTCTTGCTGGGCATCTGTTAGCCAGGCAAAATAGGTGTTAAGTCCACAGTTCTTTTGCCATGAGTTCAGTCCTCTGCTCACTTCTTTTCCCAAAGCTAATCCTGTTGGTAGATTCCTACCGTCATCTCTGGTTCACCTTGACAGAGGGATTCAAAGTCTCAGAAGTACTGAACTACTACTTGTTTTCTTAAAAAATTTCAAATTGCAAAGGTCTTTTCTTCTCCTTGGCCTTTTGAAAGGTATGAAAGGTGTGTTGTATGGTGAAAGCTTCGGCTTGCTGAAGTCATAATGGTTTGTTTGTACCGAAACCCATGTGTGTGCTCAGTGCAGCCCAAATGGTAATAGGACTGGGGATGGCTGTGAAGGTGACCTACAGCTTGCATCAGCAGGTGGAGGTTTAGCCATGTGGCTACAAATTTTGGCAGGCCCTTTACTAAATATATGTGAAGGGATGGGTAGTCCTTACTTTGGCTACAATAGAGACAGAGGGACAGATACTCTCTGTTCAGGTTGCTAAACTGTGTTGCTAACTCTCAACTGAAATAGCAGGGAAGGCAAGCTAGCCAAATATTTTTTTCCTTCCACCATTACTTTAAGTGGAAATAATCAACTCATCTGGGTCACCCACAGATAACATCTGGCCCTCCTACCCCCTACTTCCTTCCTTTCTGATTTGAGTAAAATTTTGAATAACTATCTAATGTAATATGTAAGCTCTGGATTTGGATAATAAAATATGAGCTGCTTCTCCTGCTTGTCACGTCTTCAATTTATTTATAGCAATAATCAGCTGAACTATATTAAGCCAAAGAAATTTGAGTGTGTATATTTCTGTTAATTCAGATTATTTCAAATAAAAGTTGATTAAAAAGGAGAAGAAAGAAAATGGAGTTAATTTAACTGATTATGCAAAGAAATGTCAATTTCATACTTTCCTATTGTTTCTTTGTAATTTTTTTTTTTACCCCTTCTCATCCTACAAGTCTTTTTGATGTTTTTTGTAGGTGGGAAACTTCTTTTTTGTGACGCAAAAATTCTTTCCATAAGAGGAAAAAAATCCTCACATTTCAGTATACTCATATAAAAAAATCGTAGCTTTATTTCTCGTAAAATCTACAGTCACAGTTCAAACTGGAAGTAATAAATTTTCAAAACTGAGGGTTAAATTTGTTTTAAAATGCACATTTAAACTGTGTTAAATTTTGTATTTCTTCCTTTTGACATTGATGTTAAGGCTCTTTCCAGTCTTTATTTACACGTACAAAACCTGATAAAACTTACGCTGTCAGGATGGAGTGGGAAGTCAGTGGAGCCTGAGGGAACTTGGATTTGGCTCTGTCACAGACTTCCTTCAAATGTAGGATTAGTTATCTAGTCTTTCCCTCCGTTTCCCCCACCTAGAAAGTGGGAACAGTAATACTTGCCAGTCTGCTGAGGGCCTCGTGACAAAAAAGTCATCAGAAATGTGTTCACTTAGGAAGTGAGACGTGGGTCTCTTGACTTTTGAAATATCTTCTTTTTCTTTACCCTGGAGATATCTTTGAAAGTTAATTCCAACCTGCCAGGGTAAATTTGAACTATTTTAACGCTGTGACATGTGCAGTGCCATTACAGGCATTTAAAGAAATGCTAACCCTTTGGCTTGTCACTGCTGTCAGACCACTTAACACTGCCCTCTTGAACCAAATTCCAAAGGCGAAAAAAGCCTCTCTGAACTAGCTTCACTTTAGCTTAATCCCTGCTTAAAGCAAATGAGTTATAGCCAAAAATCAGCCAAGATTCATTAATAAAGTGAGGAAGAAGAGGCCAAGGGAAGTGTAAAGTCACAATATGGCTGGTCCCAAGCTGCAGAAAGGCCTTTAGTATAGGCAGTATGTCAGGGACATGAATAGGTTCAGTGTTGAAAGGCCTGGGCTGCTCAGTGTGATACAGGAGTTTTAAATAAATCCTATGCCCTGCCATAAAATTTACATGGGAAAAATTCCCCAGAGTTTTTAATGTGATAACCTGTGTGCTGGGGGGCCACCGATAGCCATTCAGAGTGTCACCTCAGGAGAGAAACTTGTAGAAATGAGGGCAAGGTCTGCCTCTTTGTTGCATGGAAACTGTGTCCAAGGACTCAGGATTCACTGTGTTTACATCTTACAGTTGCTCTTCAATGTGGAGGCATAAAACTCCTCTCACAATGTGTCAGCCTATGAGCTAGGCAAACAGTTGCCATTAGAAATGGGCAAGACCTTGGGGAATTATTTATACATTGATTTAGAAAGAGCTGGTGTTGAGAAGTGTCCAGGTGAAGCAAGGTAATTTGTAAAGCAGGAGTAACTTCTATGAAAATAAAGAATGGGATAAACCCCACCAGTTCCTCCCTGAGAGAGAAGCTGAGATCAGACATTATTACTTTCTCGAAAAAATACCAGGGTTACACACGAAGGAGTTAAATCAAAACAGGCATCAGAACAAAAGTGTTATCTATCAACGGCTTGTGAAAGGCTTAATAGGAAGAACATGTGAACTTAAATAGTTAGCTGTTGAAGAATACTTTGACATTACTAGCTTTTGTGAAACATGGTGGCATGGCAAAAATCAATGGGAAACTTTAGTACTTGGCTGTAAAACCATAAAGGAAAGAATTTCAATTTAAGTGATGAGGGAATAGCACCTCAGCCTAGAAAGATCCCCAGAGAGAAAGAATGCAAAAGTCAACAACTCTACAGCAGAGTTGACAAACAGGCTTAAAACATTGCACACAGGAATACAAATATGCTCCAGAATTACTAGCTACAGTATTTTTCACATTCAGATGTGAAAGATCATTTTTAATGTCTTAATTATTCCTTTATTCAAAAACTTGATCAGTGAAAGCCTTTTGTAAGTGTGACCTGTGACTCCACAGTTCTACCTTCTGCGATCTGAGAGCCTCCTATCCAAAAATCTGCTCACGTAGAGATCAATAATACGATAGCAACTGGCAAATCTTGTGGTTAAGGGGCCAGTCCCTTTGGAGGCAAACCAGGTGGCAAATGTAGTTATGCAGGAGGTTGGAACAGGTGATCTAATAGTCATTGCTCTTTCTTACTTAAAATACCTGACTTCTGCCAAGGCTGAATTCATGTGCAGAAGGAGAAGCAGGCTGGAGCACATCTCTTCATGCTGTTTCTGGTTGTGGCAGGCTGCCCCACCTCTGCTGCTCCCTCACCACGTTACAGATGCTTCTGGTCCTGCCTCCCAGCGCTGGCTGCCACTCGGACAGCAGTTAGAGCAGCAAATTGGAAATGTGGAGGAAGGATGGCGAGGAAATGATACGTAGACAATCTTCTCATGGTGTTGGTAGAGGGAGCAGTCTTCCTTTCAATACGTAAAAACAAGCCATACCTGGTGGAAAACGAAAAAAAAAAAAGTAAATGGTTCCAGTTGAAGTGATTGCTTCTTAATGATGTGTGCTATGACAAGGAACTTCATCTGTTAAACATGTATCTTTTACGGGAAGAAAGTGTATTCTATTAGGCAGGATGCATGATGTTACACAGTTTAAAGTATGCATGTAATTTTTTTTTTTTTTTTGTGGACTGTTCCAGAAAGATCTTGTTGCAAAAGAAACCTTGACCAAACAATGAACAGTATGATTCTTCAAGTCTTCAACAGCTTGTGTAAAATAAGTACAGACAACCTTAAATTTGTAACAAAAAAGAGTAAACAGCAACTTGCTAGGAAATTTATTTACATAAACAGCAACTTGCTAGGGAATTTATTTAATCTATATATTCAAACTGACAGTCCTCTGAATTTCAGTCTATGCTTCTTAAGAAAGAAGAAAATTTCCATAGGGTTCATGTTACTGCTTGATTCAGAATGCCTATTATAATTGTGAAATATTGGGAGGAATGGATTGAGATATATTCATGACAGTAGGTGGACTAATGGAATTCAGTGTCTTTATTTAAAATGCGCAAGAGTTTATTATAATACTGTAATAGAAATGTCATTTACCCTGACGAGAGGAGAGGGAAAAGCCCTGTCAATGAATAATAATGAAGTTATTTAAATGTCAACTTTCTTGCAAATAGTTTGCAAAATATAAATTATTCTACATGTTTCTAGTTTTGTTTTAATTTATTACTCAGTGAAGTCAGAGCTTCAGTCCCACAGTTTTAGTATTTTTTATACTGTCATATGAACTAGTAATAATTAAAATGTTTATCTTCTTGGGTGTTTGCAGAAATGTCTTTCTGAATTCCGAAAAAATAGGCAGTCTGGTTCTAAACAGCTACCAGTAGAATTTGGGATTTAATGGAAGCAATTACAACTAAAATGGTGGGACAGGTATGAAGTTCAGAATTGAGTTTAAATACTGTTTCTGAATATTATTTTTTTACTAAGTATCATCTGCTTCCCCCCCCATATTTTGTTATTTGCACACCTCAAATCTCTTTGCAGACCTTCCCATTTCAGACTCATCTGGATTCATTTTGACTTAGCCTGTACTAACTGTACCAAGCAAAGTCAAGCCAAAATGAAACAATTTACACGGGGATGTAAATTAATTTGACGAAACATTTATAAACATATAAACATGCCCTCTCCCCCTAAAAATTTGAGAAACTAGAGAAATAGGCATGTCTACACAAGAGCTAGAAAAGTAGAACTTGCTGTTCACTTCTTTACATGCAGTTACTTCAGTAGCTGTGGCTTTTCAGCAGATGGATCAGCAGGTACAGAGTTTCATTCTTATGTTTTCAGCTCTACAGGTCCTGGGTTTAGTCCTCAGATGATTTTTCCAACCATTTGCTTCCTCTGCTCATGTTATACAGATGCACTAAAACAGTTCTCTCTGCAGAGCTTCAGAGAAGCGGCCTACCACACAAAGCGTGGGAGATGTTGGTTGATATATATCCGTTCCCCTTCAGATAACTGGGATTGAATTTGTTGATCCTACAATGTTGCTACTGCCTACACCCTGCTGAGGTGCATCTGTCTTTTGCAACACTTCCAGGTTAGGTTGGCTTCCTGGATCACCAAACAGCTGACAACACTTTCATGGGTTAGGAGTCTCATGCTGCTTTATACGCCCATTTAATAAGACAACTGAAGAGCTCATTATCCAGGCTGCTTATCAGTGCCTGCTCATATACATACATATAATAGGAATAAGATAAATGCAGGTTGGTAGTGCCCCTGGGTTAGGTCCCAACAGTGTTTCGTGTTGTATGCAGTGTTTCATTCAACACAATTCTTTTGTTCTGCTGCTCTCTGTTCATGTATCTGTCACCATTTCTTTGTGTTAAAGCACTTCTAGGTGTCTATCTGCTGTTGTATAACATTTACCTCCCTGGTAAAATTAAGGGTAATTGTAAAGTGGCGTAAGAGAAACATCAGCTTGTAACTGAGCAGGTAGGACTGGCTATTGCTAGTTTAGAACGTGATAATGAAAGTAAGATTAAATAGTAGCTCTGTTGATTTCTTGTGTATTTGTTCATCTGCAAAAAATGATGTTTTTCTTTCTTTGCAGTCTTTCAGTTGCTGTTATAGATGTTGACAGAAGCACATGCTTCCATCTGTATGTAACATTACCTGTAAATAAAACTATGAATGCAAAATAATTGCTTAGAGATTTAAAGAAAGAAATGGCTGGCAATTCTAAGATTACCATTTGCAATAGGCCTTTGACATCTGTTTGCCTGTGCTGTGGCAGGGGTAATGGCTGCTGTTCTTTAGAAATTTTGAAGCCAGTTTTATGTGTCAGATACTCTTTACTCCTATCCCCTTTTGAAGGGTTTCATTTTGAAATCACTGTCACTGTTCTAAAGAACTGCATTACTTCATTAATATATATTTTTTCCTAACTCATCAGGTCAGATTTAGTGCTTATAATATTTATGTGTCTTTATCAGCCCAAACTTCACAATTTTGGTTTTGAGGCAAACCACAATAGCAATACTAATTCCTGAGAAGGCCAGGTGATGAGATGAGCAATGTAACCAAAGTGAACCAGAAGTTTTTGGCAGGACTGTGTTCATCATCTTGCTGTAGCTCCCTTCACCTGAATGCTGGCACATCTCTGAGTTAACAGAAATAACCATAACAGTATTCTTGTTCTCAGTCCACTGAGGAAATAGCTCGGTTAGTTTACATGTGCTCCTGAGAGAGATGACCTTGTAAAGGGAAAAATCAATCAGTAGATGAGAAGTTGACATTAATGCTCTAACCAACAAAGGTCATACATGTGCACAGGGGTGCATATATTTATTGGTGGGAAAGGAGGGGAAGGAAAAAGCTGTGGTTGTAAACCATAAGTCAATTGTTACATGATCAGAACTGGTACGTGCAAATGCTTCTATAAAGTTCCTGAATAGAAAGACTCAACTTCAATGCAAATCCACATTTTAGTGCGATTCATCTTAATGGGTAAAACCCCCAGCAGCTTCGTTCTTGTTTTATTCATATACTGATTGCAAAATCTGAAATCCTAGAAGCTGTATTGTGAATGTAGGTGTGGAACCTGATCCAGAAATTTAACACCCTGCACCCTACGCACACACATACACCTACTTGTACAAATTAATTGTTTTAAATACCTTTGTGAATTTAGTCATTGTTTCCCAGATATGAGAGAACCTGGAAATGACGGGTGCCTAGTGTTTACTTCAGAATGACTGGTTTTGGAGTGATTAGTAGAAAAGAAAATCCATGTTACTACTTGCAAGTGAAGTTCTATATGGACCGATTTGTATGTTTCAAAGACAAGATGCAGATTTATTATCTGCGAGAATATGTTGTACTTTTAAATGTCTCTGTTACATGGATACATGTCACTTTTCTGCAGTTTGTGGATACCATCTGTACTGGTTTGGGCTGATTATCTAAATGCTTTGGATATTAGGACATAATTCAGGCAAGGATGAGCTGCATAATGAACAAAAGCTATGTTGATAATTGATCTTGGTTCCAATTACATGTTAAGAGGAGACATTACAGGAACTCTGCACAATCTTATTCACGTGTTGGTTTTTTTTCCCAAGACATGTAGTCAGCGTCTCTATGGGCAACCCTTGTATCAGAAATGTATTATTATATATAATATATATCTTTAAGCAAGAATAAAGCACGTGTCCATGTTCTCTGCTAGTTCATGTGAAAAAAACATATAAATTGTAGGTGTAATGTTTGTGTAGTTAGGTTTTCAAAGGGACATCAATGTTTTTCACAGAAAACTGAACTCCAATTTCACTGAACAATCAGCTGTAGCAGCTATTTTGGAATATACTTAGAAAAGACTCATCTTAACAAAATTAGTCTAAGCTTGAAGTATACAATGAATTGATAACTTCAGTCTCTTGCTGTCTGATATTTGCAATTTCTGACTATCATTATCGTTTTCTGTATGCAGAATTTAGCATTTCTTATTGTACAAGTTGATTTTAAAATGCTTTGGGAAGATGCTGGTTTAATTTTTCCTAACTAATTTAAATGCAAATTATAAGCACTCACATGATGCTGTGTGTATATAATTAAGTATCATTATATACTACATGAATCATTCAAAAAGCTCTAGAGAGCCATTCTGTTATGTAAAGCATGACTTATATTGAAAAGCCGCCAAGTGACTTGTGCTTTTGTGATTAAGTGTTTGTATTTATGAAATGTCTCTTTGAATTGTAGGTCAACAGATTATGGGACAACGTATGAGAAACTGAATGATAAAGTCGGTCTGAAGACTATTTTGAGCTACTTGTATGTTTGTCCAACAAACAAACGTAAGGTAGGTGGTAACGTGGTGGGCTTGTTTTGACTTTATGATGCAATTTCTGTCCTGGTGATCTCTGCCAGTTTCCTTAATATCTGTTACTATTTAAGTGGTTGGAAGCTCTGCCTCCCTCCCCTTGAAAATATATGCCTCTTCACCAAAATATCATCCACCTTGTACCATCTATACTACCTACCAGCGTACTTGATGGAATATATGTTAGCAAAATATGGTCATTAAATGCATAGGCATAATAGGCATCATGCATTTAATTGTTGCTTACCTCCTGAATAGTGATGGTTTTGTTGTCTCAAAGTGAGACATATTAGAATGGCAAAAATGCATCTACAGTGACCAAATTGTATGTAACATTATTTTTTTAAGTGCTCCCAATAGTGAACCGAACAGGATTTGACAAATTCCTGCAGAGAAAATGCTCTGTGAAGCCCTGAAGGTTTTAATGATGCAAGCACCCTACTGACTAACAATTTACTAAGAATTTAGAATGCTGACATGTTCATAAAAGGTATCTGATGCCTTCTTTGAGATAAGGTTTTGATAAAATTTTTGTGTTTTGGATGTATGCAATAGGAAGTGATGAAGCACAGTTCATAATGATGATGACCTGTATTCTTGCTTATGCTAGCATATGGATATGCTAGTAAAAAATACTGTGTTTAAAGACTCTGCACATGCTGTTTAAAAAGGGTTTAACTCTTGGTTTTGGTGTGGAAACTAAGAAGTAGTTTCAATCATCCTGAAATTACTAGTAATTTCATTTCAGATATTCTCATATGTTGGTCCAGAATATAAAAGAATCAAAATCAAATAAAAATGTTATTAAATAAATGCCAGTCTTGACAACATTGTCCTCTTGACTTACTAGCTGTGAGGCTATAGTGCATATGCAGTGGGTGGAAGGCCTGACTCCAGCTCTTTATCAGATGGAATATGAACCTGGCTAGAACAGTATTCTCTCCTTGCTTTCTGCCCTAGTGGATAGTTCGTTACTAGAAGCAAAACTGAATTGTATCAGCAGAAAATGCTAGTGAAGACCCACCTCTAAAGGAGGCTGTGTATATTCGGGCAGCTGAGGTCACTATGATGCTGTTTTCATTATAGTGAAACACCTATGTATTCTTTAAGATAGACTGTGAAAGGAAGAGGCAGCTGTCCTACCCAGAGAGTAGTTCGTGTTTAACTGTCCAAAAGGAGCAGGCAGTTCTAGGCATGAGTCATTTGACCTATTAAGAAATTGACCCTGGGTTGATACAAATCATGTCCTAATGTCACTTTCTTTTCTCCAACTGACCTTATGCGGAAGTCCATACCGCCAGCTGAGCTGTAGACATGTGACAGTATATACTTAATCCTACTTTCTACTCCCCGATCTGGCCCTGTGACCAATGTTTTGCTCATAACCAAGAATCTTGGACTGATGTTCAGCGACTTTCTTCCTTCCTCTGGTGAAACAATGTTTGCATGCACTGGAACATAAACCTAGAGTGGACTTTTGGTGTCATACATTCCACTTCTTTGCTACAGGCAGCTGCCTCACGTGGTCCTAACAAGACATCTATCAAATGCTCTCTTAATGGTATTCTAGTTAATGGACTATAGCTGTGGAATTCCAGTCCTTACCTGTTCTGATGAATTTAGGTTTTTCTGGAAGACCCTCAGAAAACAGAAGTTGGCTACCATTTACCTTCTTAATGCCACTTGATTGATTCCTCATACCTACCTACATAGCTATGATTATACAGGACCAGGAAAAGGTGTAGGAGTAGAGAGATAAATGATTGTAATCAAAACAATCAAGACACAGTATGAGTTCAAGTGTCCTGATGAAAATCAGGTTACATTGGGATTTAATGATCCCAAATGGGTGGAGAGATCTTCTCTCATTACAGCTGATCCCTGATGAAGATATGAAACTTTTCAGTAGAAGCTAAAAAATTAAATCATCAGATCACTGAAATATCCTTCGGGTTTGGTTTGAAAGGTTAGTCTCCTGGCACAGAGATTGTGGTATGGAAGGTGTGTATATATATATACTCATGCCTGATGTTTGTTGGACAGTAATAATACTGTTCTCTAGAACTAAGAGGGGTTTTAGCTGGGCAAAACCTGCATGATCACTTAGCTATTGTGGTTCAGAGAAACCTAAGATGAAATTAAGGGTTTTGCAAGCATGTTAAACCAACTTAAATGCAGGCTGGCTCTGAAAACCACCTCTGGCTGCACCTTCCCACTCCTTTCCTCACACTGCCACCCTTGTTTGTGTAGCCATCTGGTGAGCTGGATCAAGGACTAATCTGCCTGGAAACTAATCCATTTCCAGCTCAAAAAACAAATAGATGAAAGGAAAAAGCTTTCAGGTGGAAGGGTGGAACTGCCTGTTCTGGCAGTAAGACTGCACTGAAGTTGGCCTCTAACCAGTATGGGACAGTGCCAGAGGAAAGCTGCAACACAAGGGATGAAAGGACCTGTGTAATGGTCCAAGCTTGAATTTTCCAAAATTTATTTCAACAGGAGCAGAATTAGGTGTGCAGGAAGAACTTTTGGGAGCCTTGCTTATGCTATCTATTTCTGTAGAACATTAGGCCATTCCTCCAATGAATATTTAACTTTAGGCACTTAGCTAGTCCCCCATGATTAAGAGCTCATGGGGAAGAGAGTGCAGAGCTATATAGTCTTTCCACAATGAAAGCAAAAATACTAAACCTCAGGGTCTTTATCATACCTGCTGTGGATGGAAAGCAGAAAGAAACGTACTTAGAAATTTTGCCACCAAGAACATTTTCAACAAAAACCTATGGATCCTGAGACCTGTTTCCACACTCCCACCCCCCACCCCCTGAAATTCTGATAACGCTGTGAGAAACTCTGGTTACTTTGGAAGTTGCATCTTGTTTCACTAATGTGGGCCGGGTGAGAGCTGCAGACATTTTTCTTAAAAGTAGGACTCAACTATGCTAAAATCCATGAACTTTATAACATACTGTTTATGTGAAGGTTTTATATGCTGCTGCAGTTAATACTGGGCAAATGCTAACAGCATGTTTTCCCTAAATATTTGTTATATGTGGGAAGTGCTTTCTCTGACCGCAGCTGCAGCCTTCTATGTTCTTTGTTCTGCAAGGCATTCCTTAGCAGAGAGAAAACGCTTCTTTGGTAGTGGAAAATAAATGGTGCATTTTTTTTATCTTGAAGCTATTGGACAAGAGACCTTGCTACAACAGTGGTTCATTAGTGGGGCAGCATGGACTTAATTTACCAAAGCTGCCTTCTGAAAAAAAATCCTTTTAGCACATGCTTAAGCTTTAGGAATAGTCTCATTGAACAGAAGGTAAATGTTGGAACTTTGCTGACTCAAGACTGATTGTTTCTAATGAAAAAAACCCAAGTATATCCTGTACGTAGTCTTGTCTGTTCCTTGCAGAGCAGTTGGAAAAATGAACTGTAGAATGCATGTAATTGGATTTACTCAAATAATTATTAAATTTGTTCATTAATTTCTGATGATTTTCACATTCTGGAAAAGAACAAACAGCAGCATGTGTTGAATAAATTGTTTGCTGTAATTTATTTGCTCTTCTCCATCTAGAAAAAAAATACGTATCTATAAATACACAGGATTTGCAGAGCTTCCCACAGTCTATGAATGCCAATTTCTTTCTAAAAGCATCTGAATTCTAGTTCTTGTCTCTTTATTGAAAAAATTAAATCCTTTAACCAGACATTGTAGGCAATGCTGTATTACAAAAGGGTGCTTTGGAAATGAAAGTGAGAACAAAATCAACTGTTACTTATAATTTAAACTGATGACCTATTGCTGTTGCTTGGTATTTTTCTGAATTACAGCATTTTCTTAAGGAAATTACAGAAAATGGTGAGTAACGTAACCATGTATAAGTTACAGCAGGAAGAGAGGTGGAAACTCTGGTTTTTAGTATTCTTTCGCTGAATTACAGTACTTCATGGTCATATGACTAATGGCATAGATTGGGGTGTGGGGGTGTGTGTGTTCTGGGGAGGGAATTGTAACACAGGGATCTTGCCAAAGACACAGAGCCTGTTTGAGTATTTGTCAACAAGTGTCCGGAAGAGAGAATCCCCAATGTGCAATAAATCCGTAGGCTTAGGTATGTCAATATTGGTTTATTTGTTAGCTTCATTGAGCCTTTTGTGAGGGGAAATAAAATGATCTAAATGCTTCTACATGAAGGAATAGTGTTTGGGAGTCATGGCACTGATGGGTTAAAAATAGATATCCAAGTTGATGTCTTGAAAATCTATTTTCACAGAAGTTTGTCATTCACATGCACTAAATTTTATGGTCTTTATTTATCAGAGCCTTTGATATAGGTTGCTTTTAAACATTGCATGGAAAATCACAGACCTATGCAAATAAAAAGTGAAGGAGTGGTGCTGGGGACATTACAATTGGTTTAACTACAGCTTTTCTTTGACTCAAAAAATGCTGCAGGCTAATTTAGACACTGTATCCTTGTACGAAGCACACTGTGTTCTTTGCAAAGAGCCAGTTTGTGCAGCCCATTTGTTCTTTGTACTTTCAAACCACTTGTACCCATGTGTCTCCATTTAATTAATAAAATGTTGGGTGATAGTATCTGCCAGCAACTTTTATGCTATTAATAGGGCTAGTGCATCAGATATTTTGTGTGGGTTTGAACTTTTGTTAGGGTTTGTTTTCTTTTGTTTTCTCTCTCCCTTTCTTTCTGTAGGCCTGCCTTGAATTTTCCCTTTATTCCTCCAAATGTTCAGATTTTAATTGCTGTGCAGTACAGTGTCCTCTTTTTCTTTCTGTCTAAAGATGAATGGATTACATATGCCTTCCTCTTCTTTTATATTTAGCGGTTGCGATTAGCACCTTTATCACAGCATGTTAAGCACCGTCCTGTTGTGTGTGTAGCTCCAAGATAACGGATATTTATTGTAAATATAATTGCGTGGGTTTCAATGCTGGCCAGATCCCTAACTGCTTCAAATTAATTTCTGTTAATGAGTTTGAAATGAAAGGAATGGCAGCCCAGCCTTTTGTTCTTTCTAGCATTGGGTAGTGATGGTGGAGAGAATAGTTGGCAAATGTTTGTATCAGTCAAGACAGGAGAAGATTTACCCTTATTATCTGAAATGGGAATGATTGAGTGCTATTTTGTATCCTGTCGCATTAGAGGGGTTCACTTGCTTCAGGAGGGTTCTGGTTTCTGCAGAGTTGTTTAAACACTAAGACCTGGAACTGCATGCTTTACACTGCTTGTTGGGGTAAATATCCATAGGGACGAACAGTTCCACCTGATATTGCTGTTTCTTTAGAAGCTGTTACTCTCAGTTGCTAAAATCAGACTTGGAACACTTCTAAAAATCCTCTCTGTGACCTGTCTCACTATGGAAGCTTTCAAAAGTCTGAGGTGATGACAAGTCTTGATTTTTTTACTTAAGGAAAAACAGTTATTTCCAGTGGTGTCCTCCTTGCAGGCCCTCTGTAAATCTTAGCGTGAAGGCTATCAGTTTGTTTTGGGGAGGTTAGAGCTCAGCAGAGCTCTTAGCACACCTCACTGTAGACTGAACCAGATCCCGTGGCTGTCAAGGGATGGCATCCTTAGTAAATTAGGCACAGTGGGAAACCCAGGGTCTATAGTCGATCAATCATGCCAATAGCCCAAAGTGTTACCGCAGTCCACTCTTGCAGAGACAAAATCAATTATTCTGTTGCTCTCCTCTTTTCATTTGGAAGGAAAGGTCCTTGTTAGCTGCAGGCTGTGAGTGCAGCCTTCAAAGTGTCAGTCAGAAGAGACCAAAAAGGCTTTGTGTAACAGATGTGAATGGTGGGGGTCTTTGGTGGTTTGCTTTTCCTTGTGGTTTTTTTTTTTCTTTGTTTGTTTTATTTGAAATTATGTACTGCCCAGGAGATTTCAAGGAGATGTTTAATGAAAGATTTTTCTTATCTTTTGAAAGGGAGGAACCACCTTGTACTGACGTGTTTTGCAGATCGAAAAAATGCATTTCATCAAATGAAAACTTCTGTTTGGATTAAAGGATTAAACCCTGTATAGCATAGGAAGGTATAAGAAGAAGCCCCTTGATTTGTTTCAAATGTCTTCTATGCTATGACCATAGGTAAATGAGTCTTCATAGCTTCATAGCTATGAGTTCATGGATTCTTCTTTTACTTGAGAGACAGTCTTTTAGAAGGAGGGAATCAAGAGAATACGGGGTGGGATTCATCAGCTGGTTTTGCTGATCTGATAGGCGGTTTGGTGTAGATAGGACTACACGTGCCTTTTCTACAATGGTCTTCCAGTGGGAGAACATCTTCCTCACTTATATCTTTTCTCTAAATACAGTGGTCCAAGTCTGTTTCATTCAGCAGTTTTGGTTTAAGACTTCACCTCCTGATGAGAAAAGAGTTGAAATCCCAAACCTACAAGGGCCAGAATTACTGGCAGGGGTGGTTCAGTGGACTTCTAATAGCACTATACACATGTAAATAGTTCACTACCCACAGGAAGAGGGATGTCTCAAATAAATTTTTCATGTTCTGCAGTTCAGGAATAATGGTCGAGTAAGTCTACTACTATTAGAAGCCACTGTTGGTGGTTACTGGGAAGTCTTATATCCTTATGATAATACATATATTACAATTTTAATTTCTTGTAGTATCTGTAAATTCAAGACTAATGCTTCTACCTGTGCACTAGATAATCAATTACAGACTTGATTTCCATTTCAGAAGTTTGTCTTTTCTCCCCCTCCAATATGGAAACAAGGAAAAAGCTAAAATTTTTATTAGTTTAAAAAGGTAGATTGTTCCTTATATCTTTTGGATATGATCTAACACAACTGGAGTTTGGTAGAGTTTCACTGGAGTCAATAAAGACCTGTAAAGTGGCAGTGACTGAAGAGCTGGTGCTGTATTGTTAGTCTTTAATGTTGAGTTCATGGGAAACCAATCATTAACAAGCATTTGGTTCCTGTTAACAAAGTGAAGGTAGACTCTCTTTTTTCAAAGTGAGTATTTTGACTTTTGAAGTGTCTGGCAGCATTCACTACCAAACTTTCTGATTCGTGGCTATAGTATGTGACAGCTTTTACAATGGCCATTACACACAAAGCCCTTGCCATTATTCTACATTCTACATCTCTTCTTGGACATGAAGTGAAATCAAAGCCCATTTATTCTGCTGCTGCTCTTGTAAGCCTATCAAAAATCATGGCAGTTTTGACATTTTCCTGCTCAAAGTAGTACCACAGCATGCTGTTGTATCTCATAGAAATGTCCAAGGGCACACTGAGTGTGGAAACTAATGAGAGGGTAGTACGAGCCATGGATTCGTCTTTAGAGCCAAGATTCACCCAGGCTAAGGAGGGTTTCAAAGGTGGTGTTTGCATTTGGATTCTGACCTCTGTTTTATACAAACTGGGCAGTTAAGGTTTATGCAAGATAATCTTTTGTTGAATGTCCTTCAATTATTTCATCCTTTTTAATTCTTCAGTGATTTCCCAAATATTCTGGAACAGATGCTATCCCTTTTGGCAAAGCAGGATATATGCCAGCAGCTTAGAGATCAGAGGAGGAATGTGTTGCTAGCTGCAGCCCAAATACAGGCAGCTGCAACTGATGGTAGAGCAAGAAAGTGGCCAGAGCTTTCTCACAGAGCAGACCTGTCTTACTGTCAGACTTGTAGCTCCATCCATTTCCATAAGGAAGACAAGAAGAAAACCAGGGAGAAAGCCAGTTGCCATAATATTGATTTTTTTTTTTTTTTTTTTTTGTTATAAACTACCCCCAAGAAGTTGAAAATCAGCTTGGTCTGTGTCCCATGAAGTTGGACTGAAAATATGTACAGTAGGGTTGTTTTCATTTACCTTCTGGATTTTGAGCCATTAACGATACATACCTAAATCTCACTTTTATATCTCTTCACTGCTGTGTTGTGGTAGGAACTTACTTCTTTGGTTGCAAAATGTGGAAATTGTCTTGATACTGCATGACTTCAGAAGCTGGCCTTAAAGGGAAAAATAGCATGATACTGTGGTTTGTTGGGGATTGGAACTGGTAACAAAAAATAACAAAAGTATGAATATTGACCACAGGAGCTCTGAACTCAGCCATCCCTTGCCATGTCTGTGACAAAGTCATATGCATTATCTGTTAATTAGCATAACCTGTAGGGCATGTTTATCAGCAGATTGCAATTGCTCACTCCTGTAGTCTAGGTATGTTATGATGAAGAAATTGACTAAATGACAGGATACTTGAGTGTCACACCTTCTGTCTGGCTGTACTTGGAGTACAAGGAGAAGAGAAGATATAGAAGAAAATAAGAGAAATAGTCTTGATTATGAATATTCTGATGTTCATAAATGCAGAGAAGGGGAGTGGTGGCAAGGATTAATGGATGTAATTAGAAAGCTGTCTGATGCTAAGAAAATGTGGAATTTGACTTGTATGCAGATAGCATGAGAATTAGAGACTAACAAATAGTAACTCATATATCATATCAAGAGTAACAGCTCACTGCGGAAGCAGCCAAGCTTCTTGGAGAAAATGGGACTAATTCAATGTCTGGTATTAAAAGATATTGCAGAAACTGTAAATGAGCTATTTCCTTTTAGTGCTACTAAGTGAAAAGTTTAGGTTTCTTGTTGCAGGGACAGAGAGAGATTTCCCAGAGTCAGAAGAGGGGGAAAAAATCCTGAGTCAAAGGTAACACAAAACATAATTTAAGGGTCAGAATTTACTGAAAATCAGGCACTATAATCCATATTTTTGTCTTGAGTCTTTTGATTCCTATCTCTCCACTCTTTCTCATTAGTAGCAAAAAAAGGAATTAAAACATTTAGGAAGGGCATATAATTTGGGTAGCAAAGAAAATACAATGGCTACTACAGCTTGAAAAATAATGGCATAGTGAAGTATAGGTAGGAGCACAAAGAATTATCGTTCTCTTTACCATGGACTGGCTTCCAGATGGGTACAGGTCTCCCACAAATTTGCACAAACCCAGTTTTTCTGTGGAGGAATTTCTTCTACCACATTCAGAAGTAATGAATTGTGGTCAGTGGTTCTTTAAAGGTAGGATTTTTTAAGGGATAAGTGACAGCGAAGGAGAGAAAGCTGTTGAGGAAGTGATCACAGTGATAATGACAATAATTGGAGACAGGGCTGAGGGCAGTGTAGAAAGAATTACATTAATCAAGTAGACCAAAATAGGTTCATATAGAACTACTGGAGTTCTTGCTCTGTATTCTGATGCAGTGGATCAAGCCCTATACTGTTTCCCAATAATATTTTCATCATGGTGAATGTTTAGGGCATGCTCATGCCTTCATAGTATTTTTGTGTATGTTTGCTAAGAAAGGCATATGAGGATCTGAGATAAATACTTGGTAGTAAATTTTGAGTGTTGCAAACTGTTCTTGGAAATTTGAGAGCCAACACAGTTTAAAAACTGGAGGTGGTGGAATATTTTCAAAAGATAAGAAACGTTTAAATATCACTTTATTTGACAAGAAACAAACAAATTTACAAAGTGCTCTGTTGCATATAGAATGTTACAAATAATGGATTTTGCTATTTAGAAAAAAACTATCACTTTTTCCTACTCAAACTTTTTTGTTATGCAAGGCTTTTCTGTCTTGAGATTAATGTTAAATTGACAATGTTTCTGGGATGAAAAGCTAAAATCATTCTGTTTTGAAACATTTGCACTTTTAATTTCTTAGGAGATTTGCCAAGATAAATGCTACTGAAAACAATGGAACTTAATAATGATACTTAAATTATATTCTTAATCACTTTGGGTTTTTTCATTGTCAAAAGTCTGCCCTTAACAGTTTCAATGCAGTAAAACACTGAATTCTCCTCTGCACACGTGTATTTAGGTCTCTTTATGCCTCTCTGTACACATAAAGCCTCTTCACAGTTTCCAGTCCCATGTATCTTATTCCTTCACCAAAGCAAACAAGGAGAATTAGAAGTGAATTCAGTGGACAACAAATGGCAATGGAAAAAAGAGGGCAGAGTGATATTAGAAGTTTAAATAACAATAGCTGAGCAATTTAGTTGTAGCAAGAACTTTCAAACATTAGTCCCTTGGGAGGACAAACTTCAGGAATATGCACAAAGAAACATGAGAATGAACTGTGACCTGGTCCTTGCATCCCAAATTCCCTATGTGCAGGCATTTCTCAAAGTCTTGTTTCTGAATGATGATGTTTATGTGCTTGCATCAATAGTTTTTTCCCCACACAGACAGACCAAAGATACAGAAAGAAAGCAATGGGATATATTCTCTGTGAAACTGCACAGTTAACAGAACTGACCTCACTTTTTGGTGACTAATTTTGCTGCAAAATTAGGAGGTGTATCTTCAGCAGACAAGATTAAAAAAATCACTTTTTCCCTCTTTTAGGACTCTTTTGCACAGCAAATTGCACAAAGTTTGAACATTATTTTGTGTGCTGTTTTTTTTTTATCAGCCAGAATGTTTCAGAGGATTTAGCCTTGAGCATGTGGTGTGGATGCTGGACACTATCTGCTTGCTCATAGATTCAGCACTTTTCTGCGAACACTTGAGCATGTTGTCTACCCTGGATTTAGCTTTCTGGTGAGGATAATCTATTAGAAGTTGTTCCTTTAATGAGTCTGGCAGTGGGTTTACAGCTGTTTCTGGACATTATGCAGGACTGACAACTTCATATCATATTTTTGTGACTCATCGTTCTGCATCAAGCCCCAGATTCTTCTGTCCTATTTATAAGTTAGGAACTTTGGAGATAGCGATTTTTTTTCTCCCATGTTTGAACAGCATCTGTTCCTTTGAGTTGTGATGCACAACTTGTCTCCCATTTATCACTATTTACTAACGGTAAATAATGAACATGATAGCATAGCAGTCGTATAGCTGTCCTTCAGGACAGCAGTCTCTGCTTAGTTTCTGGCACTTAGGAAAGAAATGCAAACATGTCCATATGCCCTTCCTAATGTAATGCTGTTCAGCTCCCAGAAAGCAAAGAACAATTGCAGATGAACCAAAGGCAGCCAGACAGTATCAGCTGGGGAAGAAAGTGTAATGGTTTCTCTGCCTACATTTTGAGACCCTTGGTCATTTATGCATTTTGTGTTAATAGGTGCTTGAGAAGAAATATTATCAGACCTAGTTTATGAATGAGATCAAATGTATGTTTTTCTAAGGTCAGAAAATAATCACCTGCAAAGGCAGGAACAGACACAGGATTTTGATGGAAATCCTAGCCACAAAATCATCTTTTCTCCTAATTCATATAATTCTGGAAGATCTGATCTCCTTTTATACCATTCCTTTCTTGCAGGTAGTCCCAAACTGCATGCTATCCATGCAAGTTTTTCCCCTTTATTTGTATTGTATAAAAATATATAACCCTTTTAACAACAAAAAAAGAGCTGAAAGGAAACAAGGAAACATCATTCAAAGCCCGTTGCGAGAAAAGCAGCACTAGGCCATTGCAAGGGATAGAAGAAGCTTAAGTCAGTCATCCAGTGTAGCAGTGGGCAAGGTTCACAAACCCTCTGCTTCCCCAGACCCCTGTGTGTCTAACACCAGTGTGCATTGCTATATTCCTTATTTATCTTGAAAATAAATACATTTCTTCCAGACCTTTTGAAAACGTCTGGCATTTCGAACCTTGGAGCTGAGAGCTACCTTCCAAGTCAAGTCCCTTGTTAAAGTGTTTCACCATTCTCTTTTTGTAATATCTCTACCAGCAAAACTCTCCCTTGCCTTCCAGGATTCCAAACCTTTCCTTTCGCTACTGTTTCAAGTGTGGTACTGACATTTACAAGCTCTCACAGCAGCATTCAGTCAATTACCACCAAAGACTCCCATTGTTCCAGGGAGACTGACCTTTCCCCTTGGGCACCAATTAAAATCTATTACTTTTATTCCCATAGTGCTTGCTGTAATTGGAGCTATGGCTCTTTGCCAGGTAGAATTTGTTGGGGTTTTGTCTGCTTTTCTTCTTGCTAAAGGTAGCAAGAGTGAAAATTCCAGAACATACATACATATATATATACACACACACACACACACTCTTTGGGGAAAACAGCACAGTTTTAATGAAACTTTTACATTAATCTCTCTTATGCTTGTCATCAGGAGTATAAGAAAAAATCCAAATGAAAGAATAAGCGTTTCACATGATGGCATGGCTTGATTCCTCTTTTTGTTTTCGTCCTTCAGCTAATGGGCTCCAATTATTCTACAGCAGAGATTTGCCAGCAATTGAAGGGCAGATGTGCTGTGGGCCTTGCTAGTAACTAACTACAGTGCTCTGAAAGTTGAGGGGAGAAAGTTGGACAGCTGTGTACCAGGCAAGTGTCTTGAGCCCCAAGGCCTGTACTTTCCTGTAATGCAAACTACTAGAAACAAAGACTGTAAATACCACATTACTACTAACAAAGCTGCTTATTGTTGTTAAAATTCTTACCGTAAAATTATACTTTCATGCTTACTCTTTCCACCAACTCCTGTTTCCTCTTTCAGATGGAATTTTTGAGGGTAGAAGCAACTGCTGGTGGAGTATGGAGACATTTTCTCTATTGAAGATGTCTGTCTGGAGAACTAGTCAGACTAGCCTCACTGCAAGAGGGACATTTTGATGCTGGACAATGTCCAGAGAAGGACAATGAAGCTGGTGAAGGGTCTGGAGCAAAAGTCTTATAAGGAGCAGCTGAGGGAACTGGGGCTGTTTAACCTGGACAGGAGGTGGCTCAGGGGGGACCTTATTGCTCTCTACAGCTCCCTGACAGGGGGTTGCAGACAGGTGGGGTCACTCTCTTCCAGATGAGTGATAGGACAAGAGGGAACAGTCTCAAGCTGCACCAGGGGAGGTTTAGATTGGATATGAGGAGAAATCTCTTCACTGAAAGGGTTGTCGAGCATTGGAACAGGCTGCCCAGGGAGGCCCTGGTGGAGTCACCATCCCTGGATGTTTAAAAAACATGTAGATGTGGTGCTTAGGGACATGGTTTAGTGATGCACTTGTTAGTCCTGGGTTAATGGTTGGGCTTGATGATCTTGAAAGTCTTTTCCAACCTGAATGATTCTATGATAAACCAGAACATGGCTTTTTGTGAAAGATCACGACTTGAAAAATGTGTTCAGGTGTCTGGTTTTTGTCATCTCTTCTTGTATGGGATCTTTGAGGTTACAGGAAAACCTTGCATGTTCAGCCTATTGCCAAACCCTCAATACTTCTTAAGGAAAAAAAGTAATATTATCGTGATATTTATCAGAGAAGGCAATTCTGTTTTAATACCAGCATAGTATACAGGGTTATGGTATAGATGGTTGGGTATAAAACAGACATTAGTAAGCTGTCCAGAGGTTTCTAAATAATTATGATGATGAAGACTTCAGAAAAATCTAGTGTCTGTCATTTTGTACAAGCTTAATTACAAGAGAATTTGACTTGCTTAGAAAATGATCATGTTGCATATAAGCCAGTGTAATATCTGCCAGTGTCTCCTTGCCTGATAATTGTAGAGCAAATTCTTCTTGTTTTTGGTATAAGGCATTCTGTTTTAGTTTCTTATTCACTTGTTTTGCTCAAGTCTTCATACTCTAGTAGACCACACTTTGACATTTTTGTGCAGAATGATTTCGTAGCTGGCACCAAATAACTTTAAACTTGGGGTGACTTAGATAAGTCACAGGTGGTTCTAGGACTGTGTGTGAATTAGACCAAGAGTTAATTTTTCCTTCACCTACAAAACTCTGTGTAAAAACGATGCTTTTCCTGGGCCCATATTCTTCCTTGAGTGGAATTTGACGAAACATTACATTTCCTTCCTCACAGTGACTCAAAAATTTTCTCCACCCACCAGCCACCCCCCTGCCACTAGATGAGATTTAAATGAACCGAAGCTGTAAACAACCACTGAGTAACTTCACTGTTGGAAAGGAACAAATGATACACCTTTCTTCTCCTGTCCAAGGGAGGATCCCTGGTCTTAAGAAAGAGTTGCTTGAGCATTTTGTTTTCACATGTAACTTTTATCTTAAGATTTCTATCTCTCTGCAGATTTAGAGAAACACTTTTCCACCATCTTCCCTAGAATAAGGCTACCAATAATTGGAAATACTGACAGTCCTTTATACCATTCTGGACTTCTATGCTCTCTCTGTTTGCTTGTTTACTTTTGCTGGTTCCAGCAGGTTGTTTTAGATGTGAATCAGGCTCAAAATTGATTTTTATGTCTAATAAACCTGGAAAAATAAAACTTCCTGAACTGGGGGCTTTATTAACTGCAGGAACAGATTTGTCAAGCCCTGCTAGATACTATTTCATATATTATGGGGAAATAAAAAATATCAAGAAGTAAAAATAAAAAGATTTTATAGAAGGGTTTGAAATTTCCCTAGGGATAAAATAAAACCTCTACCTATTTCAATTTTTTGGGTTTTTTTTGTTTTGGGTTTTTTTTTTTTTTAGTTTTTCTCCTGGCCATCAGATTATGACTTAGGAGGCACCCCTCCAGGAATGAATGCAAACTTTCTGTCATCTGAAGCCAGCAGGAGGCAACTAGGTTTGCATGATAAAGAGGTAGTTTATCATCTGTGCTATTACGTGCTCTAACATCAGAAATCCAAAGCAACTCCAGTTAATTATTAAGTCTTTCTATATGGGGGATAAAACCAACATTGATTCATTATAGCTAATATAAAAAGAAACTGAAGTATTGAGGCTTTCCTTTATTCAAGCTTTCCTGAGAATGCTAAGAGGTAGAACTCACCTCAGACTTCTTGCTTGCTAAAGGTTTCCTTCATAGCTGAAAACAACCATGGAAGATGATGGTGGAGAAAACAACAACATTAAAGAAAAACAAAAACAAAAAAAAAAGGGTCCAGGAACCTCTTTCTCATGAAGAATAGTAGAACAAAATACGTTGTAGGCTTTATGGGGTTGAGTAGCACCTGACCTGAAGTTATTGGTGTCTAAAGATTGTTTGACTTTGGCCTGAATCTTGTAATCACACTTCTGTTACAGAAGCAGTGTCTTCACCCTCTGTAAGCCTTTCTAGCTGGGTTAGTCTGAGTTTGGGGTTTTGCTTAACTTCTACATTGTTTTCTTGGATACCAAGCTACTACTCTGACAGCTAGGGAAAACCATTGTGTAACAGTTCTCTGAAAACAACTGCCTTACTCTGAGAGATCTCCCAACCTGTCTCCATGCTGCAAACTGACAGGAGGTGTTATTGGCTGTGTTAGGAGGGAGGCAGCAGACGCTAGAGGTTTGGACTCAGGACCTGGCTTCTTGTCATACTAAGGTGTTTCCATTAAAACATTTCTGAATGTCTTAGGAGTGTATGTTCAATTTTCCTGACTTGGCAGGCAGCCTGAAAAGTAACTCTGAAACATGTGAATTGCCTTGTGTATCCCAAAGAGCTATTAATTCCAATTCTAGGTAATCAAAAAGTCTCTCTTCAGTTTTAACCTTACCGTGAGTGCAGGTATATGCTATTAAGTCACTGACATCACATATCTAAGCTGCTGGGTAACCCTGATCCTTCTGTTATTGGTTATATAGGTCATATATTGCAGTAAACATTTTCCCTTTACAACAAAATGAAGTTGGAAGGGTCATCCTTACAGGCAGAATTTGGACAGGAAATTAAAATTGTCTGAGGTGAATTAGGCATACAGGTAAAGCCTGTAGCTATGATCACTAGTTACACTGGATAGGTGTACTTTCCTTCCCACAGTATCTCTGCAGGTCATGTCTAAATAAACAGCAAAAGAAGGTTTATAAAAGCATTTCTTTCTCTCCTAGTGGTTGTTAATGATCAAGCAGTGTATGTTAACTGGCTAGCAGCATGTACTATGCTTGTCACAGCAGAGAGCAACAAACCCAGAGGCAGAAAAGTAAAAAAATAATTGTATGTATTATTTTTCCATTGTGTCAACCTGCCACTTTACTTGACCTTGTAATTAGGATCATGTAATTAGCTGTTCAGATCGAGGCTGTGGTTATAGATGTAGCAAACAAGGGCTAGGAATAAAAGAAAATAAAAAGAAAATGTTGCAAAGCACTAGCAGAGTCATGAGTAAAGAGGTGAGTAAAAAATGTCTAAGGTGGCTAGTCATTCCTGGGAGTGTTCCAGATTCCAACACTTATCCACTGCTCAGTCTGTTTCTGTGATATCAGAGCCCCTAAAATCATGCATCTGTTCTTACCTGAGTATGGCTGCCACCTCAGTCAGTATCTTTCAAGAATGAGCCTAAGCCCACTCTGAGGGTGCGGTTTGCAAACATGCTGAATGTGGGCTAAAAGGAAACTCAGGGAGAAAACAAAACACTTCTTTGGGTTTCAGGATTCCCTTGATTTCAGTGAGGATCTGCTAAGCTAATAGCATGTGGTTGATCATCACTGAATGGTTGGTGTTGGTCAGAAAAGTCAACCATGAAGTGGCTCTTTTGAGGATGTCAATGGTGTTTGCAAGGCAGGATCTGCAGGCAGGATGAGTTTGGCTGTTATTTCCACAATTTGAACAATGGATGCAGAGTGACAAGTTTGCATATGCAGCAATGTAGCCTCGTGGAACTAAGTCAAGAGAACTCAAGGTTTAGATTCCTTCTTTATGTAGCTCCCTGAAAGCACTGTAGATGTAGCTAAATCTATATACAGGTATAACTGGCTAGGGCATCTCCATCACAAAACTATCCATGGGCTGTACCTCTGTCTTGTAGCTGTCTCCTACAAGTGATAGGCTGGCACAGCCCAAGGTAGCTTTCAGCTAATTCAGCTACCACCAAAAGGAGTGTAGGTTGCAACAGCCTGTCGAGAACGTGGAGCATTTTCCTTATGTGGATAAAACATGTGTAACTGCATCTCAACTGATGTCAGTATTCAAGTTAACTGGATTATATTCATATCTGTAGGATTCTTACCTTCCCAAAGCAGTGGAGAGATGACTTTAAGAAATGTAAGAATTTTTAATAATCTAAAATTCAAGTAATCTGGGTTGATTTCTTTATCTGCTTCCTGGCTTGCCACATAACTTTGAAAAAGCTGTATTGGTGCTTTACACTTGGAAGTGCTAGCTCTTGACCTCTGCAAAACAAAAATGTATTTCACTGAGAAATTCTAAGGGTTTCTTTGGGTGAGGTGCTGCATTAAATGCAAATGATTTTTATTAATAGTCAATTCATGTGCATAATAAAAAAAATAGTTGCCCACTATAAAGAAGGTTATATTATTCAATATATCTAAATTACAGCCACAGTAAAGCTGTGTGTACAGGTTCTGTTTGGAATTATATGAATAGGTGCTACATTATTGCTATGTGAAAGATACACAGTGTGTACTGCTTCAGCTGGAAAAAAAAATGTCTTTCAGTAAAAAGACATTTTCTAGGCTAGATGCACTAATATTTTATGAAAACGTGAGTGAAGCAGATTCATCAAAAGGATAATGAGAACACAACATTATTTTTTCTGGGGTGGAAGATAGTTTAAAAATAAAAATCAAACCCCAGTACAGCATCTCTCTAGGTTATCTGCTTTCAACTTCTAAGCAGCAGAAGGACTGTTCTCTCCTTAAAACGCAAAACATCAGAAAAAAAAAAAAAAGTCTTCTCCTCTTGAAAAATCCATCCCTAAATGTCATAAAATATTACTCAGTAATCCATCAAATCATTCACACTGAAGGCTGCTGTGGTCCAGTTTGAGTTTAATCTAAAGTGAAATTAGCCCATGTGCTTCTTCCTTTTGGGTCAGACTCATCCCACGTGGGTTCTTTCCCAGGGGTTCTCCAGGGACAGGATGATTGTGATCAGAGATAGTATTAATGATGATGAATGTGTAATGGGAGAAAGTGATTTTTCAGAGGCACAGAGGGTCAGGCAGGTACCCAGCTCTCAGTGAGTGCCTTCATTGAGTACTCCTTAAATGCAACTCTCCTTTTTAATGTGTTTCAATTCAGATAAAATGTTCCACCTTAATGATTTGTGGAGAGCAGCAAAAATAAGTTTTCCCCCTGTTTGAACATGTGGAAGATCCCCTTTCCCCCTTTGGTCTGTGAATATTTGTAATTATCTTAGTCACTAGTAGGGGGACGGAGCTTTTTGGCTATCTTTGGTGCTTTGGCGACCCAAATAAATGATGAATCTCTCTGAACTAGATCGACAGCCTTATGCATGACTGCACAGGAGCATGTCTTGCTTCCTTCTCTGGACCATACTTGTACATCAGCCTCATCACTGGTAATGTCTGTGCCCAGGCAAATCAGTGGACCTGATGGTTAAGCAGGTCACCACCACACTGCAGGGGAGTGTAAGGGCGAGAGGCTTCCAGTAGTCACTCAGTAAGTGAGAATACAGTGGGTACAGGGCTTGTAGGTTAGATTGACCCTGGCTGAAGCTGCCTCTGTTCCTGTCGGACTGCTCAGGATCCAACACAGGGAAGGGTTATCCAGACCCACTCCTCTCAGCCTAGTGAGGGCTGGCAGGTAGGAAGCCAGCCAGCGTGCGATCCTTGAGGTTTTAATTAATCACAGAGCAAGCTCAGCCTCTAACTTCTTTTTTCACTTGCTGATAGCTGCCTGTGAATGGTTTGTCAGGGAAGGGTGTCACAATCTCTATTGTCCATTTAGCTCTTTGCTTTAAGTGGGCAACAAGGAGTTTATTGTCTACCAAGTGCAGCCTGTGGTGTGACAAGCACACGCACAATACAGATTCAGACTCCTTCCCAAATTATTTCATGTGAAACATCTAACAATGACTGAAGAATGACTGTTCTCCTCACTGTGGGCTTTGGAGGTGTTGTTAAGTGCTACCCACCATCATTAACTCTAAAGAACTTTTGTTTGTATTCTTCAAAATATCCTTTCTAGTCTCTTTACCATGCTTCTTGGAAAGTGCCTATCCCACCACCTTGGTCCCAAAACTCATTTTTAGTATGAGATCTCTGTAAAGGCATCACAGGTCATAATGAGCCTAGTTTAAATTGGCCAACTGACGTGTTTAAGATGTATCATTAGCTAGACTAATAACCTGGCTAAGATACTCCTTTTCTTCATGATTCCCCCCTTTTCATTAACCTTCTGCATTCCTTTAGCATAAGAGCAAATAAGCTTCAGACCTCATATTTTCCAGACAAATAATCGCTGCCTTCAGGCCTCATTTAACCAGTTGTGTGTCTGTTCTGTTTTTGCTCTCTGTGTTCTTTAGTATTTTCCTTTGAAAGCAAGGGAGGAATCTTGGCATTATTCAGGGAGCAGAGAGAAGGAAAAATAAAATCCCAGGGTTTCTTATGCATCTGACTTATTTTGCTTTTAATGGCTAATTGCTTCTCTCTTCAAAGACTTGCTAAGGAAAAAAAAACCAAAAAACCAACATAAGAACTGAGCTATAGCTCATCACTGCTACATCGTTTGACTGTCAGTTTTGAAAACTTCTGCAAGTAAAAACAGCATTTAAAAGGGGCCTAGCACTGAGCAGCCGGCACCGCTGGCACACAACAAAATCTGCTGCTGTTTAGACAAGCAAGCTGTGGTGAGAGAGTCCTCTCTGGGTGAGAACATGCATTTGTGAGGGTTGATGCATTTGACGGGCTGCGTTGGGGATTTGTTTCCATGTTTGTTTTACACATGGACTGAGAAGAAGAATCTAAACCTGCTAACAAGGAGGTTTTAGACTGAAAAGAGTTGTTCAAAAGATCTGTAACTTATATTTTTCTGAAAGACTTTTCATTGTCAGTTCTTTTTTTGATCAGTGGTGTGTCGTCATCATTCTCCCCGAACGCACTCACAAATGCACGCAAGCACATCTGAAAACACCTGGTAGCCAGTCTCAGCTGTTACAAGCTAACAATGCAAAATGTTTTATGGGCTAGTTGTCTAAATCTGTATGTGAAAGGATTACTTCATCTGCCATCTGCTCCTGAAATTAGTTTTGATCAGTATTTTGGGGGATTTTTTTTTTTTTTTTAAGAGGGAAGGCATGGAAGATGAAAAATACTGCTTTTCCAAGGTTGACAGTCTTCGGGAAAGACAATTTCAATGCAGAATAGAAATAGTAATTACAAGTAGAGAAAAATAAGGAATCTGAAGGCTCTGGTAGAAGCTTAATCCTAAGGGAAGAGAGGATGTCAAGTCCAGGTCTCTGAAGTCCGTGCGTTATGGATTTTATACAGTGTACATGTGTTCAGTGATAAATGATAACCAGACTGGCTTTTCTAAATTTAGGAAAAAAAATTGAAGGACTTAAGAAAAGTCTTTCTGATGAAGGTAAGTGTTTTCTTTTTTAATCATGAACATTTCTAAGAAGCAGTGAAATTAATATAAACATGTCTCAATTTCCTTTCTCCATTGTACCTGAAGTGTATCTTCTTCTAGGGCAGAATGTATTTTGCCCTATTTTAACAGCATGTGATGAAACTAAAAAAAAAATAAATAAAAAAATGTTTGTAGGGAAAGGAAGAAGGAAATAATCTCCTGAAGCTGCAGGGGAAATTTAGGCAGAGAGAATGCAATTAGCCAATCTAAACAATGCCCAAGAGAACAGAAATTGCCAGCATCATTCCTGCACAGTGTTTTGACAAGTTTAACAAATCTAAGTGGTCAACACAGTAGTTTTAAGTATAGTTTGGAGGCCTTCAGTGAAAAAAAACCCAACAAACAAACAACAAACCCAAACCAACCAATCAAACACAGTAACTAAAGTAACATTAGAGATATTTTTTAAGGAGTGGACTTATTTATTTTAACATTTGTCATAAATATGTAATCCATACCTAGGATATCTGGGGAGGATAAGGATATTTTCAAAGGATATTCAAAGGGAAATGTGCTTATACTTTGGTGTTTAGTTAGTAAAAACATTTACTGAGTCTTAAAAGCTGCATTTATATAGAAAGTTGCATGTGTGAGAGAAACTGCTTTAATATCTCCACCAATGTTGTTCCAGATTCAGGAAAATAAAGGAGGAAAGGGAGACTTCACCTCTGCTGCCCCACCACCTTGAGGTGTCCTTGCTTCTTGCAGTATTAAGAATATGCCCTTTTGAAAACTGTCTGTGGCCCTGACAAGTCCCTGTGCTATATAACAACATCATGTAATAATATGAGTTAAAGTAGCTACAACAAAAGGTAGGATAGGAAACCAGTAGGAAAAGCAAAAAAAGTATCAGAAAACAAAAAAAATATCTTTATGGAATAAGATCTGATTGTTAGACTATATCCTTGTTAAGCTAAGTAGTAATCAGAACAATTAACATGTTTTGTCCTGATTTTGTGATGATAGCTGGGGTAAATTGAAAAGATATACATTTGATGATCACGGTAAACAAGATTGTTTTACCTTTCCTAGTTTACAATTGCTAATTTAGTGCAATATTAAGCTTTTTGGTGAAAATAAGAAGGTCCATTAAAAATAAGGATGTACAGAGAAGAGTACTAAGTGAATTGGAAGGAAAACTTGGAAAAAAATAATCCAAGCCTGTCCTGGGAATGCTTTACAAGCTTTTAAATGCAAATATATCAAAGCTTTCTGTAAGCCATGGACCTCATTTCTAATCGTTATTCCACTGTTTGAAAATCAGCCACACAGGGTGTCATTTGGTTAACATTCATTTTACTAGTCTCAGATCTTGATCCAAAACCTACTGAAGTCAATAAAAAGATCGACTTTGAATGCAAAATTAAATTATTCTTATTAGTGTGTCAGAAGAGTGTCCTCTTGCAGTATCCTGCCATTGCAGCATAGAAAACCATAGCACAGCAAAATATTTGGCAAAAACGTGAGATTTTCTTTATGAGCCTGAGGATGAGCTGGGCTCACAGGCAATGTATCAGACTTCATCAGATCCTCTAATGTGTCATTTCAGTGGGTGTTAGAACCTGTAAACCTTTGAGGTGTTTCAGCAGTTACCTCAGTAAGTGTAATTTTTTGTATTTCACTCTGACTTGTACTCAAGCCCACTATATAAGCCCACATATTTAACGTGTAGTTAATGTATTAGTTTCATATGCTACTCAGATACCATTGTGGTTTCCCTGCCAGAGATTGGTGTGTGAACAACCATATCAAAAAGATAAATAAAATGAAATATATACAAAATCCTTCTGGTAATTTTGTAGTCAACAATGCACACATATCAGAAAACCAGTACTGCAGTCGACAACAGTTAATATCCTGTATATCATTCCTAGGTTGTTCTTGTGCACCTGACATCCACCATAAAACTTAGTCAGGGGTAACCATTTGCAAAAAGGATTTATGATGTCTTGCACAATAATCTCTATGCTGATGTTCAAAAGAAAATATCAGTAACATCAGCTGAAATGAGAGCTTCAAAAATGCTGCCCAGACAAGCAACTGGACCTGATTCAATTTCAATTCAATGTGTTACCCTGTTTACCCCATGTGCGTATTCACACATTTAGGTAACTTTTTACTGGCTTGAGTGTGTATTGAAGTATCTAATTTTTCTGAAAGTATTTAGCATTTCTTTTACATCTGAAAGAAATTTTTGTAGTTATTCTGTCTGTACTAAGTTCAAAGTTGATATTGTCTTCTACATTCCGATATTATGTATGAAATAAGATGATGACTACTGTGGTCTCTTTGCCCTTAGCATCCATGTTTGAATTGTCAAGACCAGACAGCTTATGGGAACACTAAAAAGGCCTAAAAACCCATTAAATAATTTGTCTACATCTGTAAGACCACTGATGAAATGGGAATCTGAATTTTTCCTAGCCTTTTATCTTATGAATTTGGCAATCCTTTTCTCATCAGAAGTTTTCAGATTCAGTTAAAACGTTGCTAAAAACGTGTGCATTTGCTAAGTCAATGGAAATTCAGCAGCATACAGGCAGTTGATGGAGGCCAAGCAAAGGAGACCATTATGCTTGTGATTAGATTGAATCACCTGTGACTGCAATTCCTTGCACTGAATTTTTCATTAATTAAAAGTCATAAATTATTTTTTAATAAGCTTAGCTGAAGGGAGTATTGTGGATGATGTATCTTAATAATTAATGGCATGATTTGCAACAATGGTGACATAAAGTTCTTTACGTAAGTAATTTACCCAATGCATTCTAGAGAGAGGTGTAAGTAAAGTGTGACACTGATGGAGTACAAACACATACACACATACAATCATACTGATGGAATACATACATATACATACATGCAATCATGTATATAAAGATATATAAGTACCAAAGGAGAAAGGATGGACTTCTGGGTCCTAATGGCCAGCTATCCCAGCCCTCAGTGCAGTATATCAAATTTTCATCCCACAGGCATTAGGGAGTAGAGGAGATGGAAAAGGTCTGGGGTGGTTTTGCAGTTGTGACTTTGGTAATGGCTCCCAGTCATTTCAAGATAGACTTTAGAGATTTTAGAGAAGTTTCTTCTTGCTTGTTTCCTCCTAGTCACAGTTTAGACTACTCGCAGCGCTGCGAAGAAGTGTTAACGCACTTCTTACTGCATGCCATTGAATTTCTTGTGGTTGAATGGCTTGTCACTGTTTGGGTATCAAAGGTTTACTGGGTGATATTCTAACCTGCAGATGAAGAGATCCAAATGTATGATCCTGCTTGGTGTTTTACTTTACCATAGATTTAATTTGTGTCTTTTGTGAAGTCACTGTAAATCAGGATCTGTGAAGGTCTATAGATGCCTAGCTCCCCTGGCTTCACAAGAGTTAAATAGGAGTTGGATTTCTTCTTTTCTTTACAGACCAGGCTGATGCCAGCCTAAATTTCTGACAAGGTAGGGACACAGATAGTAGGTGCACTGAAGGTCTCCTCATTTCTTACCTCTCGTCAAGGTTTGGGAACTGTAGCTTTTCTCATCAGAGAGTTGTGTAGCTACGTATTAGCAGCTATAGTAGGTACTCCGATACTACTGTAATGAACAGATATATTCTCATATGTATGTATATATTTGTATTCTTTGCTGTTACTTTAGTAGTGGTTTGCCTGTTTGAACACATGTTTAAGTATGCACTGAACCTTACTCCCCTCTGGCTTCTCCTTCATTGCTGTGGAGTGAGCCGCTTGCCTGATGTTCTGAACCAGCAAAACTCAGTGTCTGTCTTGCTGATTTCCAAATAAGTCACTGCAAGTGCCAGTCTGTGGGGGGACAGAGTCCTTTCCTGTGAATCAGGATTTATCTGCTTTTGAAGTGTGAATACTAGAGAGGAGGAGGAGATATCTTCCTCGTGTGCCTTAAGGAAGTCATTTACAGTTTTAATATGTTGTTGTGGATTAAGAGGACTGCTGAAGGGCAGAATGGAAACCTCCTCTTTGATCCAGATGACTGGCTCTGTAGGTGGTGGTCGTTAGAAAGGAGAAACAGAATGACTCCAGCTGGTAGGGAACCATAAAGCTGCTTTATATCAGGCTAGGTTTTCTGTGCAGGTTGTGTCATAGCCTGGCCAATTCTTTTTGCTTTCATATGTCTAATATGCTGCCCTTCCCAGCTCTTTACAGGGCTAATGCTATTTTTCAGGCTTTCAGCATCTCATGTCTCAATTATTGCAATGTCCTTTCCCCTGGCCCTGACAAATGTGGCATGGCCATCTCTGATTCATTCAGAATGCAGCTGCAGAAATCAGACATCTAGCTTTCGGCTTCAGCCATATTACACATCTTTTTTTAAATATTCCTCAGCTATATTACACTAAAATTGGGGCTGCTGGCCTTCACTTTCCTGATCTCACTACCTTTGCTATACTTCACTGCATATTAGGAGGTCAGCTGTTGCCTCCAATTAACCTGTGATGCTAGTTTATACTCCTGCTTGCAGCCTCTTCAGTTAGGTGCCTTTGTGTGGTTTCTCAGTGTGCCCATCGTGCACAGGAGGAGATACTTTCTAGGGAACATCTGGTACCCTATGCCAATATTTCCATTAAACAAAAGAGGGAGTTTCCTCTTTTGGGTTCTTTTTCTTCTATTACTCACAAAAACCTTAATCATAGTTGGATCTGGATTCACTTTTGCCTGACTTTAGCTTGCACCTTTGCACGTACTCTTCTTTGTAGTTCTCTGTGCCAAAGACCACTGTTTTGTTGATATTTGCATGTTAATTAGAGCAACAGACTCCTGGACTATGACTGGGCTGCCGAGATGCTGAGTTAACACAAGTAATAATGAGTGAAGTGGTTGGAAAAAGCTGTACAAAGCAATGAACCAGACAGAGAGCAGACCATCATCTATCTACCCAAACAAAAATGAGAGGAAAAAAAGGTGGTAAAAGTGAAGGAACTGGAGGAAGGAAAAAAAGAAAGGATGGAGTCAAGGTGGGGGAGGGATTGAAGGAGGCTTTGCAGAATCACAGGTAGGGTGTTCTTGCAGATCAAGTTTTTTTTTTTCTTGATGTGTGCACAATGCATTAAATCATTTGCATAACATTCCCAGGCCCTCCAGCTTAATCCTTACAGTTCTGAATGAATCTTTGTTGGAGGGGGATTAAATTCTCTAAAGAATTTGGGGCCAGGTCTGTAAAGGAGGGTTAGCACCAACTCTTTTATTCTTTTGCTTGTGGTGGGAGTTACACACCTAATTAGGTCTTAGATATTTAGTGTTCTGTGGAGTTAATATTTTGTTCTTTTTTATATATATAGTATTTATGGAAGACTGAGATTTCACTTATCTGAAATAAAAGATGGAGGAAATATAATTTAGGGTAAAAAAACTTGTTTTATTTCCTCCTAGCTGTCAGTTCTGGGGAGAATGAAACATTTTCTAATTATTTTGTATTAAAATGCTTAAATTTGCAAAACAAGGTGATGTTTTGGGACATATATATATATTTAAATATTTCATTTTGAAGTGGTTAAAATAAATATTTAGGTTTTCCCAATGTTCTTCCCAGGAAAATGTGTCAGGTGAAACTAGTTTCTGAGGTTGCCAAGATATGTGACTTTACAGTGGTCCTCCTGAAACTTCAGGTTTCTGAAACACAAAGTATTTTCAAAAAAAGTCTGGGTTTGCTTGTTAGAAACCAGAACCATGTATCAGCATTGTTATGAGATGTAGGCTTTTCCTTGGATATGTTGAACAGACTGTGTCCTGCATATGGTGCTTTGAGAATCTGTCGCTTCACCTGCTTTCTTCCAGGTTTTGACTTAGATATGTGGCATTAACCATGTTTTGCAGTTTTTACTGAAAGGAAAATAGGGATGATATAATAACTAAATGACTAGTAAGTCAGGGGGCTGGTCTGAATGCAATCAGTCTTGTCACCATAGTGTTTGATGATTTTTTTTGTTTACCAGCTGCTGTTCTTGTCCTTGCATGTATACCTGTGTTTATCTGTAGGAGCAGACATGGCTCTGCTCTATGGGGAGGGCCATAAGTGATTCATCATGTCATATGACACAACATTGTTCTTATCTCAGGAGGTTTGTGCACTCTCAGCATCTCATCTCCTGTATATCCATATTGGTTTCATCCACATCCAACTGGTTTTAGAGGGAAAAGGAAAAAAATACAAAACTTGCAGCTCCCTCAGATGTTCTTAAAAACAACTCCAGTGAAAGCCCTGTGAAACATTATTTGCTACGTTGAACCAGCTCTAAATTCTGTCGGAGAGCTGATTATTTACAAGGTCTTTCAAATCCTGTCTGTAATCCTTAGTCTACTCTGAATTCTCTGCTAATGCTACACCTGCTCTTCCTAATTCCGCCTAATTCCGTATTTAAGGACAGAGGCAATACATTCTGTTTGTTGATTTGTTAACATGTCTGAACGTGGGGTACCAAACCTGTACGGGATGTTTAGTCTTTGTCTGAGGTTACAGATGATATCTGATGAAGTTGTAATAGAGGGGAAAAAAAAATCCAAACAAAATTGACTCCTAAAATGCAACTTGGTCACTCTAAGATCTGTGTAGTACTGGTCTTGCTCATTTTTAGGTAATGTTGCAGGAATTTCTCAGAGGAATTAAATTTAATGTTTTTGAATGTTGCTTATAACTATTAACTGTTTCTTCAGTAGTTGAATGCTCAGGAGGAATGTTTTAGTGCTTCAGATAGTGCCTGCTTTTGGAGAGGTTCTTTTCATTAACATTGAAAGGTCATGTACTTTTCCCCTTAAAAAAAAAATAAAAAGGAGAAAAAATGCACGCAGCCTGAAGCTATTTATACTAACTTGGACATGTATTTAAGATAGAACATCTTACATGTTAAAATGTTGACCAATTTGTAAAATATTTTCTTCTTAAAATGCTGTGTTTGCACACGAGTGCTTATGTGTATATTTGCACACACACATTCTAAATATAGGAATATCTGTTATACAAAATAGATTACAATTGTTTTAACCTCTTTTTGTTCTGTTAACTGTTTATTTTTAATGCAACAGATATTAAAATATGAGGTCAATGTGGCTTCCTTCCGTATTTTTCAGTAAATAAAACTCATAAAGCATATTCTAGAAAGAAAGATGGGGGATCAGATCATCAGCTACATGACTTCTAGTATGTGATCACAGTACAAAATTAATTTTCATAATGACTGTAGCCTGAACCTCCCCCTTTCATACTGACTTCAAAATTCTTTACACTGATTTTATACTTGAGTGACAATATGGAATTATAATCTCAAGAATACAATTACATAAAACTAATTTACTAGGATGATAGTGAATTGCTAATGAATTGATTAGTATCAACATCCACACAAGTCCCCTTAATTTGCAAGCAATGGAAAGGACATACCTTGGTTTAGGTCAAAGCAAAAAATGTTTAAACTAAGTCTAATTATGCTGCATGCACTGGAGATAAAAGTATGTGCATAGGCAGGTAAATCCCTCGAGTAACACACAGAGTAAGCTGTTAAGCTGAGATGAAGTGACTGCAAGCCAGAATATTTACTCCTGACTTGTCCTAGTGTAATGGAGATCAAAATTGGGTGATGATTCTTAAAAAACTCATGAAAATTATGACTAGGTTTTATGAAGTATTGATGTTTATTGTAACTAGTTATCCTTGAGAATGGAACACTAAAATGAGGCTGAGTATAAAATTTTCTCTTTCAGGGTGGCAGAATTTTAAGATCTCATGGTTTGTAAGGGATGGGGTGTGAACTGAAGGCAGATGAGAAATAGCAAGCAAGAGGACTGAATATAATAATATTAAGAATATCTAACAGAATATCTAAAAATGTCTATCTTCTGTAATCCTGGCTTTTGCATAACATGGTTGGTCTCTTTGTTGTCATCTCTCATTGTAGAAATAATTTAAGCTCTCTGGGAAAAGGACCTCACATTTTATTTGTAACTACAGTGTCTCTGAGGCTGTAAAAATAGTGCTCTGATAGGAAGGCAGAGAATTCCATGTTTCCAAAGATATAAAACTTCTATTTTTAGGCTGGATGTCCTTTGAGGTATGGAATCCTATACCTGTAACTACTCATTCGATCAAGTTTGACTTTTTGGCACTGTTCTAGAGCTTTATGTCTGGGGCCTTCTGATATTGAAGGCTCTCATCTTTGATGTATAGAGTAAGAGTTAGAGTGGAAAAGGAAACTGGGTTAGATTGAAAAGCCCCTTATTCTGATCTGAAGAAGAGTCAATTCTTCTGGGTCTGGAAAAGAATTTGGGGAGGTTAAGCAGTATTGATGTAACCTGACACAATGATTTGCTTCCAAATAAAACCTTATTCTGATACAAATCAAACTAGCTATTAACCTTGCAAGTAAGGGACAAAAACACTCTTACAAAGCATGTTCACCTTGCCTTGTGTAGGCCAGTTATTAAGACTGCAAAGCTCTGAGGTTACCATTCTTGACTCCCTTTTGTAAGCAAGAGCACAGACTCATCAGGAGAACAGTTCAGCAATCAAATGAGAGGTGAAGTTCCACTGCAGCCTAAGCCAGTCTGTCAGGGTTACTGCAGGTCCCCTGTGTCCCCCTTCACACACCACTTGGTAGTTGTATTTCTCATTTGTTCTAGTATTAGGGTTATGTGCCCATGCAGTGGCTGTTTCAGGTTGATAAACCAGCAGGAAGATTGAGTTGAATGAGTGCCAATGTTAACACAAGAGGAGGGGCAAGAAAATCTGCAGCTAGAGACAGGGGAGACAGGAGGATCCCAATACCTGCAACTTCTGTCAGACTATATTAGTGCAGCATTAGATTTTCGGAGGCAGTATCTAAAAAAAACAAAACCTCTTTCTCTCTGCTGGTCCAGAGCATCCAGAGCTGTGAATATGACAAGTCTGATGTGCAGCAATGTGACTACTCTTCTCCCCATCATCTCCCATCAGAGAAACAGACGATGAAGCCAAAATAAACTCAGGATTTAATTTTCTTTATCTTTTCCCATACCTGTTTTGTCATGTTAGTTGATGTTACTGCTGTGAGAGGGCTTGAGAAGAGAAATGTCAGTATGGACAGGACACCCTGAGTCAGTCTGCTTAATTAGCCTTCCACCAACTCTCTGAAAGACTCTGGAGAGAAGAATATGTCTAGTGACTACAGTCACAGTGGTCAGCATAGTTTTTCAGTGCCTCTTAGGCGATGCACAGCTAAATGTGGAAGCTGGCACAGTTCTCATGCTTGGATTTTGCTCAGGCTCTTCTCAGAGCCTTAGTATAAGAAGGTTGAAATCACTTGAGTTTTCTGGAGTTCTGCCATTTTACTCACTATCTAAATTGTCCCAGTGACTTTATTATGCAGAAGAACATGGACAAGGCAGATCTGAGTATAATAAAAGGGGGAAAACTGTGCCAAATGGGAACCTGAATCAAAGAAGAATTTAGTCATCTGACATGTTTTGCTTGTCAGCTGAAAAAAATATGTAATTACCTCAGATACATGCCTACAAAAAAAATACAGATGTGCCAGTAGGATTACAAAGCTAGAAAGCCACAAGGTTTGCGTGTTTCTTTGCAAGTGCTCTGGAACTAGGGGAAAATCCACATACAACTGCTGACCAAATGCTTGTAACTTAAATAATTGTTTGAGAGACTGTATATAATCAGATAACAAGCTTCCTAGAGAGTTGTTTAGCACACAAAGTAGGCATTCTTTTTAAAGGTTTTTAAAATTCTTTTTAAGGGGTGAGAAAAGCTGGCTGATGTTTTAGAGCTAGCCAAATGCTGATATAAAAGCTATCTCATCCACAGTCCATGCAAATGTTGAACATTCACTAGAGTTTAAATCCTTGCTGAATTTTCTGCTATAGCTATATAGCAGCCTAATATTCCTGTCAGAACAGATTTGCAAATGACCCATAAACCTAAAAAGAAACTACAGCTGAAAGGATGCTCTGGGCAATATTGTTCTCCTTAGTGACTTTTTGTTTGAATCCGAGTCATTGATGAAGTTTTCTGGATGCGATTTCTATTTAAGCTTAATGAAGTAATCGGGATGTGTGGAGGAGTAAATGTTGGCTTATTAAGAAAAAGTTAATTGTTATAGTATAATAATGAGACTTTATTGGATTTCATGAAATTTGGTCTAGGCTGTGGAGAGATTATTCTTCAAAATCTCTCTAAAGAGGAGGCATGTCTAGAGGACCAAGAATATGACATGCTATCCATTATACCTTGGCTATGCAGAGTAAACCATCCAGCTCTAGATTGACAGATGTTGTTATTGATAAAATTTTACATGAATTGGTCAGTGGTCTTAGAAAACTTAGAATCATAGAATAATTTAGGATGGAAAAGACCTTTAAGATAGACTCCAATTGTTAACATAGCACTGCAAAGTCCATCGGTAAACCACATCCCTAAGTGCCACATCTACACATCTTTTAAATACCTCCAGGGATGGTGACTCAACAACTTCCCTGGGCAGCCTGTTCCAGTGCTTAACAATGCCTTCGGTGAAGAAATTTTTCATAATGTCCAGTCTAGACCTCCCTTGGTGCAAACTGAGGCAATCTCCTCTTGTTCTATCATTTGTTACTTGGGAGAAGAGATTGACACCCACCTCACTACAGCCTCCTCTCAGGTAGTTATAGAGGGCAATAAGGTCTCCCCTGAACCTCCTTTTCTCCAGGCTAAACAACCCCAGTTGCCTCAGCTGCTCCTTCTTTAGACTCTTCACCTTCACAACAGTTTTGGTGCCCTTCTCTGGACATGCTCCAGTGTCTTAATGCCTTTCTTGAAGTGAGGGGCCCAAACCTAAATGCTGTATTTGAGGTACAGCCTCACCAGTGCCGAGTACAGGGGAATGATCCCTAGTCCTGCTGACCACTTTATTTTGGATACAGGATAGGATGCTATTGGCCTTCTTGGCCACCTGGGCACACTGCTGGCTCATATTCAGCTGGCTGTTGACCAACTACCCCAGGTCCTTTTCCACCAGGCAGCTTTCCAGCAACTCCTCTCCAAGCCTGTAGCATTGCAAGGGGTTGTTGTGAGCCAAATGCAGGACCAGGCTCTTAGCTTTGTTGAACCTTATACAATTGGCCTTAGCTTACCGACCCATTCTGTCCAGATCCCTCTGCAGAGCCTTCCTACTGTCAAGCAGAT
>JAVJGJ010000062.1:21211398-21228158 GCA_035590215.1 Microhierax caerulescens
TATTTTTTTTCTTTATGGAGGCAGTTTTGATGCGGGGCATAGGCTGACTTAACCTTGGCGACACCTCCGTGGTTGCTGAACCATAGTCCTTGTTATTGTTTGGTTCCACCTGCAGAGCCTCACGCCTGTTGCGCAAGGGGCGCTAGGCAGGTGGGGTAGTCACAGAGGAGGGACGCCTGCTGCGCTGGGCAGGAGCTTGTAGCCATTGCCTCCTATTGCTTAAGTCACAGCGTTCAGCCAGGCAGAGGGAATCCTCCGTATCGTGTGTCCTGTCTGCCTGTTGTGCCTGTCCTGGGGAAGGTAGGGTTCAATCCCAGTAGCCTATCTCTTGCGCTCCCTGATACTCCTCAACCTACTCATCTCCTCCTGGAGCTCCATCACGAAGCGGAGATCCTCTGCCTGGGCACACCTCCCACCAGTGTGCTTGCTGCTGCCAGCCAGTCAGTACTGGTGTAAGAGCAGGGCACAGCCTGCAGCCCAGCACCTGGGTGGCTGCATGTTCCTGCCGGAGCTCTGTCTGGGCAGCTGCATCTGTCATAGTGGATGCAGAGCTTGAAGAGGCCATGGCTTTCTGCTGGATGGATACCGTTGCTCCTTGGGTAAGCTGGCAGGGCTTCGGTGCCATTCTGTGTGAACTGCTGTGCCATGCCACGGTCTGGTCACTCATGCTCCCTAAGGGCTTTTATATGTGTGAGGAGGCTTGGCCACTGTTGCTCCTGGTCCTGCCAGCCATGGGCTCCTGGTGGTTCTTTCAACTCCCCTGAGGTTCCCCTGGTTCAGGAACTTCCACTGCTGGTTGTGCTGGCACTGGAGCCGCTCACCTCACGGTCCTCAGGTTACTGGCTCAAAACTATGTGCATGATCAAAATTAATAGTCTGTCTGCATTTATGCTTAAGGCACTTGAACAGAGGTGAGGCCATACCCATTTGCTCTGGGGTTTTTTTTTATGCATTCTGTGAATTAATAAATAACTCCAGACCTCCAGGGACTTGAATCCTTTGGAGAGATTTCACTCCAGGGAGCTTTGGATCAAACATCAGAGAGGATGCACAATTTTCATAAAGCTGTTCAGAAAGACTGTGCAAGTCTTTGAGAGACCTATCTGACAATGATGGTGTGTGGAAACAGTAAACATCCCTGTTCTTCAGGATTATTGGAACTCAACAAAAAGACAAAAGGCATATAAAACAAATTAAATATTCTTTAAAAGCAATAGGTATGGAGCTAGTGACCTGAAAGAACCATTCTACCTTCAACTTCCCTGTTGTAGTAATTACAACATGTAATAATTACAACATGTAATAATTAATTTAAGTAATGTGAACTCCCTGCCTGAGACTTTGTTCTCAGACTGGGGCATTCAGCTGGATGAATTTTAACTTTGTTTTTAAAATGAATCACTATGCAAAACTGTTCAAAGATTGGCATTGAAATGTCACAAAGTTTGTGTTTGTCAACAACTCTTTTCTTT
The DNA here is from genome assembly GCA_035590215.1 of Microhierax caerulescens. Lineage (NCBI taxonomy): Eukaryota > Metazoa > Chordata > Aves > Falconiformes > Falconidae > Microhierax > Microhierax caerulescens. Next base: position 21,212,871 of record JAVJGJ010000062.1, read on the forward strand.
GTTGACAGCATGGCTATAGGCTGGTTGTCCCCCAGAGAAGATACTTGGCCCATAAATATGTTATAGGAAGGATAGTCTTCTATAAAATGTATTGCACTCAAGCATTTGAGGTTTGGCACAGGCTTTCTTATGACTTTTAATGAGTGTGCTGTTTAATTGATTTGAGACTTATCTTTCCATGATTAAAAGTGAAGCTGAGAACACTTGCTATACTTATGATATTCAAAGGATAACTGAATGAATGCATGTGAGGAAATCAAATTTTCTGAAGATCATTTGCCTCATAGAAATCAATGGTAGGTAGGTATAACTCTCATTATGAGATTGATGTAAATTTGATGCCAATTATTTCTAAAGTAAAAATAATTTAAACTTCACAAATAGATATGTTAATAATTTCTCTGCTTTTGAATGCTAACAATTGGACACACCATTATCTCTTACAATTTGGAGAAATGGGGAAAAAAGACATCTCTGACACTTCTTTGATGCGTCAGGTACAATAGAATAATATTATGAGAGCTGATTAAGGAAATACTTTTCAAATAATGTATTCAGTAAAAAGCCCTGGAAGTGTCTGCTCTTTGTCATGTTCCTAGCTTGAATTCAGTGAATTGTGTTTTTTATAGTGACAGGTCAACTGATGAGGTGGCAAATACCTTGTGGGAGACTCCAGAAGATTAAGCAATTATGTGAAAAAGAACGTCTTCACCACATTCCATAATTATGACAAAACCACACCACTTGTAATTCTGAGCACTATTTGATGACCCACTATAGTCAGGAAGACCTTCTTTGAGTTTATTGATGTGACAATATAAATCTATCATATCTTCATTTTCAAGGACCTGGATGTTCAGTGTATGCTAGTGGCTCTTCTGTTCTCTGTTCCCCTAGAATATAGTATAGCCTCAAGAGAAGGATTCTTCTACTTACTAGTAGACTAAGGGTAGCAGAAATTTCAGCATGAACTCTGTCTCTCTGAGTGCTCTGTACTGTGCCAAAGTATTCCTTTAGCATAGTTAGTGCATCATCTAGAGAAGAATACATTTTTTTGAATGCTCCATTTATCTCTAATGATTGGGCTTAATAATGCATTTGTGAGCAGGGGCTGTGGTTAGAGTTGGTTGCCAAGACTACTAAGACTCTTGAATTTTTGCCTGTCTGTTTCTTTCTGACTGCCAGTCCTTGATTCTTTCACACTTCTGGTTATGTCTCCATAACAAGTTACTGTCAGGCATGTTGGGCTGTTGATTTCTAGCATGTTAACTACTGCATAGTAACTGTCCATATGCTTACTCTTACAGCGTGATAAATTTGATGGCGCTTACTCCTTAGTAAAAGTGAGAAGGAATGTGTACAAATGGGCAACTAAATACAAACAATAAAGGACAGCTACCTTTCTTTGTGGGAATTGATATAGCCAATTTTTACTACTTTTCTAGCCTTCTCAGTATTCACCCACACACATGGAATGAAATTCAACAGGTGTGTTTCATTCATGTGATCCCTATGATTTGAGGATCTTTGAACATGCATGAACAAAATGTAATTGACACTCTTATGACTTTGACTATGACAGAAAAAGATCCAGCATAGTGGGGACTTCACCGTGTTGTTTGGCTTCACCTCTGTTCCCACTGTTTTTCACGCTAACCACATTTGTCACAAAGGCTTTTCACTGCATGTAATTCAGGTGCCTTTGTCTTACCTGGGTCAAGTCAGTTCTGAACTTTCACTTTAGAATGAAGTCTTTCTCTCTGGCCTCTAACTTACCTAAACCTTCTCTGTAGTGAAGTTATTAGATCCTATTCCCTCAGCTTTCTACTCTTTCCCATGCTTGTGTGATCTCTCTGCAATTTGTCTGGAATGTGTTCTTTCCATCACTGGCTTGTCACATCTTGTTTTCTTTACTTATGGAATGTACTGCCCTCTGCAATTATACATTTGGGGCACCTTTGCAACCTACACACAAAAGATATTACAGAGAAATCAGTTGCACTATATTATGCTGTTGCCCTGTATGGCAGTGGTGATAGTATTCCCAGAATGGCCTGTCATTTCTTTTTTCCTTGTGAGCTGATCGTGGCCAGAGAAAGTTTAAGAAAAGGCGACCTTACATGTTGAGTGGAAATGCAGAACAACTGCTAGGAGCATCCAACCAACTAACCTTGTCTGCGCCACTGAACAACCGAGAGACTTGGACATCGATGTGTGTCTATCTGGAATATCATGCAGGAAGTAGCACAAGAGAATACTGGTAGTACATGATCCTGTTTGAGGCTGCCTGAATAGTAAGAAATGGTATCTTTGCTCCTACCTAGTATCATTTAAGAATTATAGAAATAACAAATAATTAGTAGGCAACTGTAAGCATCTAAGCATTGTGATCCTCAGAGTCTTTAATGTAGGGGCTGGACAGGGCAGAGACAACTGAAGAAATACATTTTGCATATTAAGCAGCAGGTGGAATAACAAGAAATGGGAAACACTGGAATTTGTGGTGGCTGATGATATAATCATTCCTAACTTACTTTCCCTATCACCAGAAGCAGCCCCATTACAGTTTGAATTGTATCATTAGAAATACTATTGATCAAATTCTCATTAGAAGTCATTGGCACTCAACCGCCATTGTTGCATATCTATGCTGCTGAAACTGATACTGACCATTGGCTTCTGATAACAAAAATGCATCACCGTCTTTAAGCCAGCTAGTTGACTGAGTTAAATTTGTTCCATATTCTCCGAAGTTAGGAGTGAGCTATCACATGGTTTAACATCCCCAGCTGTTTGAAGCCATTAAAGCATTACATGCTGAGTCTGTTTCCTTTGTCATCTTGTGAGTAATAGCACTGCTTAAAGTCATTAGTGCCTCAGCCTTTCAAACATTAATTGAAGTTTGGTAAACAGACACCCAAATATCCGATGTGAAATATGATATAGAAGGACAATTCATGCTTTCAAAGAACTTTGCTAAGAGTAGAAGCAGAAGGTGATTTTTGAGTTTGACTCCATAATGACATCGTCGCTAAAGCAAAAATCCCATAAATTCTAGTGTGCTTTTGAAACAGTCAATTTTAAAAATGCTGCTAACTATGATTCCTTTCTTTCTTTGATATTGCAGGATTACTTCTGTAAGGTTTTGGCAATCAGTCTAATAATGAGTAGAATTCTGATTTAGCAAGATCAGCTACACAGCTAGGAAGGTCATTTTAAAGTACCCACCATCTTTTATTCCTTTTAAAAAAACCTTAAATGAGAGTAGGTTTTTATGGCCCTTCTCATATGCTGTATTTTAAGTAGAAAGGTAGATTCTGTTGTAGCAATATTCATACAGAAATCTAGTAATGCTTTGACCTGGTTTGTTTCTAGTGACTATTATAGAAGGGCAATTAGCTATAAAGTCTATTGTGCAAGAAAGCCTTCTTGCAAGCTCCACAGCTGTGTGACTTCTAAAAGCTTTAGTCACGCTATTAAAAAGCCAAGGAGGGCTATAGATTGAGCTTTCCATTAGGAAGTCTCAGGATGTCTATGGAGACATAGACAGGTGACATTCAGTCTTAAAGAAGGCTCTGGAGGTAATAACATCAAAACATAAAACTTGGTGCAGTACTTCTGTAAAATCAGCACTCTTAAAAACCCCAGAGCCTACTTTTGTTCTCATTGATGAAACTGTGCACTAAGTGATGAAGATAGAAAGGTATAGCCTCAGTTTGTTCAACCTCTAATAATGCCATTAACTTCTAATCATGCTCTATTAGCTTCAGTAGGCTTTTGCACCAGCTGAGGTTCTTTTTTAAAAATTGGTTTGCCATCTGTATTGGACTAATTGATCATGCCTGCCATGGTGGTATATGAAGACAAAACAAGAATGCTGATCCTTTGCTTTAGACATTGTAAATGTAGGTTAGATCATGAATTGAAGGTGGGGTAGTAACAAAATCCCAGCAAATTGATGTATCATACTCATTTTGTCACTTTAATTTAAAAGCTTTTAGGAAATGACTTGTTCTAGAAGAGAGCAAATTGCATGGAAAAAAAAGGGAAAGACAAGAGGGTCAAGGAGGAGAAGCATCAGCAACTCTGGAACGTAGTATTAGTATAAGAGCACCTTATTTTCTACACTGTGATCCATCTTGGATGTCGTATGGTATGTGCAAGGAGGGAAATGAGGCATGGGGCATCATTTCCTCATGAATATTTTATCCCTCCATGCTCTTTCAACATCTTGATGTGACCCAGAACAGCTTTCAGGTACATATGTCTGAATAGGCTCAGGAAGTCATCTCTGAAAAAACAGCTACACTTTGTCCTTGTCGGTTGAGCAACAATGCCCTTGCTTAATGTGATCTTAATGCTCACAGTGAAGTTGCTTCAATATCACAGGTGCTCTGTGACACGGTAGTTCCATTGGAGACCCAGCATCATGGTAACCAGGGGGTAATAACAAACTGAAAAATTTAACTGAGTAGCTACCTAGGTGCATATGTGAAAGACCGTGTAAGAGTGTTGCAGAGCAACTCTACATAGCAATTCAACCATTATACCAAAACTGGTAATGAAAAAAAACGTTTTGTGTTATTGCTTAACGGACTGCATTGAATTCCCTTAACAAAAACCGATCCAGAAAGTAAAGAGAATTATTTATTGTTGGAGGTGGAATTCTTTTTAGGCACATTCAGTAGGGATAATTTGAGTTCATCAACTGCAGCAACAGAAATAAAAAGCCAAGCTAACAACTTGCAAGCAGATGCTAATTCCCCAATTGTTCATGCAACTTGGAACATAATTTGAAGTGATTATGAAATTAATGCATTAATACAAAAAATGCTTTGGAGAGAAGCAAATCAGATAAATGTGCATAAAAAGAACTAGCTGTAGACATAATTTGTGAAGCTGTGCTTTATTCTCAGTCAGAGGGAAAAATTGAAACTAAACTAAGGAGAGATTTTAAAGAACATTTTGGAATTACAATATAACAACCCAAAATGAAACAAAGCGTGGAGCTTCAGCAAAGCCAATGCAGAGACTGCTTTGGGATTCAAAGGTATAGAAAGTATCATGGTATATATTTGGGAAAGGAGTGTTTGCTTATGTGAGTAAGGAAGAATTTGCAGCTGTATGAGCACATATCCTCGATAAAGATGACCCAAAGCTTGGAAGCAGGTAGGTAGTAGAACAGAACAGTGCCATGAATCTGAAGAGGCTTTATACTGATTGGTGAGAACTGGAAAATTAACAGGCAAAGTTGGGAGACTCTGTGCTGGTTTTGTTTTCTCCTCTAAATGCATGCTTGTCTTCTTTACTGTAGTTAACAGAGAAGGATCCTCTGCTGTCCTTATTCACAGCCCAGAGTCTAAGCTTACCTTTCCCGCATGTCACCGATTTTATTTGTAGAATTTTTTTCTCTAACAGCCTTTTGAAATTCACTTCAGTAGCACAGGAGGACAGACTCAACATGCTGCTTGATATGTTTGGTCTGGTGTAGTGAACCTATTTTTAAAATTGCAGGGGTTTTCATTGCTCACTCTCATCACTGCCAGAGAACTCACCACAAAGTTTCTTCCTGATTTTCCTCCCTACCTTGTTTTGATGACCGTGTTAGGGTAGGAAAACTATACTGATTCACACTCTCAAGCAAGAGACTTCATTCATGCTGAATTCCTGTCCCTGCCCTCATCTTTTCTATCTCCACACCTAAAAATCAAGAAGTAGCAGAACCAGTACCATGGCAAAGTTTATATTGATCCAGCAAATGTATGCTCAGCTATTATGATAATCTGTTGCATAGATGTGTGTTGAAAGATGGATAATTACTTGAAAGAAATTCCATTTAAATCTAGGCAGAAAATATTACTAAGAACCATTAGATTGTATAGCCATATCTCCCAAGAGGAAAGAAGTGTAATTCTCGGTGCAGGAATTGTGGTGCCAGCTCTCAGGATTTTGTCAGGAGTCTTACAATAAGTGTCTTTCTATAGTTGTCAGCTGGTAGAATTAATTTTAAATTGGCAAGAGTTTAACTTTTTGTTAAAATAAAATTTCTAGACCTCAAAGTTCCCCAGAAAAGCTTGAAGTAGTAATGTAAACATTACCAAATGAAACCTTTTCTCACCCCAAGAACAGCCACAAGGTAAGTAAAAGTCCTAAATGAAATGAGATTGTTATTAATGACTTTTTCTAGACAGTTTCTTGGTTTTCAGGTAACATTTGAAAATACTGTCTGAGTTTTTATAAAATATATGAGCAAAATTGAAAAAAAACTTCCACTATCTGAAAATACCATTTATTTCTGCAGACAATTTAGTAAACTTACTGCTTTTATTACTGTATGTAAATTTTCATTTTCCTTCACATAGGTTCCCTATAATTTCAGGGAAAAAGAAAAGTCTGAAATGTGAATTACTTTTTTTCAAAGTATTTATAACTATGATGAAAAACTGTACTTTTATTTCTCCCCCCTCCCTGCACCCTTTATACCACCTCGAACATATATCTTGGGGAACAACTGAATACGCCAAAGTTCTATCTTGTTATACTTTCTGTTAAGATTATACTTTCTTACTTTCAGAACATGAAAGCAGCAGATACTAAAGGATCTGATACTTGCGTCAGGTATAATGTCACCAGCTACAATGAAGTCAGTCCCAAGAATTTAGCCAGTTAGGGCTAAACGCATTAAGGAAAACCAGCAGTTTGTTACCAGCCCTACCTGCTTCAAACAGCTACTATTCAAAGTTGTTACTAGCTCCAGTGGTTCACAAGGACTCTTCTTGCTGGAGGCACCAGCTCCCACCTGAGAACTGATAGACTGGTTATAGTGCTTTGGATAAAATCAGCCATATTTATTGAACTGTTTCAGCTGGTAGATTTTAAGACAAGAGCATTTGTAAGGAACAGAGGGATAAGAATCTTGTGCAGAGAGATGGAGGCATGCAGGTACAATTAATAGTGTCCTTGGAACCAGCAGGGCTCCTCTGCCCACAGTCTGAGGTGCATGTAGCTTTGTGATGTTTCCTTCCCCTTGTTTCTTGACTTTGGTCATGATACGAAACAGGCAAGAGTAAGGGCCTCTGAAATATTAAAGAGCAGAGTGCCGGCAACCCAGGTGCCAGGGCTAGCCAGAGGCAAGTGGCATGGCTTGAAACGGTTGGCTATGAAACAAAGTATTTAGTGAACTGACCATCTGTCCAAACTTGGCATAACTGCGATATAGCGGAGACCATCAGCAGACCATCAACACTGCTATTTAAAATTGCATACTATGTTAACTTTTTTTGTAAAAATGCATGGCTGCAACTTGTCACCATTCCCATCTCTTCTCTCGTTTTTCTGAAATGTCCCTGACTCAAGGAAATCAATTTCACACTGTAATGGAGTTGCATGTGGTAGAAGCAGGGTGAAGGCCTGAAACATGTCTTTGAGCAACCTAATCTAGTGAGAGATGTCCCTGGCCATGGTAGGACAGTTGAACTAGATGTTCTTAAAGGTTCCTTCCAACTGAAACCATTCTAGAATTCTATGAGCTCTAGTTATTATTGCATGCACTGATGTAACACTGGGGGTGCAAGAGGTCTCCGTGCCAGAAAGTTTGAGGTGAGACATGTTCTTGTTGCCTCACGTGGCAATATTAGAATGTAATGTTCCTCCCTCCTACCCCTCCCAATTGTTCTAATTTGTGGAAGGCTGAGAGAAAGCAGGAGATAATTTATTATTCCTCTCTTTTAAGGGCTGAAGAGTGTGCAGTTTCCTTATCAGTCAATTTATCCTCATTCTGGTAGCCAGTCTGGTATTACTGTTCCTCTGCTTGCACCTCTTTTTTTTTCATACATCTTCTTACCGTAATAGTTGTGTCTAGGTGAGGCTGAGTCTTTTGTGTAGTGGCATAATCGTTCTTAATACAGCATTCTTTATAGAGCATGTATATGTGTCTTGGGATAGAGACTGACTGAGGACAGTGAAACACCTGTGAACATCTCTCCCAAGAAGAAAACCTTACTGTAGGGGGATATAAAAGAGGCCTAACTAGGGGAAATAGAAACCTAGGCATCATATGGAAAACGGGGACGTAAAAGATGAGTATCATGACAAGTTTCCTTTATGATGAGCTTTATTTACTTTGGAATAATCTCTCTTGAAGGTTTGATAAAAAAGTCTTGCAAAGATTTGAGTGTTCGTGAGTCCCAATAAAAATAAACAGACTAAAAACTCTCAAAACAGTAAATCTCTCAGGCCAGGTAAATTCCTGGTTGTCTGTAGTCAGGGGTTGAAACGTAGTGAGCAGCCATCTACTCATCCATCTTCACACTGTATTAAAGATTTTTCCTGCTCCAGGCTATCCCTGCTTATACCCCAATAATGGGGCGCACCATGCTGTCTATAAGCAGCGAGCATGTGTTCTATAAACTTTACAACTCAGGGTGTATAAGCCACCCATGCTTGTAGGCTGTTTTGATGTCTTTCGGGATTAAGTTCAAAGCACTTGAAGTTCAAGTACATTTTAGGCGGTATCACAAGAAAGAGGAATGAAGATCATGTGAATTGTGAATTTATCACTAACTGGTCTCTTAGCGTTCCTCTTTTTCATGTCCCTTTCGTAGTTTTCCTTAGGTTACCATACTTTTAGTCCAACTCTCCTCTTGCTTTGATTAGAATTAACGACCCTTAAGGCCCAATGTTTGGGGCCAGAAGATAGCTACTGTTTGTAATACGCTTACAGTGCAAGTGGCTTCTTTCTTTTTGTGCCATTGATTGATTAGTGGAGTTTGTCCAAGTAATTTTCCCTCTTGATAAGTGCACTTTCCTTCTTTACCACAAAGTTGGTGTGAAAATTAACTAATTAATCTCATGAGATTCTTTAATGAAAGGAATGCTTTACTGAGCAACAGAACAAAGTACAGGCAATATGTATGGACACAACTAATTCCAGAGCTCTACAAAGCTGAGGTTTCTTTTCACTGCAGAGCAGGTAAGTCTGTAAGAATGTCTCTGCTTCTTTTTTCCCCTGTTCAGTAAAAATGCAGAACATCTGTTGCAAAAGAACAGATGATTAATAATTGAAACTAGATTGCACTGTCCAAAATAAAGTGCCTATAGTACTGTAGCTTTCCCAAGTTTGCTTATTTCTTCTCAAAATATAATAATCATATACAATCATTGTAAATTATTTTTTATTTCAGAATGGAAGTTTCTCCTGTATTTTACTTAGGAAAATAAGGAATAGATTTTTAAGCTCTTTTCAGTGATAAAGCTTTTTATGTCAAATGTATGTAAAAGAAGAGAAAGCAGTGTGCAATAATAATGAAACAGGAATAGGAAAATTTGATTCCATGTCAAGCTACTAAATCAGACCAAACAGACTGTGGAATGAAGAGATAAGAATCTGGAATTTGATTTGAGGGATATTTGAAAACCCAAGAAGCTTAATCTTTTCCTTCCCCCAGAACTGATTGCTCCAGAGCTAATGTTTATGTGCGTGATTAGAAGCTGAGCCTGACGAATTCTATTTTCAGCACTGCTACAGGATCATGGTGGGTGAAACTAACCTTGGTGCTTTGGGCTTATACAGCACTTCCTGCTAAGTTAAGATGGATCTTTAATTTAAAAGGAATGTAAAACTGAATGTGTTCCTGTTTGTTATAAAACTGACATTATAACCTTAGATATTTAAAATTAAGATTAGCACTGAATGGAAACTAAACAGTTTCAGATTGGATAGGTCCAAAGAGTTTGTGGAATGTCCATCCTTGAAGGTATTTAAATATTGACAGAACAAGGTCTGAGGATCTATCTGTACCTTTGAAGCTGCCTCACTATGAAGCAGGAGTTTGCAGTAAAAGACCTCCAGAGGTCTTTACCTACCTAAATTAAATAATATAAATTATAAATCACTTTATAATTCTAGATAAAGCAAATGTAGCTCTGAAACATCCTGCCGTAGTCTATGGAGTTATAGTAGTGAAAGGTTTTCTTTATTTGTTTTAGTATTACATTTCTATTTTTGCATAAGGATGATGCAAATGAATTTGTTTCTTTTTTTTACAGTCCTCATTATGACACTAGGTGCATTAACTCAAGTAAGAACAAAATGTAGAGTCTTTATTTTCATTTAATTCTTGAGTAACGGAAATGGAAGCTGCACTTTAAAAGATAAGGTTTAGAAAGTGATGATGATCTTCAGGGACCTCTTTCTCCCCCATCTCATATTTTTTCCTCCTTTAGTTAAAAGTTATTGCCTCAAAGCAAAGGCATATACTTTAAGAATTCACCCTAGCTGCTGGGATTGCAGCTTACTCAGGGGAAGGTGAAGGTCGATGTTTCTCTCTGCTCACAGTCGAGCCCACAAGCAGTGACTCAGCAGAGTACAAAACCCCTGAAGATGTGGCAACTTCTTCACCTTTAATGGAAAAAGAAGTAGCTGAATCTTTTCAAGTCTGGTCCAAGGTGAGGCACCTTTGAGAATGGGGCTTCTGCCAAAGCTCAGCCACAGAGAGAAAAGGCTGTAGGTAGCAGAGCAGCGTGTCCACTTGATGAATGTCCCCAGGCAGATGAGCTGCTAGGAACAGGCTGGGCTGTGTGGGGGTGCACTGCCCTCTTTTGGATGTTGGTAGGAACAGGATCAGTCCCATCCCACCCCGTGCTTCAGATGTTTCCTGAAGTTCCAGGAAGGTGGTTACTGTATGCTCTTCTGTCTTGGGAAAACTCCTCCCCCGCACCTCTGGCCTTTCTTTATATTTCCATTCATATTAAGTAGGATTAGCAGAGAGAACAACTGATTCACATCTGCACAGATGTCTCAGCCCCGTGTTTGTTTTTCAAGAGCCTATATTGCATTGACCCAGCACTATACTTCAGACTTTGGTGGCATGAAAATTCGGATAATGTGGAGAAACCACATTAAACTGGGATTAGTCAGAGAAAGACGAGCAACTATAATAGCAATTGCTCGTTAATACAGTTAATACACTAATATTAATTTGGGTTTGCTTTGTTCAAGATAGAGAAGGTTACTAGTACTTGTCCACTGGCATTCAGACGACAGTCACATAATAATGAAAAGCTGTTGTTGTGTATCATGCTTGAAAAAGAAACACTGAAATGCCAGCTATTAAGCTTGTGATTGTCACTGAAGATTGTAACGGTAGTTGTAATTCTGAATGAAAAAATAAGTTTTTGTTTAACTTGTATATTTAGGTATTGAGAGAATTAAAGCTTTCTATTTATTTATTTATTTATTACAAAATAATAACTATTTCAGTCAAGATGGGAAGGGGGAACAGTAAACTGCAGTAACCTTTTATTCACCTGGAACAATCAGAAATAAGTTTTTTGAAGCTCACAGTTATTGGTCAAAAACTTTTTATGACTTACTAAAACAAATCCATTAAAAAGCATCTGGATAGGACTCCAAACATTATGCTCAACCAAAAATGGTCTAGAGACAAAACGCAGAGGATTGGACAGCTTATAAGTGTTTAAGACTATATTTTTCTTAAGTCCCATAACAAAAGGAAAACATCATGTTCAGCCAAGGTAGCCCATCAGTGGTCTTATGCAGTGCACAGGGTAACAGGACTGCTGTAGTTTCTGGAAATGTAATTTTAAAACGTGTTTGCTAAGACAGCTGTTTTCCATTTGATGCATAAAGGAATGCTCTTTATAAACAGATTAAATGTCTTTTCTTGTTTAATTGGGTGTTTTTCTGGTTAGCATATGTACGTGGTGGGGTTCAGCGGCTTTTCAATGCTCTTTGCTTAGCCACTTATAAGCATATGCCGTAAAAGTTAGTAAAATCTCTCATACTTTTTGTATTCCAAAACCTTTCAACAGGAAATTTTGAACATAAGAGCTACTGATGTCTCATGTATTTTGTGATAACTTCCACATATAGATGCATGCTGTTTTCTGGCTAAGTGTAAAACAGGGAGGCAGACATATTCCTAAGGTAAAAATTTTCTTCCAAAATTTCTTCTCATCCTTCTGAGATTGTTTTGGACTTTCACTAAATAAAGGTATTGTTCTGTATAACTGAAGAGGCAATCAGCAGATTTTTGAAAGTGACTGTTTATTTCCCTGGCTGAGGCTTGGGTAAAGGGGAGTTATACAGTGTTTGTTTTATTTTTTTGTGTTGTTGTTGATACACACATTAACTTTTTCTGCCTGATAGAAGAAAGCCAGATGATTCCCACACATAGTAAAAACCAGAACTTTCATTGTCTGCTTTCTTTTGCAGTCACTTTTGGCCTGTAATGAACTTCTTTGCTAATACAGAACAGGTAAATGGATTCATTTTTCCAGCCACTAGCCAGCTTTTTATTTCAAACCACATTCATCAAGATGCCAAATGCAGTCCTCAACAATTCTGTTAGGAACAGCATACAATCCTAGCTTTCAAAAATACTGGCAGGTGATAATTTTTCTCTCTTAAAAGATAGTCCTTTGCCATCTAGTATTCTCCTGACAAGAGACTGTCTTATCTCTCAATGAGTACTAAATCTTTCATGTGTGCAAACAAGATGAATTCAACATCTGAACCCTTTACCACATCATTTCTCTTACCTTTAAACAGACAAGATTTGAGGAAGATGGTAGCATCCTACCAGTTGTGAACTTCTGTGGCTTCTTGGGGCAAAGGAGGCTAGAGTTTCCACCATCCAGGTCTGGACTGAGTCTGAATTTGAATTAAACTGTCTAGTAAGCATGAGTATAGTTTTATTTGGGGGAGGCATGGAGTATGTTAGTCCTCCATATCAGCAAAGTGAATTTAATGAGTTTCAGTTATGTGTCTTTGTATGAATAAGGACCTTTTTATTCTTAAGTCACTGAGTTATAGTTGCAAAGTAATTTGTCCACAGAACTTTTCCTTCTATTAAAGTGGTCATTTCTACTTTTTTCCTGAGACCATTCCAAACCAGGTCATCATTCAAAGGCAATTTTTTATTTTTCTTCAGTGTTAAAAGTATAATTCTGTCACTGAAGTCTTTTCTTTCCCCAAAATTACTGTGCTTTCTGAGTTAACAAGAACTTCTGGCAATAAAAGACTTTATAATGCCTTGATTGAATTATTGGAGTATTATTTTAATGGTATCTTAATGAAATTGCTCAGCAAATAACCTTGCTTTTTAGTTGCGTTAGAGACAGCTTCAAAACTGTCAGCTCTAGCTCATTTCATGTTTTCATTTAGGTGTTAATACTATTAGCCAATTTATTTTAAAGCGGTGACTTGGGACAAATTTTGGTGGCATTACCCATGAGCACAGTTCTACAGCAGTTGATGTTAGCCCATGAGTAAAGCATATTAAACTTCACAAAGGCGTTGGTCTCCTCTTTCTCCATTAATAGTCAAATAAATGCTTGAGTTACTACTTTTTGCTAATTTTGTCCCTAATTTATTTCCTCTTGAAACCACTTACTGCTTCCAGCAACTCAGTCCTATAAAAGGAGTTAGTCTAATTTGCTTTACCATTGTCTTGCATTTATATCACAATGTCATGGACAAAGCAGTTCCTTTCTTTGGCACGTTTACTTTTATTTCTTATTTTAAGTCTTGAAAAAGCTTAAGCAATGAACTAGTTCGATTAGTTAAAAGCAGGGCATGTTGTTTTAAAATGCATGTGTGAATCACTGTATCTGGAGAATCAGCTTCTCTCTTCACACAATCTTCATGCCTTGTAAATGGCAATCCAAATTCAGAAGTGATATGTAAAGTGGCAGAAATTACATTTCATTATGCTGGGACTCCGTAGCACTGATGCTCTTGCAATCAGTTACCATGTAAAAAAAACAAACCAAACAACCAAACCCCACAGCCCTCTAAAATGATGTAGCTGGATTGCAGAGAAACTGGAAAAAAATGCAACTGTTTGGGGAATTTATTAGGGAATGCCCTGGTTTTGTTAAGAGCAGGACATTTCTGGTTTTCCTTTCTGATTTCCTCTTTTGCCTTACTTTACTCTTACATTTTCCTTGAGAAATGTCACTTGTTCCATGTGTGTCACCAGTGTTGGGTCTATGCATGAAGCATGTAATAGGTGAGGAAGGTAAAGGTTCTTTCAGTAGATTAAACCCTATTTGCACTTTCATCCCTATTTCTTGTCAGGTGATATAACTCAGATCTGTTGACACCTCAGAAGTGAATAAAAGAACATGTGAATCTATGAAATGTATTTGTATTTTTTTTCACACCATTCTATTGCATGGACACTATGCTCTTTCCTATAAAATGTTAGAGAAAAGTTGGTCCAAGCAGAGATATACTGGGCTAAAATAAAAGAGAAGTTCTGGACTTGTTTTGCCTAAGCCACTGAATGTAGCATTCAGGGCAATTGTATAAGGATCACATTTCCATTTGTAGAAGCAAAATCAGAATCCTTTTGTAAAGCATTCCTGGGTTTCTTTTTGAGAGCGGCAAAAATCCACACAATTGTCAAGGGAAATTTTCCATCAGGGGAGTTAGCACCAAAAAAGAGGTGAAAAAAGTGTGCACTGTTTAAAATCTATAAATTATGGTTTGTTTTCATTTGTCACTTTTAGAAAAAGCAAATCAAGTTTCTCCCTTTTCAGAAGGTGGATGATTAATAGATGCCTTGAATTTGGTCGCAAAAGCCTGTGTTGACTTTATTGACTTTTTTTACAGAGAAAAAACTGAATCAGCCTGAAGCATCAGGAAGTGCAGCGTGTGCTTGCTGTGCATGGTGCGAGTAGGCAGATTCTGGTCATTGCTGAGCACTGATCTGAGCAGAGAGCAATTACTTCTGCTGGACACAAGTAGAATCTTGGCTTATCCTCACTCTTCATTTAGGTTTAACAGAAGACAACAATAAACCAGACCAGAGGTACTCTGAGATTGGTCTCCCTTTGCTAAGGGCTTTTGCTGGAAGTGAGAGGCAGATATGTATGCCTCTCTACTCCCGCGTTAATAGTTTTATTCTGTAATGGTGGAATCAGAGGTAGTTTAAAAACTGTCAAGATAAAAATGATGGGCCCAATTCTTCACATAAGTTGCTAGATCAGCCTGCCTGAGCTGATAATGTGGTTACCAGTTATTTTCATTCACTCTCCAGTGAGGTATGTAAGGACAGCCATGCTAAATCAGACTGCATCTTAACCAACTGCACTCTCTGTTGAGAGGGAAGTGTTGGGCCAGGGAAGTATATAATGATATTTTCCTATATATTTTCCCAGAATGCAGCAATCTGTAGTTTAGATTCCTCAGCCAACAGCGATATTTTTGAATTGATGGGGGTTTTTTCTTTTTTTTTTTTTTTTTTTATCCCGGAACATTAT
>JAVJGJ010000062.1:21228661-21244510 GCA_035590215.1 Microhierax caerulescens
TTTTGTGTCCCTCCTCTGAACCCGCTCCAGCAGGTCCATGCTTTTCCTGTGCTGAGGACTCCAGAGCTGAACGCAGCACTCCAGGTGGGGTCTTACAGGAGCTGGGTAGAGGGGGAGAATCATTTCCCTTGACTTGCTGGTCACAGTTCTTTTGATGCAGCCCAGGATACAGTTGGATTTCTGGGCTGCAGGCATACATTACTGGGTCATGTCCAGCTTTTCATCCACCAGTGTCCCTAAGTCCTTCTCCTCAGGGCTTCTTTCAATCGCTTCATCCCCCAGTCCATATTGATACCAGGGGTTGCCCCAACCCAGGTGCAGGACCTTGCACTTGGCTTTGTTGAACCTCATGATGTTCTCATCAACCCACCTCTCAAGCCTGTGCGTCTCAACCGCACCACTCAGCTTGATGTTGTCTGCAAACATGCTGAAGGTGCACTCGATCCCAATATATGTCATCGATGAAGATATTAGACAGTACTGATCCCAATACAGACCCCTAAGGGACACCACTTCTCACCAATCTCTATGGACATCAACCTGTTGACTACTACCCTCTGGATGTGACCATGCAACCAGTTCCTCATCCACCAAGCAGTCCACCCATCAAAGCCGTATTTCTGATTTAATCAGAAGTTGTTATGGGGGACCATGTCAAAGGCCTTACAGAAGTCCAGATGGATTACATCCATAGCTCTTCCCTTGTAATGGCCTCACGTGTTTTTTTATCTCACTCTTGATAATTTCATTTGATGCTCGTGAGTTTAGTATTATGACAGTGAGTAACTGTTATCTCAGCGTTTCCAGGCCATTCGTAGTTTTGTAGACTTTGGTCAAATTGCCTCTCATTTATGTCTTATGGAAGTTGAATAGTTTGGTTTTTTGCTGCTTGTATGAAAAATATTTCATAGTTTTTTTCAATTACCATTATAGCGATTCTGTGTTTTCTACGATAGCTTGTTTGTTTAAGATTGAGGATGAGAATAGCAGCCAGTGTTAAAATTGTGGGAACTCTACAGTGGCCTAATAGCATTATTTGTTATGCTGTTTAATTTTTTCCTAGTAATTCCTATTGCTGTAATTAGTTTTTTTGATAGGATCTGAAAACTGAGCTTCTGTTTTCACAGACGTTTTCATAAAAAAACCCGAACTCTTTTCATGAAAGGAATTACTTACTTGGAGCCTGTTGTTCTGTCTGTTACACTGAGGTTGCTTTTCCCCATCTGTATGTTTTTCTTTCATACATCATCACTGAATTTCACCTGTCCTCTTACAGCTTGAGTACTGAGTATTGTGAAATCCTTTTACAGATCTTCATAGCTCAATTTTGTTTTCATCATTCTGCATATCTTACTGTCATCAGCAAACTCTGTCACCTACCTGTCCTTCCTTCTTTCCAAATCGTTAATGAATAAATTGAACAGCACAAAGCATCAGGGAAATTCCAAATGAACACTTCTTCCCATTGTGGAAACAAAAAGATTTTTTCCTAACATTTGATGCTGATCTTGTAATCATAAATTAATCTATGGAAAGGTTATTTATGCTATGATAACTTCAGATCCTTTGGCAAGGGAACCCCTCAAAAATCCTATTAGACTTCATCTGCTCGGTTGTCCTTCCCTACAGGCTCTAAGAACTTGGATAGATTTAAGTTGTGACTTTTATGTGCAAAAGTCACGTTGATTCCTCAGTGATGTCCTGAATATACTTGTCCAGAAACCAGTGTTAGCTGGGAAAGCGGTAATATGTTGGATTAGGCACTGTAGAAAGAGAGCATGATCTCTTCTTTGAGGACCTTAGATTTAAGGAAATGCAACATGCTTTCTGCAGTGAAATCAGAAATTATAAACATAGTTCCATTCTAATATCTTATCTTAGATATTCAATTTTATGACTTCTGAACCTAGATTCACTTTGTTACTGTTGCTGGTTTTATTTTGCATGCTTTTCCTGTTCAACATGTCTCTGTCTGCTTTTATTTTCTGTATAAGCAACTGCATCAAGTCAATGGGTAACAGACTACTTCAAAGCAGAAATGGGCTTCATTTATTTCAAAGAAAATTCTAAAATGTATTTACTCTGTATTTCATATGCTGCAACAACAAAAACATTAAAATTAATTGTACTTTCCTCCTTTCTCATTCATGCCTCAGGCAACCTAGGCAATAAAACTAAGCTAATGTGGCTGCAACTATGTTAGCATGTGGTGCAGCTCAGTGGAAGTGGGTTTGTGGAATGAAATGGTTGATGTTGAGATGGCATCTGTCTGCAATACGAGCATTTTGGAGGCAGAGGTTCTGACTTCAGAGTAGTGCTAACCTGATACTGTGAGTTAACCATCGAGCAGTGGTTGCAGCACATTAGATGCGCACCTGAAATGTATATTCTGGTTTAGTTTCCTTGAAGAGGAATTCAGTTCCTGTGCTCTGAGGTCACTGTGGTATGAGCCGGAACACAGTAGGTAAGGATTTGCTATAGAGGTTTCCTCACAGAATTTGGGGGATTCATTTCAGAAGCACACTCCCGGTCTGATCTGAGAGGTTCATGTAGATTCCACAGCATTTCCCTCTTGTTTTGACAGATTTTTTTATACAGGTATCAGTTTCTGCTATTTGTCCAATAGATGCTGTCTTTTGGGCTTGGAACTGATTATTTACATGCAGATATGTTGTAATTAAATTTGCTTTTCTTACCTTCTAAGAAACATGGTGCTGACTGTGATGTGGGTAGTGACTGCTTAGTCAATTCTAACTTGTTTTGGTTTATGGCAGCTGTGCAAAGTGATTTGCAATACAGGGTACAGCAGCGGAGCAGACATTGCTGATGAAAGCACTGAAGTTTGGTCTCGCAGGTAACATTCTGACTAGTGGCTAGAGTCATCTCTCCCCTCCCTCCCCTCCCTCCCACTCTCCGTATGCACTCGCATAGATCTGCAGCAGTTCTGCACATCTCCGCTGCGTCTAAGACACTATTGCTATTGACATATATAGCAAAACATATGAAACACTTCGTATGTACAGAATGGCTGGTTGTCACAGTGCAACAGCTAAGGCTTCTGGAGACCGTAGATACCTGAAAACACAATAGTAACAGCCCAGGGTGGTAGTTAGCGGATTAAAGCCAAAGTCAGAAGTGCTGGCAAGCCTGTTTAGGCACTTAGCTTTTATTGATTGAACTGGGAATTAGGTGCTTCAGTGCCTCAACAGTTTGTCTCTTAATTCCCTCTCTAAGAAATAGAGATAAGAACACTTTCACACTTCAGAGGAGTGGCCTGACAGAAAATGTGTTAAGGCAGTGATGTGCTTGGATGTGACAGTGATGAGGTCAGATGAGTTCCTTGTGTAGGTAGAAGGAAATATGTGAGACTAGAGTGGATCTTGATTAACAGCTTGCCTTAGAGGCACAATCCAAAGTCAATGACAAGACTCTTATTAACTTCAGGGAGCTCAGATCAAGCCCATTGATTTGTGCTTATTTCTGCTCTAGTTGCTGTAGCCCAAATTAATGCTGTGCTGTGATATTTTCAAATACCAACATAAACAAAGTCCACTCAAGAAGGAAGTCATAAAAATAGGAAAATCATAATGCCTGAATCAAAGTACTGAATAAATAAATGTTAACCATAGGAACATTGTCCCAGGAATTAGTCTGGAAAGAAAAAGGACTGACTGATAAACACCACAATTAATTTTTTGCTTTAGAAGCTGGACAGGCTACTTAGGGATCATAGATGATCTATATATTTACATTTTGATATTGTTAATGATTTCTGTGTAGCTTCTATCATGCAGTTTTCAGTTTAGAAGTCATGTCGATGATATGCTTGATGTATTTGAAAGTGTTAAATGGAAATAAGAATGTTTAATTCTAATAATGCTTATTTTCATCACAAGATTTTGAAAGTAAATCAGAGATGCAAAAGGAGACTGTACCTTTACGCTACAATGGAAACATTACCCTATTTTACATTAGAGATACAGTGTGGTAACGTAACTGGTTACCACTTTTAACGTAATCAGTTATAACTCAGGATATTAAAATTCAGGGATTTTGAAGAGCCCCAAACTTCCAAGTCATGGGCCACATTGTTATGCTGCCAAGGGCATTTCTAGAGATAGTTAAAATCCTCTGGCAGTTACCCAATAATGAAGGACATTTCCTCTGCAGATTATATATGTATTTACACCTTCACGTACAAATAGATCTTCAGCATCTGATGTCTATGAAGATTTATGGCACACTATAATTCCTAGGTTGTGAGTTAAGTTATATCCAACTCTGCCTGCCTAAATGAAAGGAAGAGAAGGAATAGAAGTGCGTAATTTTTGCAGTGCCCGAAGCTGAACAAGAATTTGCTCTGAGAAATGCCAGGTGTTGATCATTTCATTTCGGGCTTGTCTAACAACACATCAGTGTTTGCAATTTGCAAAGCAACAGTAGCACCAGTACTTTAAAAATAATAATAAATAAATAAATAATAAAAAAAGATAATCATTCAAGGCTTTTATACCTTCCCAGGCAAATGTGCTACAGAGCTTTTCATGTTTGTCATTCATGGTGCCTCATTCCCATTCTTTAGGGCTATTACTCTGTTGCTTGCTGAAATACTGGAACGATCTCTTTCTACCACTCAAACCCATATATTCTATCATGTGGAGACACATAAGAGGAGTATCTCATTATTCTCTCTGATTCATCAGCAATGCAGGCCAATTAATACCACAGTTAATGGGGAGAAGTAACTACTACAACTGCAAGCTGTATATCTTCTGTCGTTCCTGAACTAACACTCTTGGACAAAGCTAGAAAGCAACTTTACTACGTGGCGATTATTTTTGGTACACTACCAAACCTATATTTCACAGTACCATAGAAACTGGAGATGGAAAGAACCCAGCATGTTATCAGATGTGTTCTCCTGCCAAAACAAGGTTGCTTGTTGCAGACAGCCAGGTTATATAACATGTCAGGCAATGAAACTGTCATCTTCTCTGAAAATTCTGCCAGGGTCTAACAAACCTCACCATTAGAGATAATTTTGTGTGTCTTTTTCCGCTCTCTCCCTGTCTCTCTTTTTTCTTAACATCTAACTTTTTGTCTGCCACTTCAATAGATCATTCATGAAGACCCTAGCAGCCCACTGTGGCTGTCTGGTAAGTTAGTAAGTTTGCACTCTGGTGTTACAAGTTTCAGGTTTGGTTTTTCAGATCATCTAACTATAGCTTTGTTTAGGTCTGTTTGAATTAGTGGTAAAGTCATTCTGCCTGTTTAATCATATGTTATGTGTTTATATACATAGATGAAATATACTATTTTCCTTACTGAAAGATTGGCTATGCTTAATTTTGACATTACATTGAAACATTTTGAAATAGGCATATTTAATAAGCCTATCTGAAGTTCCTAACTGCTCGCTTACTTTTCGATCTGACTCCTTTTAGCTACTGTATTTTTATCTGTCCTTTCCATGTAGATTATGCTGCTGACTGATCCAGAAGTTGAGAGCAGCTTATTAATCAGTTCTGATGAAGGGGCCACCTATCAAAAATACCGTCTGAACTTCTACATCCACAGTCTGCTCTTCCACCCCAAGCAGGAAGATTGGATCTTAGCATACAGCCAAGATCAGAAGGTAAGAATCATTGGTAAGAACCTAGGGTTTTGCCATCCCTCTACATAACTGCTGCAGAGGTGAATTCTTTGGAGTGATAACGAGGAAAATCTTTGGAAATACCAAACTGGTATTTCCAAGCAAGAAACATTTAGTAAGCCTCAATGTAAAGGGCAAAATAAAGGACGTGCTCACCTACTGTGTTTTTGGAGCCTAGCCCTCTATGATTGACCTGGCAGCCTGAATTTATTCATCAGTCCTCCTGGCAATATCAAAGACAATGGGCAGAGACGACAGCTAGGATCCTTGACAATTGGCATAACAACCTCTGATGAGGGGGCTTGTCCACTTATTTAACAATTCTTTTGCTCCAGCCTAGCACCAACTGCAAAAACCAGTACAAGACACTCCTCGTTCCTATCTGGTTGGCATATTTTTGAGTAGCCTTTGATTTTCTAAGAGAAAAGTAATGGTGAATCAATTTCCTTTGAATTCTAGTTCCTTCAGTATGGGTAATCCATCAGCTGAATAAATATGCTGTGAAATTTGCCTTGATGTTTTGCTGCCCAAGTTGAGACAACAGAATGGGACTTGATTGTAGGGGATCTCATTGTTAGAACTTTTTGAAAATCAGGTACTTCAATATTCACAAGTCAGTCATTTTCCAGTGAAGGACTTTATAAAGCAAAATCTGTTTAGTTTACCAAAAAGCAGATAGAAGAGAAACTATATTGTTGTGCATAAGTATCTCCATGGGGGAAGACAAAACATATCAGTAAGCTTTCTGACCTAGCAAAAGAGCTTCTGACAAGAATTGATGACTAGTAGTCAGTCAATGGCAGGTAAATTCAACTGTGAAGTAACTAGCAATTGAAGCAAACTGATCTGAGAAATGGCAGATTTCACATCCTGACATTTTGATGTTTTTTAATAAAACTGGAAAGAGACCAAAACAATTTGCTGAGCTCCTAATGGGGTAAAAGAGTGAAATATCTTGGCACATAGTATATAAGCCTTTCTACAAAGTAATGTCGTGGTCTGTCTTTTTTTTACATGTGATGGATCTGTGAGAGTCTGAATCCAACCAATAATAAAACTATTGGCTGAATAGTTTGGATTATAAGTTAATGTAAATATCAAGATAAAAATTTGAATGCCATGGTGCTTTCTGTGTATTTGGATTATTTTACAAACATTAAACAGCTAATTTTCCTTTAACCTAAATTAGGCTTGTTGTTACTATTAATGTAAGCCTGAGAAAATAAAGGCATAGGGAAGCTAAATAGGTAGGTAAAGTCACAAAATGATCTTATTGGAATTTTTGGAATAGAGTTTGAGTCCTGTGCTTTAAACTCAAAACCAGTATCCTTCTAGGACTGTACCATAATATCCTTCCCAACTATGAGAAATGCATCTTGCCTGGCCAGTTCTTCCTGTAAAGGCATTTCCCTGAATGTTTTTCACTCACCCCTCTCACAGCATTTTGTAGAGTGTACTGTGGTTATAATTTGTTCAGGGGAAGGTGCAGTTTAAATTATTTCTGAGTGTGCAGTATGTAATTAGACAAAGTCAGAATGTTTCCTTGCCCTTGTGGCTGTTGAATTCTCTGGACTAATATGAAACTCAACAGAATCAGGTCTCTGCTGTCTTTTAGGACCATTGGAACAAAAGTTACTGTGTGATACTAACAGGAAATATATTACATAAGGGTTAATGAAACTTTTGGTGGTAAATTTGGCAAGTAAAAGTAGGATATAGTAGAATATGAATTTCAGCTGTTGTGGTATTCAGCCTGCTCAGGAAATAATTCTGAATTACAGTCCATACAGCTAATGCTTATCTAATTTATGGCAGTGTACCATCAAGTGTACATCAAATACTACCAGCAAGTGTATTGTCAGTATTCCATAGGAAACTCTCACTTTTCTTCTATAGAAAACAAATCCAGATGTAAGAACAAGAGATCCTTTTGTGCCTTAATCTGAATTCATGCTCTTGATTTTGTAGTTGTGTGTATGGGGTGTTTTGGATCAGAGGCTGCAGGCTGTACAGTAAAATGTCTTTGTTTTATAGCATTGATTAACAAGTTGGGTAACTTTTGGTAATTCAATACTATAGTTGTGAGAGAAAAATCATGTAGCACAATGTCTGTAGATCTGACCATTTTATTTACAGAATTTTAAAAGTATTCTGTATTGGTATGAGTCACAGGCTTGGTTTCTACTGAGAGCCTAAAGGATACGTTTTCTGAATCCAACGAACTTTGGCAAAGAACTGTTGTAGCGGGTAACCAACAGGCAGAGTATTAATCAGCTTGAACTAAATTAAATGTTACTCAAACTAAGGGTCAAGTTCGGCCTGTGGCTAAGTGTAAATGACTCCCATTGGTTTCATGCATGTATATCCAAAGGCAGAATTTTCTCAGAATAATTAAGAGGTCCTGCCCGTATTTAGATAATTACAATGGGAGCTGTGGTGTAGCTTGGAACAAACAACACTGCTGTTTGCGATTTTACGATCTCATGCTAAGGTTGTGTTTAAGGAAAAAGACCCCATTACTCCTTGGATTCAGGCACTGTGTGCACACTGACAAAAAGTCACCCGAGGAAGCAAGGGAAATGTATCTTCATGGTAAAGAATTTACATTTTTATATCTCTGACTTTGATGCTACTGAAGAGGCATTTTCAGTCATGAAGTTAGGATTGTCGCAGTCAGGATTGTCACAGTCGTTTAATTTTTCTGTTGGGAGTCAGGTGGGCATCAACAAAAAAAAAATGTTTAAATCCCTCTACGAAGCCACAGCGCTGTTGCCATCCATTTGCATCTTGTCATTGCAGCGAGTGGGACCAGGACAATCAGGTGGTGAAAAGAGCAAGAGCTGGAGAGACAGGAATCACATTTGGGTCTGGACTGCTTTGGTTCTCAGAAGCTGTCCGTCCAATTCAGGAGTGATGAGGGCAAAGCTAACAGTTATTGCATGCCTCTCCTTGCTCAGCTGCAATGAACAGGAAATGGGTCACATAGCATCATCCCCCATCATCTTCACAGCCCACTGAGTCTATCACTATGATAAGTACTACAGATCTTTTTTTGTTTGGTTGAATAGGGATTTACTCAATGGTAGGGAAATGTGTGTTAACTGAAGTTATTTTATGTCCCAGTTTCTTGGGTGTTGTGTGTGGGTGAATGTGGTTAATTACTGTGGTTCAGCTGACGAGCAATAACTCATTAAGCTTCAGTGACTGGGTTGCTTTTGTTCACATATCTCTCCCCTGTGTCTCTGCCTTGGGCAGCAGACTTAAATTACCACTGCTGACAGAACAGTCCCTTACTCCTCATGACTTTTTCTTGCCAGTCTTGACAAAAAAAAAGAGCAGCAAACCATCTGCCACTCGCACTAATTGCTTCGTGATTGCTTTCATTGTTCTGGCTGAAAGTAGAGTTGTTACATGGCTGATTCTGACCAGTAAGTGCAGAACTACCTCATGCTTCTTCCTTTTCTGTGTAACAGAAGTTACAAATCAGGAGGAAACTTCAGACACAGTAAAGCATTGCTGGTGAGGCAAAAGCTTGTTGGAGGTCTTGTACGAGTGAGCTCTTGTGGGTTTAATCAGCTTGCTTTGAGGATGAGGAGCCGTATTTTATGGGAGTATTGCTTATGTATTATTATGTAATCTTCAAAAGTGATTTGCTGTGTAATCAGAGGGTGGGATGTAAGAGCCTCTACTTCATGTGGAGACATCTTCTGCTATTCAGATGGGTCAGACACAGAGGAATGGTTAGTAATCAGCCGTGAATAACAGCTATTTGGAGAGATGAAATACAGGTGAAATTGGGAAACACAAGTCAGATGGGCAGAATGCAGGGTTGTAATTACCCAGCTCAAGAATAAATGTGCAAAGGCAGTCAAGCAGTAAAAGACAGCAACAGAGACTGAGAAAGCAGGTTTAAAATGGAGTTATTGTTGCTTCTCCTCTCTCATTTTAAATTAAGAGCAAGGTGCCCCATACTAAAGGAGCTCTGTCAACATAGCACTATAAATGAAGAGGTTTACATTTAACTTTCCCCACCCCCCCTTACCTTTTTCATTTTGGTCTTTCCCAAATACCTGATTCCATTTGTCTACCTTTATTGACCACGTGTCACACTGGAGATCAATGAGTTAGGGACTGATACTTGGTTGTGTAGTTGAAGTGCTGAAGTTTAGCAAATCAGGATTGTGTCGCTTGTGGGACATTCTATCTACTGTCATGAAAACATATAATCTTCAGTTTCCTACAGTAAAGAAGGTCCACTCCTCATGCTTTCAAGTAGAAGAGAAAGGTGTTCTTATATCAGGGATGACAGAGGAAGCGCTCAGAATAGATAAGGATGCAGATGGCCACAGGATATTTATATGAGAGAACAGGCCAGCTCTCAAGAACACCTTCAGCCCCATCTATCTGTGTGTTTGGTCTAATGCTTGTGTCTAATGGCAGACTATCTGCCACAGATACCGGCAATATTCACTCTTCAAGATGTGATGGACTGTTTTGGATGCATTTCAGAATTCTAAAACCTTTTATTTTACTTCATTAGGACTTAACTTTGAGGGTGGCTCTGCTTGGAAAAGGGTCAGACCAGAGACTTCCAGATACTCCTTTCGATGTAAATTTGTCTGTTTCTGTTTACACCCTCTCAGTTTCAGTGGCAACAGTCACTGCCTACATAGACCAGAGAAGGGGGAATAATATCCAGATTTATTTTATTAGAAATCACATCATAGGGTTTTTTTAGAAAAAACCTGCCGTCAACATCAGGTGACATAATTTTGGGGTGTTTATTTTCCCACGCTGATGACAATATGTAGACCACTATTCACTTGGGCTGATGTTAACTGAGGGAGGCTAATTCTGTCTAAAATAGATGGAGAGGGAAAAAGCTTCTTTAGAGTGGTAAGTTAACCACTTTGAATCATTCTCTAGAAAAGCCTATCTCCTTTGACAGGCTACAGACACAACCAGGGAGTTAGTCTGCATGAACTAACATTGGCCTATGTGAATAACTCCCCCTTTCCCTACGGCATTACTCCTGCAACGGTCTACATAATTTGTGTTAATATTTAGGGCACCACTAATCAACCAAGCCAGTTTTCCAGCAGACTTGATTCTCTTTGGTGGGTATTGTTGAAGATGAAAAGCAATAAGGAATTTGCACGTTAGAAGTTGTCCCAGCATTTGCAATGTTGCACTTTCTTAACGATCCTAGATAGCCTTTCTGGGTTACCAGCACTTGTGCTGGGAATGGAAAGCACCTTCCACACAAAGGCCTTGTGAATGCTAACCCCTATTTTTAAGACTTTCCATGTGGTTATGTTTCCAAGTAAGTGATCAGTCATGCACAGAAACATCCCCATTTGTAGCTAGGGCTGTGCACACCATTTGTGTGAAGACCTTAAGTACAGACACCTGTCAGGCAATCTGATAACACATCTTGCACATAACTCTTGGCAAATATGCCTTGCTATTGCTAGGCAAACTACTATGTGTTTGGTGGCAACCAGCATAGTGAAAATGAATGAGGAAGGGACATCAAAACTATTCATCTGGCTATTTTATCGGGCGTTTTCCTCCTTTCTTCTCATACAGTTAATTCCTCAGCATTGTCTCAGTAAGAAGTATAATGGTATCAGATTGTATCTTTTTTTTTTAATTGGCCATAAGCCAGTGTACAAACTGTGTCATAAAATATGGTTTTCTAGAGTACCCATCAGTCTTTTACACACCTCACAAAGCATAATGTGCTGGGGTAACAATTTAAAATAAAGAATGGAATTATAAATGGGAGGAATCTCTACTATTCTTTCCTCCTCTAATAAATAATTATTACAAAAAAAAAAAAAAAAAAAAAAAAAAGAAAAAAAAAAAAAACTAGAAAACCCCACCCTGGCAGTCTCCAGAGAAAAAGATAAAATTCTGGGCCAGGAGTGTGATCAGTGAAACAGAAAAAAAGACTTGAGCAGTAATCACTGTGCTCTTTACCACTGACTCACTCATCTTCAGGCAAATCAATACATCCTTGCTTATCCATCTGTATAAACATCAGCCCTCTGTGCCAACAAACATGTTCTTTTGCTGCTTTGGGATCTTTGGATACATTCTTATAGTTATGGGTAGATGTGTTGTTTATCTGCAGGAATTTCTGTGCTCTATGTAACTCCAGTTTCTCTACTTCCATGAAAAAATTACATTTTTCCTTTCCATTGGAGTTGGATAGTTCACTGGAATAGGAATAAAGAAATGTAATCCATATCAATAGGTCTGCCACTGATCTCTGTGGTGTTGAGCAACTCCCTTCACTTTTCTGTAGTTGACTCACCTCTCCCTCTGTCTGTCATTTGTTTTGACTCTACTCTCCAAAGTGTCTTTTGTTTCTTATTATACAAAGTGCCTGTCTACACTAAATTCACTTGAAGCCATAGGTTTTCATGAAACATGTGATGATAATGTAAATGATAATAATAATAATTTCTTTTTAAATTTAAAGGTATGCATCTGTGCGTGAAAATTCTGACACTTTACCCTAAATTCTGCTGTAATAAGCCTTTTCTGTTATGTTCCCATTCTAATATGACACACTTTCTAAACAAAAATACATGTATTTAATTCAGGTATCTAAGCAGTTGTAAACCTACCTAGTAAATTTACAATACAACAGAAAGCAAGTGCAGGATACCCTGTTACCTGTTACAGAGATAGGACTTTTTAACAGAGAAGTGAATTAACCTTGAGGACAACATACTAAGTGGAGTGGTAAATTCATCATCCCTTGGACTTGAGATTGGATGTCTTTCCAAATGGTACAATCTACTTCCACCATCAGTTGTTGGCCTGAATAATTCTCTCTACTACTCGAGTTAGTGGTAAAGATTGTGCAGCATCTGTTAGGAGGAGAACAGACTGACGATACTAGTGGTTCCTTCTGGCTTTAAAACATATATGTCAGGCAGATTTCTTTGAATATCTGCTGGTAAAAATGCATTCCCTGACACTTTTTCAGTATGAGTCGAATGCAATGGAGACATCATGCTAATGCAGTTGCTTGCAAACTGCCACAAAACCAGAACACCAGCTGATGTGGCTTATATGTGAGCATGTGTGAGGAGTTATTGAGGGATAGGTAAGAAGAAAGCTGAGAGTCATCTCCAGGATGCTTTGGTCTGATGAACACACACAAAAGAAATTGCTGTGTTACAACCATATTGAACAAGTCTACATGAAAGTAGTGTGCAGTTCATCAGCAAAAGCAGCCACAGAGCTGCAGACCTCACTGGTGTTTGAATGGGATGTGGAGCAGGTATCTGAAAGCTTTATTGCTGATGTGTTTCCATCAGCATTCAATAAACACCAATTATTGAATAACCTTATTGATGGCTTCTGTGTGGCATGATTAATGCATTGCTGCAACTTAAAATGTTCAAAGTCTGTGCAGTGTCCTGTGAACTTAATTGCTTCAAGGTTATTTAAACATCTTAATACTGGAACTTACAATTAGATTAGAGATCAGGGAATTAAATGAGTATCAGCCCTGTAGCCCATTTTTGTAGCCTGGGTCATGAGTCTTACACTCTGTTCTAGAAGTGTCATGCATGATCTCACATTCTTTGTTTATACAAAACATACTGTTCTATTAAATTCAATGTAGGGAGAGAAAGGCCTGCCCCATTGCTCTTCTAAATGAAGAATAATGTGATTCAGGGAATAGCAGCATACCTCCGAGCCTTTGACTACTCTGAAGAGGAAATGCCCTGTGCAGTAATTTCTTTAATATACTTTGTTTGATACCCAAGGAAGCTTCTCTGGATGCATGTTGACAACATGTGTGTGTCCAAGTCCCTGCTCTTTCTTTTTCACAGTTTGAGATGTCTGTAGCACCACTGTGGAAACTTCTTTCCTGCTGTGATGATTTTTTCATCGAGCAGGTAGATCCAATGAAGTAAGGGTCTGAAAGATCATAAAGGACTACTGTATATTACCTATGTAAACATGTTCAATCTTAAGTCCTTACCTGATGCACTAGCTGCATCCTATTCTGCAGACTGCATAGAAATGCAAGAGAGACTTAAACTGTAGTACATCACCAAACTGAAGAAATCCATGTGTGTATCCTATTGCTCTTTGCTTTCCTGAGAGTTTTATATCTAAATATGGTCTTTCACAGTGGAATATCACTTTAATAATGCCCCTGTGAACAATGAGAATAATGACTGAAACTTTGTAGAAGACTAGAATTTCTTCAAATGCACCTGTGATGGTAGTAAAGTACAATTTATCAGCAATGAACTTGTTGAGTATAAATGAATGAGGATAATAAAAAGGACTTGCATTTTTCATTTCAAATTATCTTGTTACATCTTCAGAAAGAGTTGTCTTTATCCAGTTTGACTCTGTTATCTTTATAGAAAGCTAAACTGTGATTTTGGAATGTTGTATTCTTTGGTGAAATTGAAATAAGTTTAAAAAAACCTACACTGCAGATGAGGAAAAACTGATCTCTAAAAATCTGTATGGTTCATCAGTGCAATATCTATGGATTAGGTGCACTGGTGTTTTGGGGATTTTTTTTCTGTGTGAGTAAATTCTGTCTGAAGGGGTGATGGTGAAACACTATGAAGAGGGTTGGTTTTAATGGTCTCATAGAAGCACCAAGAAGTGTAAGAGGCAAGAAGTCAGCATATGCCAGGGGTCCTCAAACTACGACCTGCGGGCCAGATACAGCCCCCCAGGGTCCTCAATCTGTCCCCCTGGTATTTACAGACCCCCCCGCTGGGGGTTGGGGGGGGAACCCAAACAGCCGCAGATGACTGCCTGCCACTTAATCCGCGCGCCGACCCCCTGGTTAAAAAGTTTGAGGACCCCGGCATATGCGAAGAAAGTGCTGTGAGGATTGACCAGTAGGGACCTTCTCAGGGAATTTGGGATTAATTTGAATAAAACCCAGTGCTTTCAAAGATGTTCTGAGCTAGTTTTCCAGTTGCATATGTTTTTTTAGGTCAATACTGTAGCGTAGATTGAATTGCTTTGGTCAGATCTGTGTCCAGAAAGAATAAGTGATGTTTTCGTGGAAACTAGAAGTGAGAGAAAGAGAGCTTTTCTTTCGTGAATTTAAGAATAGCAAAGTTGGTAAATCAAATCAACAGATAAACTCTGTACCATATTCCATTATAACTTGTTTAGGGGGAATTTCTTAAGGAAAAGAAAAATAAAGGGAACTACCAGCTTGCTCAATGTATTTACCTCATGCCACTTCCAGGATGCAATTTGAATCCCTTTTCTTTAGTCAGATTCTGAATTGATATGTGCATAATGTTTTTTTGCATGAGATGAAATTAGTGTGTAAAATTAAATATCCTTGTCAGCATAGGAAGCACATGGAACTACCACATGATTCAAGATCAGTATGGGAAAAAGCATCAGAACAAAATATTTAATCAGAATATCCAATTAGTTTAAATGCTGAATAATGAAACATCGTGGGCACTCTGGGTCACTTGTATCTGCAGCAGTTTGTATAGGTGTTAAAATAAAGCTGAAGTTATGAGGGACTCCGTATATGACAGAAATCTTTGGTTGGGAAAATAAATCTCTTGAGAACAGAAGGGGTGATGGAAGGTATAGCATAATAACCCTTCAAATGGCATTGTATCACAATTGGTGGGTCATTCAGATTCTCAGTAGTCATTAAGTGTAAATGTATTTGGTTTGCACAGCAAGGTTTTGGTAGCAGGGGGGCTTACAGGGGTGGCTCCTGTGAGAAACTGCTAGAAGCTTCCCCTGTGTCTGATAGAAGCAATGTCAGTCAGCTCCAAGATAGACCTGCTGCTGGCTAAGGATGAGCTTGTTAGCAAAGGTGGCAGTGCCTCTGGGATAATGTATTTAAGGGGGGGAAAAAAACCCTGCAGAACAGAGGTTGCAGGTGGAAAAGAGAGGAGTGAGACTATGTGAGAGGCACAACTCTGTGGACACAGGGGCCAGTGCAAAAGGAGGCCAGGGAGGCTCCAGGCACCCGAGCAGGGATTCCCCAGCAGCACGTGGTGGTGGTGAAAGCCATGGTGAGGCAGGCTGTGCCCATGGAGGCTCATAGTGGAGCAGATCCCCCCCTCAGCCCCACAGAGGCCCATGGTAGAGCAGATCCCCCCTCAGCCCATGGAGGCCCATGGTGGAGCAGATCCCCCCCCTCAGCCCATGGAGGCCCA
>JAVJGJ010000062.1:21249227-21296192 GCA_035590215.1 Microhierax caerulescens
GGTAGCTCTGTATGTCAGGGAGTGTTCTGACTGCGTAGAGCTGAGTGACGGTGACAGTAGGGTTGAGTGTTTATGTGTCAGACTCAGGGGGAAGGCCAATAAGGCAGATATCCTGGTGGGAGTCTGTTATAGACCACCCAACTAGGATGAAAAGGCAGATGGAACATTCTACAAGCAGCTGGGAGAAGTCTCAAGATCACTAGCCCTTGTTCTCATGGGGAACTTCAACCTACCAGATGTCTGCTGGGAATACAGCACAGTGGAGAGGAAACAGCCTAGGAGGTTCCTGGAGTGTGTGGATAACTTCCTGACAGCTGCTCAGTGGGCGAAGCAGGGGAGATGCTCTGCTGGACCTGCTGTTTACAAACACGGAGGGACTGGTGAGTGGTTGAATTGCACAAAATTACATCTTTTCATCTAAATGGACAATGTGGGAAAGAATACTATGGAGATGTAGTAAGGAAAATCTAATTAGGTCATGTTCAGGGGATATTAATTGGCCAGATATAAAGGTATGAAGTGCAGATTTATGCCTGTCTGGAATATGACCCTGTGTTTCTAAAACATATCAGGACAATCTGGTTAAGACTAGAAAGCAATCTTTAAATTATATCCCAGGAATAGTAAAATCTGTAAAAATTTCATATAATAGGGACTGAACTAAAGAAACCACAAGAGTTCCCTCCCACACTAAGCTCCCTGGCACAGATTCACTGACCTTTGCAAGCAAAAAAGCAATAGAAAGTATATGCAAAGTCCTTATGGAGTCAACGCAGTAGTAAAAGAAAAAAGAGCCTGGAGGACTTTCAGGCTCTGTTTTTGTCTCTGCCACGTAAGAACTGTGTGATCTTGGTCAAATCAGTGAGGTCACTGTGCTCTGGACTAATCAGTGGAGTTTATCTACAAAGCTGAGAAGAAAAATTTTCCTCAACCCTTATTTCTAACTTGGTCTACTGGTCTTGTACTTTTCCATAGGTCTTGAACAAATCAGTAGCACTTTTTGTGTGCAATGCAGGGAAGGTTACTTAAAGGTTGATTGTCAAGTACTTTTTTTATCCTTTGAACAAAAAGCTCCCTGTTCGGTGCTACATGTTACTATTTTTATGAATGGCAATTAGGATTTAGAGTGTTACAGAAGTGCAACCAAAAAATTGTTGCTAGGGAGGACTCCATGAACGTCATCCGCTGTTGTTTTCATTCTGTCCAAACAAAACCAAACCCCTGCCATTCTCTAAGTTGGAATAAGCTGTCAATTTTTTGACTTGAAGTGGCAGGATGTGACCCAGAGGCAATGGGGGAGCTGGTTTTGCATTGGTAAGATTTGATTGGTAAGATTGGTAAGATTTACAATAAGGGATTCACATGAGTGCTGAAGCTAAAGTAAGATAAATCCCCAAAGGCAAATCCTACCAATAATTGAATTACAAAGCCATTATCATGCACTGAAGAGAGCAACTTTATAGCTCGATTGTGACAGGATAAAGCTTGTTAGAATATTTATGTTCATAGGACAACTTTAGCGTAAGGATCTTTATGAGTATGTTCCTTCACCTGTCTGTTGCAGGTAATTCTGTGTAATGCAGGTATATGTGGATATGGAGGTGTGCTCAAATTGGGGCTGGGAAGAAGGAATGGTGAAGGTTGGGAGACATCTCAAAATAAATAACACGTTAAGCACAAAGTCATCTGAAGAATGCAACTAGAGTCTAATGTCCAGAACAAGAATTGGGACAGGTCGCAGGAATGGGAAGAGAGGGCACAGAGGCAAATGAACATTTGTAATGATGAGGGGTCAAACTGGATTTTCCAAGTGATGTGTCACTTTTCTGTTTGGTATGGCATTGCAGCCACGTCTAGTCTACTCTGTGTTGATGTCGATAAGCTCAAAATGGCCAGAACTATGTGAATTTCATTCTGCCCACCTTAGCAGAGTCATACTATCATCTGTAATTTATCTGCCGTGCTTTGTTGCAAGAACAAATCGTACCTAGTTACCTCCAAAAGAAGGTGAGGGATAGTCATAGGAGTCCTGATTTTGCACTTGTTCATTTCCTCTGAGATGTGGGAAAGCTGCATAATGTCTCTGTCTGCATATGAAGAATGAATGACATTTGCACTGGTTCTGTCTGTGAAAAGGGCATAGTAGCATTTCTGTTCTTCCAGCCTTTCATTCTGGGCCATTTACATTGAAGATTCTGTAAAATAACATTGTCTTTTATTGCCTAGCTTAAAAGACCTTTGATCTTAGCTGCTGTGAGCATGTGTGATACAAGGAATATATACAAAAAGTTTGTCATCGTGTTTCTTGTGCCTGTAATCCCAGATATGGTGTGAATGTGTCTGAAGTCAAGTACCCAAACCCAAAGGCACACAAACCTACTTTCCAGAATGCATAAGCTCTTGAGATGGAGCCCTTATTGCCTGGTGCTTAAAGTTCTTTGTTTATGAAAAATGGTAGTTTGAAATTAAGTACATCGAGTGGAAGCTTTTGCTATCTTCACAATGCTGCCTTTTTGCAGTTCTGAGTGGTCTGACTGCCTTGCAAGCCCCATCAGTTCCCAGCATCCATAAACAATTGCTTTTGTCCCTAGAAGTGAAAAAAGATAGAAGAGGTGGAAACCCCAGGATAACAGGGTCTCTATTGAATTTCCTTGGCTCAGAAGAGTTGACAGGCCAAGGAAGCCAAGGTTTTAGAAATGTTTCAGACAGAGATGGCAAGGGATTGGTCACTGCAGAAATATGCCAACTAGCATTTGCTGTGCAATGGGCAGTGCCAGGCTGCTTTTGTTTAGTTCAGCCTAGTTCTCAACCAGAGGATGGTTCGGGGTCTTTCCCCTGTGCTGCTTCTCACGGTAGATGTAGAATCTGCATTCAGAGCAATTACTGCGTTGCAGCCAGTGATATCGATTTGTGAAGTGCTCAAGTGCAGATGACTACTTAGCAAGCTTGATGGTGATTAAATTTTTAGGAAGCAACTTTGTAGTAGGACTGTGGGGGTCATACATTTTTCATAATGTGAGCATCTTCATAAAGGCAGTGGGGTCACTGCCTTGCACTCCCCGTGGCTTTTTTAAATCCCCATTTTCCAAAAAGATTTTTTTTTGTCTATTTTCTCTTTTTCTCCTTCTTTTTTAAAAACATCCAGACAATTATATCAACCAAACACAAAAAGCTAATCACAAAAATACAATAGGCACTGTTCAGCAGCTAGTGTTGCAAGCATATCCCTGGTGTACTGAAGTTTCAGGGAGTATTACAGAAAGTCTGAGATTAAAGGGACGGACAAAGGGCATGCTGGCATTTTACCATAAAGTGAAAACATAGGCTGTGACAAGAAGGAAAGTTTGCGGACATATGAGTGATTGGTCTTTGAGAACAGATGCTGAAAGGGAAGAACAGAATTGAGAAATATGAGAAGAAAGTGCTGCCGGCATAGCTAACAAAAATTGCTTAAATAGGGCATGACAAAGTTTTGGGCTACTGTTTATTTTTAGAGAAATTTCTGAGATAAATGAGTGGATCCCAGGGCTTTGTTCATGTGTACCCCTGTTCTTTGCGGGGTGCTTGGTTTATAAGCTATTGAATGCACATCACTTTTCCTTGTTTAGCTCATTGGAAGTGTACGTTGACCAGGTTGCATTTACCATGTGCACAAAAGATAATGAA
This sequence comes from Microhierax caerulescens, assembly GCA_035590215.1. Classification (NCBI taxonomy): domain Eukaryota; kingdom Metazoa; phylum Chordata; class Aves; order Falconiformes; family Falconidae; genus Microhierax; species Microhierax caerulescens. The sequence continues at coordinate 21,252,894 of JAVJGJ010000062.1, forward strand.
GTAGAGCGGGCAGTTGTATCAAGTTAGAAACACTGAGTTTCAGGCTTGGTGTTATCTAGGGCAAATCCAGTATGTAGGTTTTTAATTCCATGTGTGAAGCCTGTATTTATTGATCACTCTAGTTTTGGTATAAGAACCTTCAAATCCAGTCAACAGTCGAGACTGGAACGTCCTTCTAATCGGTTAGGTTTACTAGGTTAGTTTCATACTGATGCCATGGGCTTAATACTGTTAGTAATACTCAGTACCTTGTCCTCCTCAGCTTCTAAGGATGATCCTTCCCGCCCCCAAACAACCAAATGAGGAAGCCTAGACCCACTAATAGTGTAGCTGAATGCTCAGTAGTGTTGTGATAGATCCGGTTGACATACTAAAAATTTAAGATTTCTGATGTATATTCCACAGTTCCTAACACCTTATTTCCAGTAGATGCTTAAAGACCTGATTGTCCTATGCATGCAAAAGGATATGTCTGTCTTCCTACAAAGTGCATGTTCCCGGCTGCAGTTCAACCGAGAGCATAGTATTTTTCTCCTGTTTCTGCTCATTGTGGTCAATATTGCATTTCTGAATTTCTTCTAGACTTTTGCGTGCCATATAGTAAATAATAAAGCTGAGGTAAGCTATATAATATATCTCAGAGAGAAGGTGGCCCAGGGCATTCTTTCTCCCCTTCACTTACAATCCATAGTTTATCTGTAATTCATTTTTTTAAATGTAGGTAATAAACATATTTCAGGTTATTGTGTTACCTGCTTTGGGACCTTTATATGATCACATGTGGGTTCTGTAGTGTACGTGTCCAGACCTCTTATATTCAGTGGAGAAAAACAGCCCTTTCTAGGATAAAGTTTGTCTTCTCATGAAGTCACATCTAACACAGCTCAGACAAACCACGGTGCAAAACTGCCTGTTTCTCCTCACTGCCTGCAAAGAGAGTTTAGTGTGTTTGTGACTGGCTCAGGATTAAATATCTGTAGTGTATAACTGGGTAAGGTGAATCTTATTTTAAGTGACTTTTCAGGTGGTATGGAGCTATGTGTAGAGAAATATCACAGGACTACCACAGAACAAGAAGGCATGACACAAGAAAATGTGACATTACAAAAATTCTGGTCTGTAAGCTCTCAGCAGAATCCAGATGGGAGCGATATGTTTCTGGATGTCAGCTGTGCACAGCTAATATTGATTTGAGCAGATATGTATTTGTATTTTGCTTGTCCTTTGCAACTGATTGTTCATGTTATCATTTAGTATTGTGTGCCAGACGGGACCTTGCACTGTCACAAGTAAATTAAGGCTATTATAAATCAGAGCAATGGTATGTGTGTTTTTTAAGGTAGGAAGAAAGATCTAGCAGACAGGAAAACCTGGATTTTTTTGTTCTTGCCTCTTCCTCAGATGTCCTCTTTGACTTCAGGAACTCCCTTAGATTCTCTGGACTGTAGTTTTCCTCTTCATTTGTCATCATATTTCTAATTTGCAGGAGTTAGGAGACATCAAAAGAAAGGAAGCCCTTGAGAAGATGAATAATGTTTATCACCAGTCGTGTTTCAGCCATCCTTGTTCTGTACATCCTTGGGACAAATGATGGCTTAATTCTACCTTGAGTTGAAGCTTCTGCAGTCCCAATACTGGCTGTTGTAGTGTGAGACTAAGTAACATGCAGGTCACTACATCTGTAGCCTTCTAACTTTCAGGGCTTGGTGGGTCCAGATATTTATATGCTGCTCTTAAGACATTTAAGAGTTTGATGTAAATTATGGCTCATATCACAAGTGACAGTGATGTCCCATCCATCAGTGAAATGTCTCGTTCTGAAGAGAAGTTGCCTGAGAAGATGCAAGAGAGTTGTTTCTTGGGGGTCAGGATAGCACTGTGAGGAGGAAACTCACAAAGCACCTGACTGTAGACTCACAGGCTTAAACTAGGGCAACAAGTTCTTTGCTGGCTGAATACTGTTATTCCATGTCTGTGAAGAGACAAAATGTTCAAATCCGTGGGATATAATCCCTGTTTCTTTGGAGAGTTCACATCCCCAGGGGACTGTGTGAGGTCAGGAGGAGGAATGCACTGACAAAGCTGTACTTTATCTTCTGTAATAGCCCAGTTCCAGGTGTGCTTAAAGCCCGCTTGAATAAACAAGAATAAAAAGGAGATATGCCAAATCACAAACTTAGTTCTGCAGTTTTTTAGAGCTGTTTGTCGCTGGCATCTATCTATCTTGAACTGAATTGTAACTAGCAGCCCCAGCATTTTGCCACTGTCTGCTGATGACAACAGGTAAAGGAAAAAAGCCCTAGGAAGGTACTCCCTTCCCACCCACTAGGTGTCAATTATCAGAAAGCAGAGATTTTAAATGTAAGTGGAATGTTTAGGAGAAAAAAAGACCTTGCCATAAGTGTTATTGAAAATGGAGAAAAGGTGAAAGTAGTGCTGGCTCAGAGTCTTCAGTGAAACTTCTGCTTTCCAGCAGAGGAGGACAAAAAAAATCCAAACCTTTTCTAACTACAGAATTGTTACAGATTTTGTCAAGCAAACCTAAGGATTAATCAGGACACAAACAGTCTTGTTATTGTTATTTTTGTTATTATTTGTTATTTTTGTAACGGATATTAGTTAATGCTCATTATGATTAAGGGCTGATGCTGCAGTCAGTGGGAACTGAATTAAGGTCTAAAGCACTGTTTGAATCTCACTTTTGACTTCCAGAAAAATAATGAGGCTTTGAACAGAACACAGCATCTAATTTGTGTATCACTGGAAATGAATGCTGCTGTTCCCTCATGCATCTATTAAGTTGGAGGTCAGGAAGCTAACAAGAAACTGGTTGTTTAACCCTTAGCCTTAGTCTAGGATTATGACTTGGATGAGAAGACCAAGACCAGAAACAAGACTGACTGCCAGAGATGTTGCTGAGGCTGCTGTATGATGGGGTTGGCACATACTTGCAGTCAGTACTGCCATAATTCAGACTGTCCATCAAACCAATGGCCATTTGGACTGTCCCAGGGAATTCTCAAGGCCAGCAGTGCCAGAACGTCAAGAATGGCAGCAAAACGAGCCCATAAACCCTTTATTTGCAGTGCTCAATGTCTTTATGTTGTTGCTTGTTAATTCAGAGTGAACAAACAGTCATTTTCTGAGTCAATCTGACATTTCTTTTATTAATGGAACACTGTTTTTATTAGATCAAAAATGATAAAATGTCTCAGGATGAAATGGGTTTTTTAAATATCTTAATTAATGAGGGAATGTTGATCATTAGGAGTGTCAATTAAGCAAATGTACATAAAAAGTCCAATATAAAGGAACATCTATAATTAGTATGCTGGCAAACTCTGTTATCCCATCAGTTAAAGTCTCCTGTATCCCACCCAGAACTGAAATGCATCCTTCTCACCAAATCAGGAGACACATCAAAATGTCAGGTGCCAATGAGAATAGAAGCAAGTCGCCAGGTGAAAAGAAGTAAAGGGATCAGAAATACAGAACTCATAAGTACAGTGGCATTGATTCAATAAAATGGTAGAATTTCTTTCAAATTTTCAAGTTGATTTTAGGGAAAACTCCAAAATACTTTCAAAATTATCAGCTCTTACTTGTGTGTGTGAATATAGGTCCAGCTAAACAGGATCTCCTGTGGAATTAATCTCAGACATTCACACTAGCTGTTGTTTTTAATGCCTTTGTATCAATCTGTCTTTTACAGGTCTATCATGGGTTCTGGTAGAGAGCCTGATCTTGTGCATCTGGAGGCAAAAACAGCGGATGGTCGTAAGTACAGCAGCTTCTAAATATTTTGATGTTCTGGACTGCCCTCATATTCTTGTAACCAAACAATGTCATGATGGAAATCTGGCTTCCCTTTAGTAATTCACTCTAATACGAGGTTCCAAGCCAGGTCACTCAGAAGTGAAGTCTTTACACCAGAGCAAAAAGTTGAGATTAACAGGCTGTGAAAGGAGCCAAGAACGTGATAAGGAAGAATATGTGATAAGCAGTAATTGGAGTTAGTATATACAACACACTTATTTCTTCCTATGTCATTTTTGTTCTTGTGAGAACATGGCATTGGAGAGAAGTTCCTGGGTCACAGAATCGAGCTGCTGTTATTTCACACAGTACATAATATCACCTTGTTCATAGCTTTGCAGTTTTAAGAGACCAGGCATACTCTGCCTTAGGTACTACCTTTGAAAGGACCTCATCTGTCTCACATTAGGAACCTTTTAACAACCAGCCTAAGTGCGTTCTTCACTGTTATTGCTTGTCCTGGCGTTGTCCTTCACTTTCATCAGTTCCCCTCCCTCCCTGCTTTGCTTCTTATACTTTTCTCCGTTCCAGGAGCCTCCTTTATCTGCAACTCCAAAATTGGTTATAAATTCTCTCAGACACTGGCCTTTTCTCCTCCCACCCATGCTTCCTCAAGGTTTATCTTTGAGCTCCACTGCCTTTGCAGATCTTTGTCCATGTATTTCTTTTCCGCAACACTGGGTTGCCTCGGGCAGGCGTCACACTGAAAGCCTGACTGCCGTAGCTCTCATCATTGTAATTCCATATTTTTTCACCTGTAAACAGCAGCTTTGCTGCAACATAACAAGCAGATTTTTACCATTTGCAATATATAAGTATTAATGATGCAGTCATTTAATTCCTTTAAAAATGGATAGAATTTTCCCCTGAATTGTATCCCTAAATGCAGTGGTGTATTATGTGTATTTTGTCATTGGAAACTTCAAAACTCTCTGAAGAGGTAACTGCCAGGTAATCAGTTTTTTAAGTCACTGAAATTTAGCATGAAAGAGAATTTTTTGGAAGATGAATTTTGAAAAGAAACAGTTGTGATAGAAACCATAAAGTTTTAAAGGTCTCCATTTCAAGATATGCAAGATTAGTAAAAGTAAAAGGATGTATTATCTCTATTTCTTATCATTTGTGATCTCCGATTATTATCTCTCCTCTCAATATCACTTACCTGGACATGGCAGCAAGGCTGGGAGCATAAGGCTTTCTATTTCTTGGGACATGCTAAATGAGAATGAATTATTCTAACAGGACAGTGTCTATTTCAGCACAAAATATTACTGTTATAAGGCATTAAGAATTTGAGGTTATTGAGATGAAGCACTGCAATTGATGTTTAAGGCGCTATATTCTGGTGATGCTTTTGAGGGATGTTCAGCTCACAGTGGGCAGAGAAGGTGCCGTGCTCCAAATGCCTTGAATGGTCTTGTTTGAGTTCTTAGGCTGTAATAAGAACATTTTGCACAGCTATAGCCCATTTCTGCAAAAGATATCTTGAGTGCTTAACAAATTAGTAAGCTTTATTACAGCTTTTAAGATGGAAACCAAAAACTGCCTTCACTGAGGAGTCAGGCATGTTAGTAAAGAACTGTGGAATAACAAATTATTGCTCATTAGCTGAGCTCTAGTAAATGATTCTGCATGCTTGTATTAGCTTAGTGGTAGGGCAACACAACTTCAGATTTTCTGTTCAGGCAGTGACAGAACTACTAATGTAAATATAGTGGTGGTGTCACACCTTCAGCCAGTGGGGACCCCTCTTGCAAACCAGTCATTTAAATGGAACTTCTCATGAGTCACAACGTCCCCAGCTCAGCTTACTGGTAACATAAGCAAACGTGTTGGATTTTCAGTAAGGGCATGCTCTGTTTTACCCATTGTTCCAGGAAGCATTGGTCTCTGGCGTAGGACTACGGTGAGTAGCTGGGAGCAGTAACCTTGGAACACATCACAGCATTTTTTACCAGAAGACATTTGGTAGCACTTCAGGTCACAGGATTTTGAGACTGAGACAGGCTAAGAGTGTGCACATGGTCCATTACTCTAGTTACCATGACTGACTTGTTATATACAGATCTCTTGGCTACTAGAGCCTTCTTCTAAGTACTAAATCTGTCTCCTTTTCCTGGACAAAGTAACCATGACCATCCAATGGATGAACAAACCTTCCTCCTCTGGAATGAAGCAGCTGTGTCGCTGCCAGTGGGGTGATGGGATGAAATGTGCTGAACTGAGAAAGGTATCTCTTTTTTAAGCTGAGGGTAATTTGCAAATATTTTTCCTTGGTGTTTTGAGGATTTTTTTGGTGGTTGGTTGTTTTTTTGTTGTTGTTGTTGTTTGTTTAATATTTTTGCATTTACTTATTTATACTTTGTTTGGAATATCTTATTTGAGAGTTAACCAAGTGTAAAAATTCAATAAAGGGATTAAATTTGAGATAGTAGACTTGCCAAAGCAAGGCAGGGAGCAAGAAGGAAGGGGAGTGGTGTGGAAACTACTGCACAATCTGTACAATAAAACAAAAGATCCTGCAGTGGAAATATGAGGGTGAGCAAAATCCTGTTGAACTCAGTACAAATGAGAAAAAACAACTCATTCTTGTGCTGGTATCTTTTCCAGCAGAAGCTGAGTAGTACAACTGAAGCTTTAGGTGAGAAAAAATAGAAATGTTAGCAGAGTAGTGTTAGCCCATCTCCCTGGCAGAGTTGTTTGGGAATATGTATCCGCAACAGCCTTAGTACTGGGCTTTCCCTGCTAGTGCACCAATAACTCTCTATCTCTGTTCCCTGATTATGGTCTGTCTGTGCATTTTATTTATTGTGTTTATATACATAATGTAAAAGGTTTACAAGGACCAAAATAGCAGTCTCTTAGCAGGTATAAATCAGTACAACTTCAGTGGCATGTTGATTTACAGCTGCTGAGGATCTAGTAACGTTGTACCTGAGCTCACATGCGCCCTACTTTTTTTTTTCCCTCATGATCCAGAAAAATCTGAACTCCTGAGCACACTCTGTCTCACCAAACTGGGGTGCATGCAGCAATGAACAAACTTGAGTACAGACTGTGCAATTTAGTTGTATTGATGGAGTCAGATTTGCAGAGCTAATCATTGCCATTTTTGCTTTTAGTACTGTTGTGTAAATTTTGGAGAGTACCAGGCAAATTTTCATCTTGTCAGGTGTGATGGTTTTGTTTTTTAAAGGCTTCAGGCCCAATCCAAATCAAGTTGGAGTTGAGAGCACAGTGGTAAATTTTTTCTGGTTGGGAGAAGTTCATATGAACCTTATCTCACGTTTCCATTTGTACACTTGGGTGTCCCTGGTGTTCCACTTCGATTTTGGAACAGGATCAAAGATAAGCCAGCAAAGTCAGCAGGAATTCTGACTTTTTTTTTTGCCTGCTTTCAGGTCAACACCCCAGTAAGACAATTAATCCCCTACAGTTCTTAACTACATGATAAGCTTCTCTTTGTTACGTTCACCACCATAGTCAGCAGGCAGAGTGACTGTGGAAGTTAAATGTAGGTTTGCTCAAATGCAGCTTGAAGTGCTTACAGAAGTTGTATGAACTTAATGACATGTGAGTTTAAGGTTTGTAAAGAATATGCAAGTCCTGAAAGATTCTTAATTAATGGCCTGATCTGATTTGAGCTAGGGAGGGAAGGTTATTCCAGTAAGGCCTGATTCAAGCTAATTGACTTGGGGAGGTAATTTTTATTCAGGTGGTGCCTATTGAGGAATCCCGACTGTTGGTGAGAATTAGAAAGATGGATTCCTACGAGGCATTTGGTGACTAACTGGATACCCACTGGCCCTCCAGGGAATGGCAAAGCTGACTCAGAGGATGTTTAAGTGACAGTTTCTATAGATGCAAGTCAAGAAAACCAACTATTACATTTATGAGATACACATTTGCTTATGTAGATAGATACCAATTAATTTTGAGTAAAGTTATTAATTTATGTAATTTTAATATTTTTTTAAGTGTGGATGAAAGAAGCTAAGGGGTTTTCTAATGGGCTGCCAAAAATTAAGAGTGCACCTGATAGTTACAAAATACTTTTGGTTGCTTTGTTTTTCTTTTGCTGTCCTGATTTTCACAGCAACTTCTTGCAAGGTGCTGCTGTGATTACAGGTAAGGCCAAAGCCTCACCTGGGCTCAGGAGTGCTCTGCTTGCTGGTCAACAGGGATGGAGCATCTGGCCACGAGTGTCTCAATCGCAAAGTTGTGCTAGGACTTCAATTTCTGTTTTCATAGAACATTGCTAGGAAGAATAAAATAATCACTGCAGCGGAAAAAACAAGTAGGCAACCTAGCCTGGCAGTGTTTTGCTAACATAGCTAGCGTGGTGAATTAATTCCTGAAGTGCCCTAAATCTGTGCAGTGATTTTTTTTTTCCTGATTGTGATTAGTATTTTTTCCTGATCATGATCAGTGTTTGTCCTGGAGAATGACATCTGTTAGTTTCTCTAATCATAGCCTTATGCCAGAAATGGCAGAGGATATACTTCCCATGTAAAGAAAGATTCCTGACTCTGACACTAAATGAAGAAAGAGTAGCAGCAGGATAAAAGGATTTGTGAGTAGTTAGTAATGGGATGGCTTCATTTCACTAAGCTTCATTACTGGTTGATTGCTTTGCAGTTGCTGAGTCCTGGACAGTTGTGAATATATTCCCCATATCATAAACATTTCACAAATCAACATTCAGACCAGATGGAAATGGATAAAGAACAGTCATTTTGTGTGTTTCTCAAAAAAAAAAAAAAAAAAGAGTAGAAATATGAAAGTATGGGAGAACATTTTTGAATTAATTGCCATGGCAGGTTGTGGATGCTAAAGATGTACTTGGACTACCAAGGTGCCTGGACAAATTCTTATAACTTTTTCTAGGCTTCTGTTATTAGTCACTGTTGCAGAGGGGTTACAGGCCTGGGTCTTTCAGTGAGATATGTTGCTACCATGTTCTTGTGGTTCATTAGTTACAGGGTGCATCATCCTTCCAAAGCAGAAACTATCCCTAATGTCTAAGCTGCTCAGTAATGAAGTGGGATACTCCATAGCAAATCTGGAAGACAAACAAGTCATAGATTATATGGATGCTCTTTGTATAAACCCCTGTTTTGACCTTAGTGGATTTATTTGTCAAGGGAAGGACACATTCCTCAATGAATTAGAGACAAGAAAAACAAAAATTATACATTTGCAGTGAGTACAGTGATTTTTTCCTCTGACTCCTCTTGTGATCAGATAACATTTTTGAAAGATATGCATGCAAACTTAGACAAGAAAGCAGTGGGTATTGGGGTTTGGTATGTCATCCAAAATAACACTCGGTTATTTAAAAGTGTCCTGAAGAAAGCCCTACTCTGCTTTATGAAGGGATTTGAAAGTCTCCTGTGTATTTTTGCAGAGGCTGACCAGCCTCCAGTAACTAACAACCTTCCATCTCCACCAATTAAGCCAAGAAATGTCTCTGGGAAAGACTGAATGCATTTCCCTTGAGAAGGTATTAGCATGGAGCTCAAGCTAAACAGAGAAGACTACAGTATTTAATGGGACAGGGTCTCCCTGGCTCATAACTTTTCCTATGTGTTAGCATTTGCAATTCTCTTTCACCACGGAAAGGGATTAATTTTGTCAGAGGTTTCCCTTACAAGACGTCTCCTCCATTCTTGTGTTCTGTGACTTTTCTTGCTTTCTCTTTAGAAACAGCTGCCGTTCCCTGGGAAGAATCCTACTCTAGGTGTCTAAAATTGTCAAAATCAAAGTGTCTGGGAGCGTAAGAGCTGGGAGTTGCTATGTTCTTCTTTCCAGGCACAGCATGACTTTGTTGTTGTATATTAAAAACAGCAGCTGTTGTTGGAGGTGAGGGTTCTGGAAATGAAAAGCATAATGTCCTAATTACCTATGGCAGGGAAAACATCTGTGCGGGAAATCTAATGAAATTAATTCTAGAGCTTAGAAACAGGATACATTAATTGACATTAATTAATGCTAAATTACAAAGCTCTGCCAATGGAATCACATAAAATGTCCGTGAGAATCAAATGCCAAAATGAAATCCTTGAGTTAGTGTGAGTACAGCAAAACTTCCCTTAGGAAAAAAGCAGGATCCACACGCTGCAAGAAGCCTGCTTTTCCTTCTTTCTGTCTCCCATAGCAGAGGGAGTTTTTCTTGGTGAGCACATCTCAGGGTTTGGGTGTTTGGGAGATTAGCTTAAGCAATTTCAGTGCTCTGCCCTTTAGTAGTTATTACTGGCATTTTAGAATTGAAGCCGTGGAGAATTGCACTGTAAAAGTTCACAGGAATTGCCTTAGTAAATCTTCATCAATGGTACAATCACTGCTGCACAGACTTCTGTGATCAGAGCAGAAATAGACATACTCCCCATTCCTCCATCAAAACAGGGTCAAAAATACTTTGGTTGCCTCTAACAGATTTCAGCCTGGCCTGCTCTTTAAAATTTCTGATGAAGGAGATTCCTTAATCTTCTTTGCTGGTTGGTCCAAGGAGCGCCCATCTTGTTACCTCCTTGTGCTCCCAGGATAGATAACCCATTTGCATGGGAAGTAAGACAGTGTTGCAGTCTCCTCTTAATCTTTCCCAGATGACCAGTATGCCTGTGGAAGTAAAAGGAAATGGTGGTGGTGGTGGTGGAAAAAGAAGGAAACAAGGTAGGGGTCAGAGGTCTGATCCTGTATAGCTCTGTGCTGGGTGATCCAATCCCATACGTGGAAAGCCACCTAGTCTTGTCAACAGCCCAGACAGGGGGTGGTGGGGTCAGCCATTTCAACTAATGCTGCTTTGTTTAAGGTCAGGATTGCCAGCCATTTCACTCGGGAACCTTCTTGAGAGAATGAGAGACCCCACCTGGAGCGCTGCGTTCAGCTCTGGAGTCCTCAGCACAGGAAAAGCATGGACCTGCTGGAGCGGGTTCAGAGGAGGGACACAAAAACAATGAGAGGGATGGAACACGTCTCTTATGAGGAAAGGCTGAGAGAGTTGGGGTGCTTCAGCCTGGAGAAGGCTCTGGGGGCACCTTATTGCAGCCTTCCAGTACTTAGAGGAGGCCTAGAAGAAAGATGGGGACAAGCTTTCTAGCAGGGCCTGTTGCAACAGGACAAGGGATAATGGTTTTGCACTAAAAGAGGGTAGGTTTAGACTGGATAGGAGGAGGAAATTTTTTAGAATGAGGTTGATGAAATAGGTTGCCCAGAGAGGTGGTAGATGCCCCATCCCTGGAAACATTCAAGGTCAGCTTGGATGGGGCTCTAAGCAATGTGGTCTAGTTGAAGATGCCCCTGCTCATTGCAAGGGGAGGCTGGAGTAGATGACCTTTAAAGGTCCTTTCAAACTCAAGCCATTCTGTGATTCCGTGGGGGCAGGTGTGGGAGGCATCCTTCATGATACCCTGGGTTGAATGAAGCAGGAGGAGTGGGTTGTGTTGCAGGTGCTCGTCTTAGGACAGAGAGGGGACGTGCTGCAGCACGCAGTGCCATTGGGTGGTGGAAGAGGCTTGTCCCCCTTGTTCCTGGGACCGGAGGGGCAGAGGGCAGAGCTGCTCGAAAGGCCACTTTCCTGAGCTTGCTGGAACGAGCAGGCTGGGAGTTACGTAGTTCCCTGCCCTCTCGTGGCTAATGTGGAAAAAATCATGTCCCTCTAAAGGGAAATGCATTTTGATCGTGCTGTCCAGGCTATATTAATTAATGTTTTGCAGTGAGCTGAAAAACCATAAAATGTTATAAACTGCAGTGACTGATAATGCTTAGCACTTATATATTCCAAGAACTCTGCAAATGCTGGGGTAAAATCATCCCTCATCAAACTTTCCTAAAGGTTCGTTACCCTGCATGTCTGTTTCAAGCAGAAGTCAACAGCCCTTACAAGCAAGGAAAGAAATGTCAAATGATAGATTTTAATTAAAACCAAGATTAAATATGAGGTGGTAAAAATCCAACCATTTCTGTTTCAGTGTAAAATGCTACTTCTCTGATCAGAAGGTGGTAATTATACCAAACAAGGGGCTGTGCTTCTAGAAAAGATTAAAAGATTAGAAGTCGTTCTCACATTAAATGCCACGTAGTGTTTCTGTCATATGAGTGCTAATACTAAAATGCCAAAATCCTTCTTCCTGTAAATCAGCTTTGTCATTAAACAAAGTGCAATTTCTTAATTGATCTGAAAGAGCCCAAACTGAATAGTGAGGATCTGGTTCTGTATTTTAGGGTAAATTTACCACCATAAAGAAATTGAAATTGTTTTTTCTTCAGGTGATGGATTATGAGATGAGTACCCTGCAGTGCTTCAGAATAGTAGAGGAGGACAAGGCGTGCAGTGACAGTGGATGAGATGGCTTTAGGACTGCATTTAGGCCATGTGAAACATATGACTGACTGAAACTGCTTAAGACCTCTGGTTTCAAGGGAGTGTAGAATTGTATAATTCAAGGGAGTGTAGATTGCCCAGGTCTGCCAGAGTGCATCTACCCACACTGTCAACAGAGAAGTAGGTAAAATTCCTGATCAGGAGGTGGTCTGAATTACTGTCCAAGGTGACCTGAATTATTCTGCAGAGTGTAAATACTGTAGGACACAGAGATGTGCTGTGGAAGGGGCTCTCAGCAGTAACACCATGGGCCAAGTGTTGTCTGAAGGTATGCTCATACGTGTGTACGCTACCGACCTTGGCCATGTTCTAAATGAGCTTAGCCTGTGATGTTGAGAAGCTGTCATGCTCTGCAGCAAACCCCACACCGTGGGGATGATGGGGAAACTGTAGAGGCTCAGCACAGAGTGTGTGTCCTGCAGCATAGACACAACTCTTCAGACCCATCTGAAAGTCAGAGGACTTGAGCTCTTTATTGCCTCTGTAAAGGGTCCTTCACAGGTCTCTTGTTCCCTCACTCAGCTCCTTGCTTTGAACCTAAGCCTGGGTGGCATCCAAGTAAACACAGCAGGGCAGGTAACACTGCTGAATCATGTACCCTTGACTAGGTTTCTGTCAGACCTGAGCCACAAGCAATACATTGTGCCACTTCAAATGCTGCCTCTGGTCTACCTCCAGCATAGAAGTGCAAGGGTGGTGTGGAGTAACCAGATGAGCTACACTGGGCTCCCTCTTGGTATGAAGGAGCAATGTATAGTTGTGATGTATGGTGGAATGAAAGAAATAATGGGAGGCTGAGGCAGCTGAAGAAGGAAGGAACTTAAAGGATGGAAGTGTTCAAGAGCGGATTTACAAGGGGTGAAAGGGAAAGAAGTGTTTTGTTGCACTGAATGGATGGTATCATTTCATGTCGCATGAGGCAGGGAAGCAGAAATGTTGCCTCAGCAAACAGGTTTGTGACAGTAGGAAGAATCTGTGCTCAGGATCTCAAGTATCGTGGTTTTGTTCTTTTCCTTGCAGATGCCCAATACATCACCTGCAAGATGCAGAACTGCAGTGAAGCCACTCGCAGCAAACCTTTTCCAGGCTATATCGACCATAACTCCTTGATTGTCCAGGATGATTATGTCTTTGTTCAGGTGCAGAACACCCTCTTCTCTTATTTATTCTATTATTTTATATTCTATTATTCTATATTATACTATTTTATCTTCCAGTTCTTTGCATGTGTGTGCATGTGTGTTAGTTCCCAACTAATCAGACAATACTGCATCCAAATAATAAAGACACTGAGTGGATTGTGGCTGTTCATTACAATGCTAATAATATTCCTTTTATCTCTAGTATTTTGTCGCTGAAGGGTCACGGAGTTCCTGACTGGAACCTCCACCATATGTAACTGGAGTGCTCTGTGCCACTCCCTGCAATCTCATCGGCACTCTAGGATTGCTGCTTTAACCCCCCAGCTTGAACTGATCTGCCAATCATCTGATATTACAAGGGAGTAGACCAAAGCTTTTTTGAGCATGAGAGGGAAATAGAAAAGGAATGAGGGAGTCAGGGAAAGAACCAAAGAAGGAGTAATCAGGCTTTATTGTTATGCCTCGGTTGTGTTTATAGTGAAAAGGCTGAAGATGAGATGTACTGAGCCAAGCTGTGTTCCAGGTGAGAGCTGGTGAATAGATCTGAACTACCATGAGTGGGTTTCACTAGGCTGCTGCCAGTGTCCGTTTAATTACAGCTGACGAGGACAAAAATAACAACAGAATAGCAGGGAACATGGAGATGAACTGGAAATCATTAGGAGTAAACTGGTCTTCCAGACAGTTTATATTCTGCTATGCTTGGGGGTGGAGGGAAGAGAGAGGACAGATATTTTAAATTGATTTGATTGCTAATTACCTTCAGTTAATGAACTCAGTCATAAGCACCAGTCTAAATCATCCACAAATAAATCTGGGACATACGTTTCAGAACAGCTTTGTGCCTAGTGTGGCTGAGGCATAAATGGAATAAATGTTTATGTGGTAAGGAAAACAGGGGCATGCTTTACTGTTCAGCTCATTTCAGAATGAATGTATTTGTGGCTCGAGTGACTCAGGAGCTAGGAAATTTTTCTTCATATGTGAACTGATTCATAACTTCATCACTGATGCCTTGGTTTTGTGGTCTTCAAGATTGCTAGTCTTCTATGTTCTGACCTGATGCTATTACACACTGTAGAAAGGCCAACCCCTTTGCCTTATCTGAAGTTAATGCTGGGGAGATTGACAACCTTTCTGGATAGCCCTTCTATTTTGATATGTTTCTCTTTCTGTCTATAAACTGCTGTATAGTGCTCCCAGTGCTGTCAGATTTTGGCTTTGTTCCGCCTGCATGCTAGTTACACTGTAAGGAGGAGCATGTGAGGCGAGGCAGCCTGTTAAAACGTTCCCCTTAATGCCTGATGGGACTCTCCACAACTTTATATTCATGTTCATAATGCAGTTTGAGAAGGTACCATGTAATGTTTGGATTTTGAAAGCTCCCATTTTAATCCTTAACCTTTGTAGGATTCTTAAACAGAAACAAATATAACAAGTCAAAGAGATATTACTTGCTGATCATTAATAATTGATGCTTACAGGTATGAAATAATAATATTGTAATCCTTGGAAACAACCTTTGCTTTGTTCAAGGTAGCGAGTGAATTTGCTGCTGGTTGTTAGTTTAAATTGGGATTCTTCAAGTGGTTACATATGTATCTGGCTGGCAACAAACTACTAAATAACATGCTGTGGCAGGTGCTGGACCGTGCCTTATCCCAGGCACTGTTCTTCAGAGGATGAATTGGCCTGTACCAGACTGTGAAGGCTTGAAAGAATAGATGAACACCCTGAGCACCCTCCCCTAGCCTTCCCTACCTTCCTCAGTCTCTACCTAGCTTTCTGCAACTAAAGCATTTGGAATGAAAATGTGTAGGCTCAAAAGCACAAGGATATGGGGAATGTGGGTTTATTTCTCCCACTACATCGTGTTTTATTTACAAACTCACACTTTCTCATAAACCATGCTTTTGGCTTTCCTTCTCCTAATTTTACCCAATTCCTTTAAAAAATTTATTGCTGAGCTTTAGAAAAAGATATAGTTCTTATTTTACTTAATCTGGTATGAATCTAGCCTCTGTGTATCTTGCATTTGAAGCTACTGCAGTGCACTTTAAAACACTTAGTACTAAAGAAGTCTTGATAAGCCCAGATATCGGGCAATTAAAGCAAGTTCTGCATGGAGAATCCTTTGGAATATTTATTCTTCAGTATCTTTCATCCAAGGATTTCAAAGTACTTTACAAACATTGATTATACGTCAGCAGCACTGGAAGCCAGATAACATTGACAACTTTTTTTTTTTTTCTGTCCATTTTTCCCCCCTTAATAGGTGGTAGGAAATTAAACCTTACATTGCTCTAACACAGCATTTTCAAGGTCTTGCCATTAGTATTTAGGCACTGAAATAAATGGCCAGATTCACAGAAATGCCAAATCAGCTGAGCTTCTCCTGCATTCAAGATTTGTCAGTGCTTAGCTGATCTGGTGGCTTGTACAGGACCACACAGGAACCAAAGTGGAGGCAGAAAAAGAAATCAAGCACCACGTCTGCCAGTCTGTTGATGTAACCAACAGCCTACACAGCAGCCCTGCAGACAGCAAAGAGGAGTGTTTTGTGGTAAGGCAGAGAAGAGCTGTGGTATCAGCAGGTGGCATAATGGCCCCAGTGAAGCCAGGATTTCCTTTCTCCAGACTTTCACCTGAAATTCTGGACTTTGTCTCTCTTTGCAGAAAATGGGATTGCTCTTGCTTTCTTTTTCAGGCACTGTCAGTTGGATCAATGTTTATTCATCAGCTGTTATCTCAGCTGCAGTTTTAAGCCATTGCCACCAACACCATGGTATTTCCCTTGATAGCATTTGCTTGATGTTTTCCCTGATAATAAAAAAACGTTTTACAAAATCCTGATGATAACTTTCCTGCTTCTCTCGTAGTTGACATCAGGAGGAAGACCACATTACTACGTTTCTTATAGGAGGAATGCATTCACACAGATGAAGCTGCCAAAGTACTCCTTGCCCAAGGTAGGTTGCTGTTGCTGGAATGCCCATATAAATTTACAGATACTCTGATTGCACAGAAATTCCTGAATCCAATGCAAGTAACTGGAAGATGACATACAATGCGTGAAAACTCATATACCAGGACATTTGCAAGCAAGAAAGGACTGAAAACAAGCTCAGCACTTTGGCTAGTCAAGGACATCAGCATGAAATGTAGACTGATACCACAGCCCATGTCAATTACCATTTCTTTATGGTTAGTTAATTAAGTTTTGGAGTAGACTATCTTTTCTTTTTTTTTGGTCTTAAAATTCCCTTCTCCTGTCCCTATCCTGTGTGGGTTGCTTTTTGTGCTTTGCCTCATTAGCAGATTTTAATGGGAACCAAGCAAAGAGAGATGTCTTTGTGTGTCTGCTCCATATCTTCTCTAATTAAGAACAATGGTGAATTAGCAGTGGAGCTTGAAAGGCTATTGCTGCCTTCTAGAGCTGAATTTTTTAAAAGACCTATATAAAATGTTAGCTCCATTTTGAGGAAATCGCCATTTTGCAGCTGGCCTCCTAACAGCTTCTTAACAAAGACAGAGGAATTTTTTTTTTTTTTTTGAGGTCTTTTCATTCTTGATATAGTCTGGCTTAAATGAAATTTAAGCTCAAAGGTAGCAAATGATCTTGTGGTTTCTGTGTGAGGTCTAATATCTGGAGATAAATGCATTCGCAGAAATTAAGCAAGTATTGTCAAAAGGAGAAAAAGGAAGTGCAAAGTCAGCCGGTTCCTAGAAGTTGAAAGCGCAACAGATTTTGTAGGTGGAAATATTCAGAGGGATAATTCGGTTAATATTACAACTGCCTGTCTTTGGTTCCTCAACCCAATTGCCGTGTTTGTAGTGGGCTGACTGGGTGACCTTCATATAACCAGACTGCAGCTCAGACCCAGGCCTTCAATGACACGCCGTAGCTACTGGGCTGTTGTACCCTTTGCTCCTGTTTAGACCACATGAAACCCCAGCTTACAGGACATTCAGGGACCCTACCAGAATTGGCTCTGACACAGGGGATCTGTGGTCTGCCCCAAAAATCTTCAGTCATGTTTAAAGATAGGTTGGTTGGAAACTTCCTTTCCTAGCAGGAAGGAATTACTCTGTCAGATCAGATAAAATTTAAACAGGTGTTAATTTGAAGTAGCCCTTAGGACAGGAGTTGTGTTTTTAGCATGGTTATTGTAACACCCCAATAAAAATTGTCATTTACAGCTGATTCAGCTTATCTGTAGAGGGACGGCTTGCTTTGAACTGGTTGTCTCCTTAGGCCACATATTTTTCCAACTGTCCACCTTCTCAAAGAGATCTCTGGAGAGCCCGGGAAAATGTACTACTATTAAACTGCACTGTGTTCTTGGAGAATAGGAATTGGAGCAATACATTCCTGTTATTTGATCGAAATAAAAAGGCAGATATTTAAGGAAATAAGATGCTTTGTCACAATCTTGGAATATTTTTAAAGACTGAAGAGCTACGTTTGGCTTGGAAGGAGCTACAGTGGAGCTGTGGCTGTCTTGGAGGCTGCTATCAAAGCAAGATAGCTGCTTTTATTAAAAATGCACAAAGAGTTATACTATTCAAGGAATTGAAACAAACAGCTTCTTTTAAGAGAATAAATTCTCTTTTATCTCTTTCAGCTAAGAAAGAGAGGCCAAACATGGTAAGCAGTACTAAGCGACTTCTGGAACTGAAGATGGAAATATCAATGTCTTTACATGTCGCTCTTCCTGAACTGGAGGGGTGTGATGGCAGGCAGCTTTGGCAGGCGATACAGCTGCTCAGGCAGGAATGGCCTGCAGCAAATCAAAACTGAAATAGTCTTCTTGTTGGCATTGATAGCCTGGTAGCCAGTTTGATTAAATTAACTTGAAAGTCTCTCCCATATAAGATGCCTGCATATGTCCATCCAGGTTGTGTTAAACCTGTAAATAGTCTTTATTGAAACCTGTTAATTTCTGCAGCGATGTTGATCTGTGGGTTGGCACTGCCTATTCTGTATCACAGCACCACAAGGTGGGCTCTGTCACAGACTCTGTAATTTCACTTTTGATAATCACCTTAAAGGTACACACAGGGTACATTCACTCCATTGTAAACCAATGTACTGGGCAGACATTTGTGAATACTGAAGCAAGACAAGTGATTTATCTTTTCAAAAGACCTGTCTTTAACTGGTGCTGGGCTGAATACTGATGGCATGGGTGCATGTTATACCTCTGCTTTAAATTCATCACCTTCTTTCAACCTCAGGATGTACATCCTGACAGAAGAAGCAATAACCACAAAAAAATCCTTAAATACAGACCTTAAAAAGTCCCAGTAATTGACAGCATAAAACAGGCATTACACATCTCTGCTGTTTAACTTGCTAGGAAGGAAAGTCCCCTGACCACTTGCAAAAAGAGCAATTGAAGCATGTTTAGTAATTCAGAAAGCCTTGGCCTTTAGTCATTTGAGTAGATACCTGATCAAACCCATGCACAGCATCATGCTCTTACTTTTGTCTTTGGAAAGCAAAGAGGGACAGATAATGGAACAGCATGTTAATGTACTTCCACTGTGTGCTGGAGCAGCGAGAGGAAAGCTCAGGCTTTCAGTAGGCAGACACATGGGGAGCCCCTGAAGATGACAAGTGTTTGAGAAGGGTGTCTTGCTTCTCTTTGTCCTTTTCCCTTTCTGTAGAGAGGTGAAATGAATGTTGTAGTGGAAGATGCAGTGAAGCTCTTGCTCTGTATCAAGATGAAGGCTGTCTTTTTGTATTATTCCTCACCCCCAAAAAGCCAAACCCCACCCTGAAAAAAAACCAAATTGAAGCAAACATGATACGATGACTAATTTTAATTTTTCCAGTGTGAAAACCCAAAAGAAAAATTCCTGATGTGGGTGAAAGCCCAATTTTATGTCCCTATACTAATCCATTTCTATCAAAGCTTTGCCATGTCACTGCATCTATTGGACAAGGCCATGTTAAGAGGAAAAGTTAATTGACCCCCAAAGGCAAACATTTGGAACACTGTCTTTTTTGACTCTCTGCACTATATATATTATGCCAGTTCTGTCTCAGCCTCTGCTTCTCCACCTCTTACTGGGATCTTCTTTAGACTTGCATCTTATGGCATGGTCCGATCAAATTCAGGAAGCATCTAGTGAATAAATTAACTTTTTTGCTTCTTAAGCATTTATGAAATTGTCTTTAATTTTCCCTTGTGTTAGTCAAAATATCTTTTTACCTCTCCCCTAGTTATTGCAAAACTATTGATTAAAATGGTAAGTTAGTGAAACCGTACATTCACCAGACAAAGCAAGTTTTACTTTCTAATCTCTCCCTAGGTT
This sequence comes from Microhierax caerulescens, assembly GCA_035590215.1. NCBI lineage: Eukaryota > Metazoa > Chordata > Aves > Falconiformes > Falconidae > Microhierax > Microhierax caerulescens. The sequence goes on from JAVJGJ010000062.1 coordinate 21,272,556, forward strand.
TGAATGGAGTGGTCTGCCCCTGTGTGTATGCATGTTTGCAAAAGTTTAAACTTGAGATTAGAGCTGTGCTAGCCAATGTTGCCTGAAGCACATTGGGAACACCTGCTCATGTAGATCTACCAGCAGATTGACTAGGCTGACAGTCTGAAATAAGAAGTCTCTGAAAAACAGCTGCAGCAGTAACTTCTACTAGCACAGCTGGAGCTGAGAGAGGATATCTATTCACAACCACAATTAATAGAAGGCAGTGGAACTTATATTGCCTTTCCTATTACCTCAGGACTTAAGCCAATCTCTTCCTCTCCAAACCCAGCCCATCTTCTGGGATCATTTTTTCACCAACTCAAAGCAGCAAGTAAATCAAATGAATATTCATCCACTCCATACTCACATCTGGATGTGGATCTGGATGAACAAACAACTGTTCTGAAACTTAACTTGGTGGTGAATCCACTTTCAAATTTATAGATCAGATTTCTTCAGTATATTATTTTTCATCTTTACTTTACAAGGCTCCATCTGGAAGTATTAATTCACCCTACAAAACCACAACAAAGTGAATTGTCAAAGGCTATTAGTAACAGAAGGAAGAAGTAGCATCAGCTTCCAAAGAGTATATTTTCTAATGAAGTTCCCAGTTTTGCATATAGAAAACCCTGGCTGAGATTCATGGAAGCAGAATAACTTTGGGATATCTGCCCAGAACAGACAGAATAGCTGAATCTTCTGGGAATCACCTGGTGCTAAGAAATCTGCATTTCTTTTCCTACCTCCACAGATTTTTACAGCACCAAAGAACTCAGGGTGCCTGTGCTGGGCAGATAGAACCTGGGTTTTTCATTATAACAGTTTCTCTCTTGGTGGCTTTTTCCACAGGGTAATAATTTCTCCAGGCATTGAAAGAGGAAATCAGGTTTAATAGTTTCTGGGTGTTGTTTGTGGGTTTTGTGGGGTTTTTTGTTTGTTTGTTTTTTAATTATGCAATTTTTTCATTGCTTCCTGCCTGCTGTAACATACAGAACAGAATAAACCAAAACCTCACTCATAACACTAGTGATCTAACTACAGTTCTGTTCTTTACCTCTTGTGAGGATTAGGGTTGTCTTTCAGTTATATTTTGGGGTGGGGGGAGTGTTTAGCACAGTGATCCAGGGCCTTGGCTTCTAGTTGACAATGTCATTGGAAATAATAAACTGCAGCAGCAGCACTGGCTGCAGACATTAAGCCGTTAGATCTTCCCTGTATCAGTCCCCGAGCGCACTTGGTTTCTGAATGCTAGGCAAGAAACAGATGTTTCAGATGCTGCTTTTTTCTTCTAAAAAAAAAAAAAAAAGCAAACCCAAAACAAAAAACCAAAACCACCACCACCACATTTTTAATATCTGTGATTCCACAATTACAAGTGGAATCAATTAGGTACCAAAAAAAGCTAACACGTACCCACCACCCTCCTCCCCCAAACAAAGTACTCATTAAAATGAAAGTGTTGGTGGAGGGGGGGAAGTGCTGCTGTGTAACACTGTACTGCCAGTGTAAATGTTCAATTAACACCTCATCAGTTAATTACTGCTTTGAAAATTCGCAGAAGAGAGCTGGTGTAAAATATTCCTGTATGGAATTACCCACTTACAAAAGTGTCTACAGTTGTCTACAGTTTCCAATTGAACTCGAGCCTAAATATATCTCTTGTACCCCCACAATTACTTTAGTGCCCTTGAAAGTGACAGAGCAGAGCTCCCTCTAGTAACCTTCCTCTTTTCTTTCCCCAGGACATGCACGTTATCAGCACAGATGAGAATCAGGTGTTTGCAGCTGTACAAGAGTGGAACCAGAACGACACATACAATCTGTATATCTCCGACACCCGAGGGGTGTACTTCACCCTGGCCTTGGAAAACGTCAAGAGCAGTCAAGGGCTGGAGGGGAATGTGATGATTGACCTCTATGAGGTATGTCATAACTCCAAACACTTTATTCCTATCTCAGGAGCTCATATGATGCCAGTACCCTTTCCTTGTTGCGCATCAGTCCCATAATACGCATGTGAACAACAGAGCCAAAAAGTGACTGAACACATAGTTTTATCCTCCTTTTGCTGAAGGGCCTCAGCGGAGCCAGCTGAGTTTCAAAGCCAGGTTTTACACAGGTGTTGAATTCAGGCCCAGCCTAATATTATGAACAGATTCACTGTTGTACTCTGGTGTAGGTTCTCAGGTGAGGAAGTGCTCAGGCCTCCTTCGTGCACAGGCAGGTAGGTATCGGAAGATGTCGTGGAGGAGTACATTCAGTCCCTAAGGGGAACTCTAGCCTTCTCAGCCAAAATCCTGTTGATCCACATTGGTCCAGCCTACGGCGCTGAAAGCTCCTAATACTTTGAAGAGCATAATTCTCCAATTTGTGTTGCATTTCTGACAGTCTCTAATCTCTTGTTTTAGATGTAAGTGGGGACAGCAGTTTTCAGCTCTGTCACCTTCCTCAGCTTGGACTATTCTGGGAAACAAAGTGATGTTAGATATGCCCTCTAGGGCTATCCCATGAGCATGGAAACTCTCCTACCTCATGTTGATGTCCCTTTTACTCTGAGCCTTTTTCTGACAAGTACGTTCTGCCTAAGCTCACCCGTAAACCGTCCAATTTACATTGTCTTCCGTAACAACTGATCCTAAGAATAGGGCTTTTAATGTGCCCTCACACATCTTTTACTCTGCTGCCTGTTTTACTTCTGGAGACAGCACTCAGCTAAGTAGAAATTCAGTCCTCAGCTGCTGGTTTGAGGGTCAACTTCTCTTTCCAGGTCCCCTCCAGGGGATTTTCTGACCATTTAGAATAAAGACCATGAACTAGATCTGAGTTTCCGTGCAAATAAGATGCTCCCGTATTTCCCCATCACTGCCTGAATATTAGCTCTGCTATATAGTTTGCCTTCAGCTGCCCTTTACTTGGATACCACCTTGAATTGTCCAGAGAGTGCAAGTGTTGTATGTAAATGCAGATGAACTGTAGGAGGATGGGCACTGGCATTTCAGTCACTTGGAGGCTTTTACTATTAATCTCTCTGCAGCGCTGGCAGCCCATGGAAAAACTGTTGCCTCTCATTACTATCAGCTCGAGAAGCAGTTTTACTGCATTATGTAAAGGTGTCCTGCATCCCAGGGGGAAAGAAAAGCCTTTGTTTTGTTTTATTAGGCTGACACCATACAGTAACCTGGATTGAAATTGATGGAATCAGACTTGTAGTGTCATATCTGCTGATTATCTAGATAGAAAGAATATTGGCTGACACTGAACCTGGCACAAACCTTCCTTTCAATTTGATGTTCTAGCTGGAAGGGAACAGAAAGCCAGCCAGCATGATTCTCTGAGTAGGGTTGTTGCAAATTATGAATGCTCTAGGGGTAAATGAAGACAAGAGAAGAAAAAAAATCCATAGATAAATTAAAACGAAGTGAAGAGATTGCAAATTGAGTCCTGTTGTGACAGTGATATATTTGGAAAAGCAAGATTATTTGAGAAGATGCCAGAGGAAGCCCTGTTTAATGTGCATGTGTCTGTGTGCATTTTTGTTAGGTGTTACAAGTAAGTTCTTCTGGTTGCATTGTAGTGAATGTGTTTGTGTCTGTAGATTCCTAAACTGATTCCACATCAAGGGTAAAACTGCTCAGTGCTTCTCAATCGTGAATTGTGTTGGGCATAAAGAGAAAGTAGAAATTCTTTGTGGTGCCTCATCACGTTTTCCATTCTCTTCTGTAAGTCGCCAGGAGACTTTCACTGAGACCTTGCTACTTCAGTATGTGGGCTCTTCTGCTGCTGGACCCTGTAGAAGATGAGGCCACTCCTAGAGGGACACTATTCCCCCTTCCACATGTTGGATAGAGCAGGGTAAAAGAATAGCTCTTCTCTCTACCACCTTCCAGTGCCACTTCATCAGTAGCACATTGGATTCAGCATTCAGTGGGTCTTCAGTCATAAAAGGGCTGTCCCAGACAGCCTGACCATCTCCTAGAGCAAGGGAACAGCAAGAATCACTGGCCATTGGGTCTGAGTGTCCTTTATAATTCCTGCATCTCTCCAATGGCATGGTATGGCTCTGCTTGGCTCTGTAGTTGGACTGGTCTGCAAAAAGATAATCCTGCCAGCGGGAATGCATGCCTTGAAGAGATAACAGACTGTGAGGACATGTGTCTATAGCTGTGGTATATACGCCTGTTACTCTGGGACTTACTTTTTTTAGCAGGATGCATGTTGGATGGGAAGTATGTGTTTGATGTATGAAGTGGGTGATGGGGAGTGAAGAATGTGGTTTGAGTTGTGTGTTTGAGTCTCTGGGATGAATCTTTCTAAAACTGTACACAGCATTTCTATCTGCACACAACACATTCAGGGTAGTGAGGATTGTCTACAACGCTCACATGGGAGCTGATGGAGGGCTTTTCTCTGTGACCACTGGTGGACATGCACTTACTTGGATGAGTCTTTCTCTTTCATGATTGTATGAACAGCAGGGATGAACAGAGATCGTTGTGCATGTCATGGTTGTGGTTATGCAATAGGTGTATCTCTTCCTACTTGGGAGCACACAAACATGTATAGTGTGTGTGATCTTTCCTTAAGATAAAGCTGTCCAAGACTGACAGTATAACTTACACTTTGCTTTCTCAGGAAAGGATTCTGAGTCCCAGCCCATGACTAGAATCATAAAAAGAAAAAAATCACAGGATTTCAGAACACATTTATCACCTGACATATAAAATGCTCTTTAATCATTTATGGCCACCATTTCACAGCCACTATATAATACAACTATTTCAGGACAACAACAAAGAAACGTACAAATGGGGCTATAGGCTCTGGCCTCTGGTAGTAAAGGCAAAACTATGCTATTTTTCCAGCCCTGTCTATTCATGCAGTATCACTGGGAGACAAAGTACCCTTGTCTTTTCAGGGTGCTTTTCTGCTACAACAAAGAAATCCTGAATACTTAGTTGGGTGGGACCAAACAATCTAGCTAATAAATTGAAAATACTATCTTTTTATGTTCTTATCAACAATAGATTAGTTAGCTACTTAATTTAAAGACAATTTAAAGTACACCAGTGTTCTGTACCAATGCACTGTCCACTAGCGGTACCACAGCATGCGACTAAAAGTGCAATAGAGTCCTACTCAATGGGAGCTGTAGCACACAAATCCAGCCACATAATTAAATCGGTTGAGCTGGAACAGCCTCTGAATCTGCAGTATAACCATTGGCCACATGATGCCATTTAAGTAATAATCTTTATGAGTAAAAAGTCTTGATGAATGATTCTGTGCACTAGTTCTACATCATAAGAAGGGATGGGGTGGATGACTGAACAGACTTGCTGGAAATCAGAAAGTTTTTCACTTTCCTCCTCCTTCTCCCGATTTCGCTTCCCTTTTTATTGCAGCACTCAGATTGCAGAATGGCAGCTTAACAAATTCATTCGCAAGCTGCAGCAGCTATTGGACTATTGATTTTCAGTGTGCGGAGAAGATGGGAACATTCTGCAGTGTGAATTGTGGTCTGAGGTTGACTCTTTATCTCCCCACTAAGACACTTTTGGGCTTGGTTCCAATGTGAGTCTGTTAGCGTCACATCTTTACAAAATCCTTCTGCAGGGCTGTGGAGTCAAGCTATTGGATAAAACACCAGGAAAAATAAAAGGATGAGAATATCATTACTAGCTCTGTAACTAGCTTTCTGGGTTGCCTTGCTTGAGTCACCAGTGCTTTGGCTTCCTCAAAATACAAAAGTTCCCCCCCCGGGGTGGAACCTGGGGGGTGGTAATGTCCCAGAACAATCTTTTTCTACCAGGTAACACAAGAAGTAGACGGCATCTCCTCTGTGCCCCAAGTTACCATGTCGAAACACTGATAATTATGAAACAGATTAGGATCCTTAGATGAAAAGTCTTAAGCAGGCTGTATGAGAATAGAAGCACTGAACGCCAAGTTTATAGGTGTGTTGCATTTTCTTTGCAAGGCCAAAATTGCTGCTGTTTCCTGCTGCTGCAGTGCAAGAGCCAAATGATTGCTCTATACATATTTTGTCTTTCGGGGCAAGGATGCCTACCCAGTTGAGAGATTGTCACTTTACAGATAATGCTATTGACATCTTATCATGTTCACATGATGATTCTGAAATATAAGCTTTCTTTTTCTTTCCTACTGTGATGGTCTTATCTTGTCCCCAGCCCCTCAGTTTGCCTTCCTGTGATGCTTCTTGGCAATTCTTGCCCTGACATCTACAATACTGACACGGCCACCAGATCTCTGTTGGGTTTGACAGGGCAAGAGAGACACATGCAGAGAACCTGCATCGGCTTGATCTATTTTTCAGCCATGTCAATTTTTCCTAGGTAGCAGGGATAAAGGGAATGTTCTTGGCTAACAAGAAGATTGACAACCAAGTGAAAACTTTCATCACCTACAATAAAGGAAGAGACTGGAGTTTGTTGCAGGCTCCGGACACTGATCTGAAAGGAAACCCCGTTCACTGCCTCCTAGTAAGTACCTGGGGGGGAACTTGGGGGGTGGTAATGTCCCAGAACAATTTTTTTCTACCAGGTAACACAAGAAGGAGAGGGCACCTCCTCTCTCCGTGCAGTGTATCTCATGGAAGGGATACTGCATGTTAAAAGCGCGGTACGTAAGGCTCGGGCTGCTGGGGTGGTATTGCAAGAGCTGGCATTGTCATTTAACTGAATTTCATTTCTGGAACAAAAGGAATCATCGTAGATCAGCTTCCTTCTGCAGAGCTGATGGTCTCCCCTCAAAAAGCCGGTGAGGCTGGATGCTGTTTCCGCGCAGTGGATTCTGCAGACACTAGATGGGAGGAGTGAGCTGCTGCAGCTCAGGAACTTCCCTGACCTCCTGCCTCGACACAGGCACGGAGGAAAGGAGAGCTGGTTTCCTTCAGGCCGCTCTGGTGGCAGCATTAATATTTATCTTTTTGAGCGCAGAAGCAAGAATCGACGCGTTCATCCAAATATATGTTTATCTATAGGTGTATATTGTATCTGGCTCTGTACTTACTGATATAGATCCACAGGCAGACAAGTCTTTAATCAACATTATATGCAAACGGTTCCTAACAGCGAAAGTGACATATAAGCAGTGTGAATAGAATTGGAGATCTCTGTCAAATTAGAAAGCTTAGACTGGTCTCAATGTATTTTTCAGCTGATACAATCTATACGCAGTAGTGGGATAACACTCAGAACTCCAGCCTTTGGCATTCTCAATAACTTTTATGTCACACAAATTCTAGCATCGTTCCAGGCAGAATCAGGGGCACTATTTAATCTGCTCTTCCTTCTGCTGACCTGTACCTGCATGTTGTTTTCCATCATAAAAAAAAAAATTGTCATTTCTCATTTTGAGGCTCTAAATTTTTTAGAATCTGAATCACTGTTGTATTTTGTGCTAAGTAGCTGAATGCTGCGCTATCTCTTAACTGAACCCCATGTGCTACTGCAAGAGCAAAGAATAAATAACTTTGTACCCGTAGCTGTTCAAATAATTGATTTTTTTTTTTGGTTGAGCCAAAATGCAAGGCTTTCATTTTCTGTCCCATTTGGAAAAAACTAAATAGAGAGAACTGGGGGTGAAACAGAAGAGTTACTTTAGAGCATTTGTTTGTATTTTTTTTTTCTTTTAAGTTTTTAAAAATTGTAACTAAGGGTATTTTTAAATTATATCTTTTTATGAGATGAAAACCCAAAAGATGGCATTCATAAAACTTTGCAGACATAAAACAATTTAATTTTTTTTGGAAGGGACTATGTGTTAGAAACCTTTGTGTTTCAAATAGATTGTAATCTAGTTTTAAATCAAGTGAACATATTTGGTAAAAACCTTATGACCAATTTTATCAGAAACCCAAGATTTTTATTATATGATAGTGTAATATTTTAGGGAGCGAGCAAGGCAGAAGAAATAAAAAACATGCAGGCAAGTAAATACAGTAAACTTTATTCTTTTTGCATAAATTTGAAGTTTGAGTTCTGAGAAAAGGTCTTTCTTGGCATTGCTGTGCACTGATCAAGAGAGATCTGACTTGCTATTGTGGCTATAAATGAGTTGGAGGTCCTGCTCTGTGGGGTCCTTATGGAACAGATGTTTGCAGGAACCGTGTGTTTTAGATACAAGTGTATGCTGCTACTGTAGTTATCCACATGGCATGGAAGTCACTGTATGACGGCGTATAAACCAGGACTGGATGGGTTTTATGGGGAGAAGGGATTATGGCTGCTTTAAGTCTTCCCATCCATACTATAACTGCTACTATACTCATGGGCACCTGAGAACATTATTCATTTCATTTAAAATGAGACCAGATATGCCTGGAGAAGCTGGAATTCTCTTGAGGATGGTAAACTTGAACAAGTCAGGCAAGGGGTCATGAGCAGGGGCAGAAGTATAGGCACTTGTAGGGACATAGTCAGACCTCACCCAGAGAAGCTCTTGGTTCTCTGTGGATTGTGTTTACATCCTTGTAGCTCCACTATGCACAAATGACTGTTTAAACACCGGTTGATTTTTATTTTGCTCTCCACGCAGCCATGTACTTGCTCTGAGAACGCTTCCACCTGTGCAACCTCGATGTAGGCTTGTTATCCTGTTTGCTCTGGAAAGCAACCACTTCTTAAACGCTCTGTGACTCTGGCTGGGTTAAGCATCTCAGATCTGTGGGAATCCGTAGAAATGGGTCCGTGATTTCAGGGTGGCAAGGGACAGATCCTCAACGACTTGAACCACGTATCTCAGTCTTTGCACTTCTAGGAGAACGGAACTTAACCAGCCCTTCCCTGTGATAAGGCCAGAGGAATATATAGCCATGTTTGGTTTTCCTTTTCCCTTAACATCAGCTAAAACAGGCAAGAGGCCTCTTTCAGTGTCTGAGCCCGCCTGAGCACTCCTTCCTGCTTAGGTTGTCACAAGCTAGTGGAGTGGTAGTAGAGCAGGGATCATCAGCTGGGCATACAGGGTCTCAGGTGGCCACCTTGCAAATTTGCAAGAAAGCACACAGGTGAAATCTGAACCAAACTGACTTGTTAGGTCTTTCACAGGAGTAATCAGTTTGCCTGCAAAAGGAAGGGAGTAATGGTACAGGAAATATACAAAGTAAAGTGACAATCCTGCAAAAGAGAGCCAAGCTATTTAGGAACTGATTTGAGCTTCACACTTAATGGTGGGAGAAGATGAAGGCAGAATATGGAATGGAAGAATTCAAGAAATTATAGAGAAGAGACCACAGAATTTGGGAGTGGTAGGAAAATCTTTGACACAAAACCACTGGAAATATACATGCTTGGAAATAAGTCAGGGAGCCATTAAGGATTGAGGGAAAACACGGAGAAAAGTGGTTCTCCCTTGCTCTGAGGCAATTCTGTTCCTTGTCAATGTGACATAGCTGTAGTATTTAAACAGTTCACAAACCCCACTCACCTCTTTAGCTACACTGTCTACCCCTGCATCATCAGAAGTTTTAGCTCCTTACATCAGTTGCTCCTTTTCCTTCTACATATTACAGCTCCTGGAATGATTCTGCTTTTCCTTATGGCATAGCTAAGGGAATTCTTAACAGCCCATTGTACACCTAGCTTAGCTCCCATCCTTCCTCCATGGCAGATACTGATGCTTTCACACTGCTGGTTTTCAGCATAATTGTCTCTAGCAATAGCTTGGGACACAGCAATGATGTATGTTCCAGCTTGTTGGCAGAATGGATGTCACTCTGCCCTTTCCCAGAGTGACAAAACAGTCCCCAGCCTGTGAGTGCAATGCTGTGTCCTTTGTGCATCTGGTCTGTAAACCTAAACTAAGGGAGAGTTAACGCAGAACTGAGTACATAGCAGCTAAGCTGGCAGCTACGGAGCTTAGGGGTGAATCTGGTTAAAATACAAGCGTGCCAGATGGAACTATCCCCCTACTGATAATACGCTTGAGGGTTTTCAAAGCAACTCAAAGAATGTCTTCGCATTTTTTGTAAGATGGCTCTGAATAATGATGATAGAGGAAAGTAATGAGATGTCGTCTATCCCCAAGTTTTATTTTTCTTGTTTATACCACTTGTTTTCTAAGCTGAATATGCTTAATCTTCATGAAATAGCTGCCAAAGTATTATATCCCAAAGATGCTGGTTTTGCCTGATACTTATTTTGTGCTGTGAAGTGGTTAGCTGAGGAGTAATTCTACCTTGCAAGTTATGGGCATCTGTCTAGAAGAATTACTCAGTTAGGTTTCAAGGATAGTCTTGTGGCTAAAACGCAAAGCTGAATCTCAGGAGAATCTTTATTCAATTTTTAGACCTATCTCAAATTCCCTATGTGACCTTGGGCAAGTCATTCATTTTCTCTGTGCCTCCCTCCCCCAGATATCTGTTTATTCCCTCCCACATTTTGTTTGTCTTGTCTGTATGGATTATAAGGATTTCATTTCTTGTAAGGGTGGTAGTGGTGGTGGGGCATTCATGCCATCTGCTACAGAACAATTTAAGCTTCTAAGTGATTTTGAGTATCTCTAGATAACAAGCGTTTGACTTTCTTCATTGCTTCTTGCTATTACAGGTGAGCCAATACTGTAGACTCCCCCCAGGTTTGTGAATGGTGTCTAGCATCACCCTTTTAATACTTTGCCCCACTCCTGATCAGGGCCAGTCACTAATAGGTGTTTTGTGTGTGTCATGCTGTTGGGGACAGTTCAGGGGGGCTTTGCAGAACAGCCAGGAGGTGGATTTGTGGAGATTTATGGGAAATTTTACTAAGGACTGATGAACCTCCTGAGAGGGGAGCATAAAAGGGTTGGCTTGAAAATATTAGGAAGCAAGTAATGAACTCCAGTATGACTCTAAGAACTATGGCAGTGAGCAGAGCAATGGGCTATGTCGCTCATACTTTCTCTTCTACCCAGGCTGTAAATGCACCATGGCAGTGGTGGTCTTCCCCTTGGTGACGGTGCAGCAGGTAGCACAGCTGGGTGCTAGGCAATGACAGGGAGGATTCTGATGGTGATAATGATTTCAGTAGCCTGTTGTAACAAAAAAAAACAACAAAAAAACAAAAAACCCACAAAAAAATAGAGACAATTGATGCAAATTCAAAAGACCAAAGTTGAGATGTCTGTATGTTAGTTAAGCTGTGGGAGCTAGAGGAGGAGCACAAAGGGACCAACAATGTGATGGAACCCAAACCGGTCTGGATAAATATCTGTAGGTGAATTATGCAGGGATATAGAAGGAGAAGGTGTACGCCAAGGATGGAGAAGAGAACGCTGCCACAGTAAGGATGTGAGATGGCCATGGGAAGTAACTTTAGATGTTTGGCTAGAGTGGAGATGCTGTTTTTTACACTATACCCAATTGTCACTAGAGACTAGAAGCACTACTGCACTCCAACCGATAAGAAGTTATGCCACTAGAAATCCCATTGCTCTGTTTAGACAGGTGACCTGGCTTTTGATATTTGAGATATATATTCAATTTCTGTGTACTATATCTGTGAAACAAGACAAATTTAAATTAAAACTTCTGGTAGCACATAGATTTGAGTCTAATGAGGGCTAATCTCTGTCAGAGTGGGGAATTGGCTGAGCTGCTGCCAATTAGCTACTGTCTTCAAAATGCTAAAGTGGGCTTGGAGTATGTTTAAAAAATATGTTCTGTATTTAGTCTTTTCACAACGGATAAAAATGTAAAAGGAAAGAATTCATGCTCTTGCAATGCTTTTCCACTTCCTGCATGCATGTCAGCTTGATTTGGTTTCCACTCCCTCCTTGCACCCCCTGGCTGCTCCAGCGGCTGCCCTCACAAGGCTGTCAGTTAGCGTTAGGCTGCTCAGTACATTCCACTTGGCAGGTCATGTTCCCTTCTGCACAACTCATGCCCGCTTTTCCTGTCTCACATAAGTGACAGTTTCCATCCCTCCTCACCACCCTCATTTGCCTTTGCCAAAAAAAAACCTGCTGTTCTTCACAGGGGGATTTTCCTTTCAGAGTCATAGTTTGAGAAGGGATAAATAAGTGGTCTTGCTCCAGTGACTTATGGGGCTAGCTGTCCTGTAAATAAAGCCCACAAAACTACTGGGGCTGCAGGTCTAGCCTTTAGGCAGCTGATATTAGACAGAAAGACCTGCCTCCTTAGAGCCTGAAGGTCTTTCTGCATAACCTCTTCTGCTCACCTTGCAGAGCTGTGCAAGCTAAAGCTTGGGCTTTGCTATGTTTGTGTTCCTGTGTGATGTCCCCCTCAACTGGGTTAGTTTGCTTCAGGTTTTCTTGCCAGCATTTTTCCACTTCCCTTCCCTTAGAATGCTTCATGAAGGGCTCTTCATGAGGTTTGGAAGAAAAAAGTACTGAAAATAAAACCCAAGAGAAAGCAAAATTATAAAAATATTTTCAGAAATCATCATGCTACAGATTTGAAGGGAAAACTGTAATGGCAACTTTAGAAATCTGCCTGTCTGTCTTACCTTGTTGCTTAGCTGATTTATTCTGTACCATTCCTGTCATATCCGAGTACCTGACGTACAAGATCAATAACAAATAGGTGAGGTTTCTATGGATGCATTTGTATTGAAATCTCAAAGGTCACATCCAGAGAGGGTGATGAAGCGTTGTTTTAAACAACTTTTAAACTGACACTTTCCAGTCCTGGTATTTCTTCTTGGTGCAGTGCAGAACAGAATCATGTATCAAAAATACTCAGAGTCAAGAAATGGTATGACACTGTCTGAATTAAGTTGTTTCTCACGGCTAATTGGTGATGACTCAGCATCACACTGACAGGGTTAAATTGCTTCTTGTTGCAGAGTGAGCTTGGGCACTGCTGCTCCGAGAGTCACTTCATCATAACTCCTGCCTTGCTCACTTCTCAAGAAAGCTAGGAGCCAGGGGAGCTAGGCAGACCGTTACCTGCCCTTGCAAGCCCGGTTGCCTCCTTTGTGGGTGTAACCTCAAAGATCTTGTCCTTGCGAGTGGGTTTCAGCATAGCGAATCAGTTTCCCAGTGGGAACAGGTTGTGTCAGAAAATGATAACAAAGCTCTCGCAACCGAACCAGGACAGTGGCCATGTCTCTCGAGGGGTGCCTGAAGGCAGCGATTAGGAAATAATACAGAAAGGCACTATGTATTTCTAAGCCTGTAGAAAGAGAAGCACGCCTTTCATGTTGTGTCTGCTTTTTACTTTTATTTTCCCTCTCTCCATAGCCCTACTGCTCCCTTCATCTTCACCTGAAGGTTTCAGAGAACCCCTATACCTCAGGAAACATCGCCAGCCGAGACACTGCCCCCAGTATCATTGTAGCTTCAGGTACAGAACATTTAAAGACTGCCTGTGTATGATGTGCAAACACTGACAGAATCTGGAGTTTATGATGGGTCTGGAGGGTGTTGGGTGGCTTGTGGGGGTCACACCACCAGTATTGGGAAGGATGGACCTGCAACTTGACATGTTTTTTAAGGAAACTGGCCTTCAAGACCAAGGAGAGACCACTTCTAGTCCTCTGCTGTCGTAAACGTAAGATTCAAATCGGGGCATTTGCTTTGCATATATAGGTGTGGAGAGCTGTATGGACTGATTCTTTTATATATATATTTTCTTCAAACTGAAAGACTTTCCCTTCCCGCCCTTTCTCTTACCAAAACTAGAAGTGTTATAATTGCAAAAGTTAAATAAATAATTCCTCTGATTTGCTAATTCTACTATTTCTTAGAGTGTTGCATCACTAATCAATGCTTATCTTACAGGTAATATAGGCACTGAACTATCAGACAATGACATCAGCATGTTTGTTTCTTCTGATGCTGGGAACACTTGGAGACAGGTAAATAACACAGAATCACTGTTTTAAATAGTAATCTAGGAAATTATCATAAAAATAGATTCAAACTGTCAATTTTTGTTTCTTTTGGTTCAATGTAGCTTTTTGCAGATCTTTACCAAAGGGTAAACTTCCCTTCTGAGAGGTAGAAAGATGCTCAAAGAAAAAGACTATGTCATTATACTTCATATAACAGAAAAATATTTCTATAATTCTACTCATAATTTAACTTCAATTTAAACCTGTAGCAAAGAAAACACAATAACGTATGAATCCTAAAGGGAGAGAATGCATTTTATTTTACTATCGTACACCCTTTGTACCAATCCAACCATTTTTCTCTCCTTCCATGATAACACTTCCCCAAGAATCAGCAGTTGCACTGGTTAACTTTCCATCACTCCCTGTGGGAGTCATTTCACCTAAGTTGAGTTGTCCAAAGTTCAGTATCCATAGAAACAGATTATTTTGCCTTGCTCTTAAGCTAATGGAGAAAAAGATATAATTAAATCCATCTTCTTTCCGAAGCTACCTCTCTCTCCATCAATTGTGAAAAGAAACTGGATGAGGAAGTTAAACCAAGTTCCTGATATTTAGTGGAATCCCACCTGTTAACAAAGCATTGCCACCCTTTAATGTGTTTATCTTCAGAACTGGAAGTTCTATTACCCTGTTTTCTGCATGGCATTATCAAGTCACGGAGAGAAAGAGTGACTTTCCCAGACTGACAAATGCTGCTATATAAACTGGAGAGCAGACGTTTGCAGAAAGCCAATACAAAAGAAGACAAAGGAAAATAAAGTATTTTAAAATACTTGATATTCCAAGAAGCTAAATATCTTACAGTGTTTGACCAGCTCACATCTTTCCACCTACATCAATTCTGTGAGACAGGGCCAGATAGGTGCAAACACATGAAGTTCTTCTTTAAAAAAAATGTCATTGGAAGGGGGAAATTGCTGATCCTGGCAAAAATTCATGTTTCTAACTTTCTGTCAAGCAGAGGCAGAATGCATTTTCCAAGGACCTGGAAAAACAAATTAAAAAATTAACAAAAAACACCAAAAAAACCCCAAAACAACAACAAAAGCAACAACAAAATGAAACCAAACCCAAACAATAAAAAACAAAACCCAGAAACTGTCTCTACACAGAATGTCTTCATCTACTCCATAACTTCCTTGGTGCATTTCAGTCCTCGTCATGATCGTACTCGAAGAATAATGACATTTTCTTTATACTAAGTAAAATAGGTTTAAATATATGTGCTTTGTTTTCCAGATCTTTGAGGAAGAGCACAGTGTTCTGTACCTGGATCAAGGTGGAGTACTGGTCGCGATGAAACACACGTCTCTTCCTATCAGACATCTCTGGTAATGATTCCATCTGTGCTAAATATCTGCTGTCCCTCTTTTCAAATGCCAGGAGGTAAACAGGCTGCATCTAGAGTTTTCTGTAACTACAATCTAGAAAAGATCAGTTAAGATACTGGCAAACATTAACTCAGATAAAGCTAAGATATCCTGGCAATTCCAATTTGCATAGTTTCAGCTTGGCCAGATCTGAGATATGTCAATGTAATTCCACAACTTGATTTCTTGAGTTGTTTATGTATGTAATAAGTATCTGGATTATGCCTTTGTTTCTTATTAAGTTACCAAATTACTCTTTGTTTTCAAAATTGTTGCTGAACTTGTCTTCTATGTGGCAAGCAGCACTTATAAACCAGAATTTTGTTGAATAGATTCAGCCAATAAAGCAAAAGTGTCCTTGCTAGGTAGCACTCTTGAGGTTTTGCGGTAGATAGAACACAGTTTTGTGCTGCTTTGCATAATTTACTTCCTCTACAGTCAGTGTCATATCAACATCTGAAACACATAGACCCAAGTCTTAAGAAATTAGGAGAGGTTCCAAGCTTTCACTTAGACCCACTACAGGGAAGACTGCTGGTCAGAAGAGGCAAAGCTCTTGTGCTTCAGCAATCTAACCTCCTTAAAATGTCTTATGTTGGGGACCCAAAAAGATGAAGCTCAAAATCACTTGCTTATTTTTAAAATATCCTCACCTTCGGCTACATTTTGCCCTTAAACCATCAATCTCTAAGATAACTATTAGTTTCTACCACTTAATTATTGGCCAAGGGTTAGTAGTATGATGCCAAACAACCTTGATCGATGCTTTTATAATGCTTCCCCAAAAAGTTATTTAAAGGACTAAAAACGCAGTAACCAAGAACAGAAGCTGCTTCTCGCTTCTCTATAGCAGCTGTAGTGAACTAGAGAGTCTCCTCAAGTAGAGTAGGAGGAGAGTAGGGAAAGAAGGCACTAATTCTGCTTTCTCCACTAGGTTAAGTTTTGATGAAGGGAGATCTTGGAGCAAATACAGTTTCACATCCCTCCCACTGTTTGTAGATGGAGTTTTAGGGGAACCTGGCGAGGAGACTCTCATCATGACGTAAGTGAGCCCACCATTCTGCTGTTGATGAGAACTGCACCATAAATGTCTTATTAAGGCTGTTCACAACACAATAGCATTTCTGGTTGGGGACCAAAGCAAGTACAATCTGAAGCAGGAGTATGTGGTCTTCTGTTGCTAAATCATCAATGTTTATTTGCGATATGATTGAGGGAATGACAACAAGGTTCCTTGCAAGCTGCAAAAATATTATCACTTTGGTTACCACCATGAAACCTGACTCTTCAAATTGAAGGTGATTTAAAGCAGAGCTACTCTTGACAGATGAATATTTGAAAGAAAAATGGTGGGGTATTTTTATAACTGTTTTTGCTGCTACTTTCTGTTTAACTGAGACACAGAAAAATGAAGACATTCTTTTGTAGAAATGAATGACAAAATGTTGCCAAGAGGCTGACTCATGAAAAATTATGATTAGTTTCAGTGTGGTATGCCGAGTTCTGCATGGTGAATAAATCTGGATTCACCCTGCCAGAAACTGTGACATTTTACCTGAGATCAAATTTGCAAAAACAGGAGGAAAATTCAGTTGCTGTCTGTAAAAAATGGACTGCTCAGTAATAGACAGAACACGTGGTTTGGAAACTGACATGACTTAATAGAGATGTATGTAGGATGTTCCGTTCAGGTTCTGATTTTAATTTGTGTGGAAGGGATTCCTAAAACTGAGATACCAACTGGGATACCAAACTCATATAGGTATAACTGTCTCCAGCCCCATATCAAGTCTTATATGTTTAATCGATTTGGGGATTGATGCAAGTAGGAGGAACTTGTTCCACAGAATAAAGGCTACATGCATTTTTTAAGAGCGTTGTAGATATTTAGCAGCCTAATTTTCACTTTGATTATGTCAGTCAAGTGAAAATCTGTAGGACCGGCACTCCTAAAGCAATTAATCTCTTTGGAAATTTGTGGGTGACCGTGCTTCTGTAACTACCAGGTTCCATCTGGTTCTACCTTTTACTGCATGCTCTTTCTGCTGTATTCTGTAGAGTGTTTGGACATTTCAGCCACCGCTCGGAATGGCAGCTGGTGAAAGTAGACTACAAGTCCATTTTTGATCGGAGGTGTGCAGAAGAGGACTACAGGCCTTGGCAACTCCATAGCCAGGTGAGGAGCAAGGAGGCTGGGAAAGATCAGCATGATCCAGTGTCTTTTCCTGTTAGTTCGGTGTATCAGATTGTCTCTTAACCGGATGAGCCTGTTTTGTTACATAGTTGTGTCGGCCACAGATTACATTCTGTGAGCCCCAAAGGATGGACAGCTGTCTTTTGGGTTTGATTGTCCATGTAGGCAATTAGCTCAGACTTATCCAGAGTCGAAGAATGCAACAACAGCAGAAGCTCTGCCAGTGAAAGAGGCCTGAACTCCTTCATTCTTACATCTCCCATCCAGTTCCCCTGTCCTTGCCTCCTTTCTCTTCCTCAGCATCTTTCTGTCCTCAGAGTCAGTGTCTTAGGGTCCTCCTAGTTGCTTTCACACTTGTTTCTCAAAATTCTTGCGCTCTTAGCCTCGTTTCTTACTCACTTGGTTTCATCCTTGTTCTGTCTTTCTCAGCAGTGGTAATTCTGCTGTGGGAGCCAGACACTTTATTCCTCAGTTCCTTGGGGCCCTGTCCCCTGTCCCTTGCATCCTGGATGCAGCTGCTGCATCACTCCCAGAACCATTGCTTAAGTAAGGTAAGGTGCTCTGCACAGTGCCTGCACCTGCCTTGGGGCACCTTCCAGCTTTGCCAAGTTTGACACAACAGCCTGTGTTATATCAAGTTAGAATAAAATATGACCCAGATCCTGTGGTTATATAAACTCCACAGGCTCTACTGAAGTCTAAAGCGAAACACCCATTTATATCATCAAAGGTTGTCTTTCTGTATATCTCTTGCTGGGCAAGAATTTAATAATGAATATGAAATGAAAGTAGCTTGACTCAGAGTAGCTGCTCACACAAGGCACAACTTTGCACTAAAAATACCATTTATGACTTAGATCTTTAGATGTTCAAAATCAGTACAGTTTCCTTGAAATTCAAGGAGGCACAGTATTATACACCAGTTGCCATTCAGGCCCTTCCGTTTCATGGGCAAATCAAAGACATGGAAAGTTTCTCTTTCCTACAGTGATTTGAACACTAAAAGGTAACAAGTAAGACCCCACTGTATTTTGTTCTTTACTTTCTTGTGCTTGCATAAGCAAAAATGCCAAGGATTTGCAGCATATCTTTGAGGATGTTGGCTTTGGAGCTTGCAGAACTATTTTTAGGAAGGTTGCTGTGGACTCTTGCCTTTTGATTTGCTTTCTATTGAGATTACAAGGCTGAGCCTTTTTCCCTAGGTAGAAATATTTAGCAGGGTGCTGAAGGTAGAAGGGAAGAGACAAGGAAGTTTTAGCATCCACATAACAAGTCAAACCCTGTAAAACTTGAACTCATAGTCCATAGAAAATATCTCCACATACACATATTACTAGTTTCTACTAAGCAAAACTATTGCCAAAGAGGTCAGACCAAAGAAATAGACCTGCTCTGTCTCTTAGATTGCAGAGGGATCAGGCTTTGTTTTCACTTGCTGAAACCTAATCTATAAGTGAGAAATGGGCCCGGATCAATTGTTCATTGGCTTTAGAACAAATTCAGAACTGAATTAGATATATAAGCAACCTCAGATCATTTCTTAGCGTGTATTGGAAAAGCTGTTTGACTTTCAGTTAAAGCTTCAGTAGCTTTAATTAGCTCCAGTGTACTGACATGGCATTTGACTTGCCATCCTCTTCCTTTGAGTCACAGATCCCGTTGCAGAGGCTTGGAAAACTGAGTGAAACAAATAGCCCCGTGGGTGTCACAGAAAGATATTTTTGGTTTTGTTTCCAGGGTGAAGCTTGCATCATGGGAGCAAAAAGGATCTACAGGAAGCGCAAGTCAGAGAAGAAATGCATGCAAGGAAAGTATGCTGGGGCTATGACCTCGGAGCCATGCGTGTGCACAGAGGCAGACTTCGACTGGTGAGCAGTGGGCACAGGAACAGTGGCCTTTCTACCACACCAGTGCAGAGCTCTCTAGAGAGTCTGTAGGCTTGCAGAGACTAGAAATTGATAAACATGTAAGTGGCCAAATAGGTTGCTTCCTGATAGTGCAGGTATGTCAAAAGAAGGAAAGGTGAAATAGCTATAATAATCTGCTAAAGCTCCCACAAAACCGATGCTGAACAGACTGTTTTGTAGGTCACTTCTGAGCTCTGTGCAACAGTAAGATAAAAGGTCCATTTAGCACATCTAACCTCAGCAATGACCAGAGATGGCTGTGAAAGTAGTAAATATGACATACATAGTGTGTGTAAAAAATAAATTCTTCATGCATGCACACACATGTACGTATGTGTAAAAGTAAATATATGCATATGCAAAGTAGGCCTTCAGCTTCTGGAAATCAGCTATCTAGGGAATTCCTGGGTCATTTGTTATATCTGGACCATCATGTTTGATAGTATTCAACAGACATTGCCTTCATGATTTGGGTTCATCTCCTTCTGAAGCCTTTTCCCCTCTGCTAAAGCTATGGGAGAGAGTCTATTGGTGAGTTATGAACGGCTTGATAAAAAGTTCAGCTTCGAGTTTAATTTCAAGATTCCTGCTGACTCACAGCAATTTGCACAAAAGAGGCAGGAACCACATTATTGAAATCTCTCTATCACCTGTCTTCTCCAAGCCAGAGAGAGTCCTGAGTATCTCAGAAGAGAGAAATGGTGTGTCTTTGGCAATGCTGGTAAGCCCTCTTTGTGCCGTACCCAGCTAGATCTATGCCATGTTATTTATTAAACCCAGACTGTCACAGACACCCTGAAGAGGTTAATCACACAAATATTTTGTTTCTTGCTATATGAGTTCACTCCAGGACCATGGGAATTTACAGCATTTCCCTTCTCACCCTCCCATAACTGCAGTAATACCAATTTTTCTATATAAAATCACAGGATCACAGGAGGCTTTTCCATGTGTCAAAAAAAAGTAAATCCACTTGCACTAAACAATAAGAATTATGAGCATACTTGGGCATTGATTCTCTGAATACGGTTTCCTGATGATTTCCCCATCTTCCAGCGAGTTCTTTGTTATGGAGCAGATACCTCAGTTCTGCGTGTAGTTCATTTGGGGGCCCAAAGGTCCTGGATTTCAACCATTTAACATATCTCTTATAATGTAAAAAAAAAAAAAAAAAAAATAACAGCCAACTGGAAAAGAGATAAAAATAGGGAGGAAATTCCCTGAAGGTTTTGACCCTCTTGTAGAACATGCAGTACAAAGATCATGCTCAGTCTCAAGAAAATAACTGATGGGATTGACGCTTGTAAGGTACACACACTCATGGAACACTTCTGATAAAAATATGCTTTCCTTCCTGAACTCCTCTCTGTCTGAAAAGTATGGGTTTATTTCATTAAAATGTGGTGATTGTGTGGTTTGCTACTACAAAACTTTGTTGCTAGGTACAGGACAAAAGTATCACGGTGACACTTGATGGGGGAAACGTTTTTATTTCTTTTACATTCACTTTAAGGAAACTTCCTCCAAAAGGTCTGCTGGGTTGTGACAGAATCTCTAAGGGAAAGCTTGGATGATTGGGGATGTACGACAGGCATCTGCAGTTCACATGCCCCAACAAGACCCTTCAAATCTGTTGGAAGAGGCAAAATTAGGACTTTGCAAAAGTCACCTTGTTAAAAGTAGCCTGAGAAAAATGCCCTTAGAAATACTGCAGGTCTGTGCTGAGCTGAGTGGTAGAAACCCTTCCTGACGTACAAGTGCCTTCCTCCCCCCGATGGGATCACTGTTGGTGTAGAGCAGACTGCCAGGATCCCCTCCAGTTCTCTCTGAGCTCTTGCTATTCCTACAGTCCTCAGATCTGGATTTTCACTTTATCGGTTTCAGCTTTCTTCCTCACCACCTCTGAGGAAAAAAGACTGAATTATTGCTTATAAGCATCCAGTTCAGAGATATTTACCAGGAATATTAATCACCTATTTATCTGTTTAATACAGTCAGGAGCATAGTTTTACATACAGTTGCCAGAGAAGGGCAGAAAAGCCACAGGAAACAGAAGGTGGAGGTTTACTAAGGAAGGAGAAAAGAGATGGCAAGAAAAAAGCAGTTCTGCTGGCTCTACTGAATTTCTGTCCAGTTTCATTTTGCTAAGAAAGGCAAAGCTGCCGCTTTGTGCCGTAGCATTCCGTGCCTGCCATGTTGAGCTCTGCCCTGGGCTGCACTGATGCACCCTCCAGAAGTTGATCCAAAGTAGCGTTTGGAGGAAAACTGGTGAGTGAATTCTTGCTGTGGAAGGATGTCCTCCGTGGGGCCCTTCCTGGAAAAGGAAGACACGCTTTCATCATCCTCACTCACAGTATTTCAGCAGGGCTTTTGATTTTTCCATTTCTCTCTTTTCTTGCTGAGCAGGACTTTTAATTGAAGGAGACTGAAGGGGACATGTATCCCCCAGGCAGGGAGAAGCCTCTTAGCTGACTGCTGACTTGATTTTGCAATCTTGAAATGAACTGAGCAGCTTTTTGTGTTAACATCAGTGGTTACAGGACTCGCACTTATATACAGAATTGAAGACGACAACAATCCCTGCCCCAGAGTAGGACTTTCTTTGCTATCTGAAAACTGAATTTGTATGGAGAAAATTTCATTATTTAAGCTTGTCAGAGATTGGAGTTAAAAAAAAATAAATGTATCTTTGTGGTCAGGTAAAGCGGGGAAGAAAAAAGTTATTGCTGTTAATTCTATGAGTGCTTTTTTATCAGTTCAGTGGGAAAAAATGCCAGTTATAAAAGACATATAGATTTTATAAGGTTTGTTGTTTTGGTTGGTTTTTTTTCTCCTGGTAATATCATAGAACGCCAGGTTCATTTCACATCTGTATTCAGCCCACGGTAGCTCTTTCTGAGAGAAAAGGGCACATTTGTTTGTTGTTTTACACAGCAACAAACCCGAGTGACATTAGAAATGACTGTAGTGTGTCTGGCCTCGGGAACCTGGACTCTGCCGGCAGCAGACATCTCTTAGCATGGGCTGGAAGCAGAACCGGCTGTGGCCAGGGCTGAAGCCCGGGGTTTGCTCTCCGTGCAGGGGCTGATGCTCACAGCCAGAGGGCAATGGAGCTTCAGGAACAGGGGGAGCGGGGATGCGCAGAAGCCCTGAGCTAATCTGCCCTAGCAACGGCCTAGAAACGAGAAATGTCCTTCTGCATTTAATTGATTTGGGTAAATGGATGACACCGTTACTTGTGTGTTATTAAAGCATTAATTTACCCGGTTTCCTTACGTTGTGTTCCTTCCTGCCGTCTGAGCATTATTACGGCCATCTCTCTTCAGTCGCAACACCTCCCAGACACAGATGGAAATCTTTGGTGGTGCTCATCCTTCAGCTACCTGTCTCCCAAGCCCTTTCATAGAAATTTTGAGTTAAGCGTCTCACCGTCAGTTCTTCCCCCTGACCCCCCTGTCGTCAATACCGCGGGCTTCTTCTATCGGTATTCCCATATCTCACACCTTCATGGGAAGCATAAACCTGTTGATACTGACACTGGTGACGTTGGATAGCCGGAGAGGCACAAAGGAGCCTTAGTGCAACTGGGAATCAGGTCTATTTATTTCACTGATGATATCAGCGAGGATCTGGCTTGCTCTTTTTTTATTGTCTGGCACTTAAATGACAGACCTGCCTGCTAGGTTTGGTTCTGCTGCTAAAATTGCAGAGTCCTGCATCATGAGAAACCATCCTGACAGAGTGTGGGGAGGCAGAGGCAGGTACTGAGTGTGACCGGACTGTCGGCTGTGTGTGGTCCCACTCACCAGTTCAGACAACATTGCAGGGGCTAGCTTGGAAATACACATTTGCATCCGTAGGTTAATTAACTTTATCACTGAGGTGGGTTTGATTAGCTAAAGGAGTAGTAATTTTGAATTAATTTTTAGTTAATTTTGAATTCTTGTGGAAAATACAGACCCACTATGCAAAGTCAATGAAGTGTCCCTACATCTTTAGGGGCCTAGATTTCTACCAGGCATGGATTTACTGGAAACATTCTGGGGATTTTAGGTTCCCCGTTAACATAAGCTGGTATAGCTTGACTCCACATACTGTGATGCAGTTATAATCATATGCTTTTATAGATTCTTAATTCAAACTTCAGCTGAATCCATCCTTCTCTGAGACAGATCCCATGTCAGATCCTTTAGAACTGGGAAGCAAGCACAGCTACCCTTTAACACAATTTATACTTGCATAGTAGTTCAATATTAGGCAATAGTATCAAGTGAATAAAAAGGTGG
>JAVJGJ010000062.1:21296292-21312219 GCA_035590215.1 Microhierax caerulescens
GGTAAGACTTTTCAACACCTGTGGCTGCCATTATTTTTTTCACAAGGGCATTTGGAAACTGCACATCAAAGGTGACTATAATCACAGATACCTCGATTCCACCCTATTTAATGTCTAGAATCTTTCAAAGCACAGCATACCAAACCACAAGTAGCATTTTCAGTTCTGGCGTAGTTGACCTTAAGGTGAAGCTGTTAGTGTTAAGCCCTCTTACGTGTTAACTCATCTCGATTTTTAGAATGTCTGAGCACAGCAATCACTCATCTGACTTAGCTTTATTTCTATATCTTAAAACGGTGGGATTTTGAAAATTTCACAGTGATTTACAGTTTTTCCCATGATACTATGCTTGTCAGGCCTGCATTCAAACTGCAAACTTTCTTAAGGGATTTCTTTTCCTTTTATTACTTCCTGTGCAGCAAATGATCTTAGATAAGGGAATTTACCATGGGCTTTGGGCAGGGACACAGAACTTGTGGAATTCTTAACTGTCTGTAATTACAGAGAAAGATTTGCAATCCCACTTGACTAAGACAAATAGGATTCCAGTTTAAACCAGTAAAATTGGTCAGGGTAAAACCATCATCAGCGAGAGCCATAAGATAGGCTACTTCACGTGGATAAAACAAACCCTGCTGCCAAACGCTCCACTCTTTTTTGAGAGGTACATTATCTATTTCACCCGAGTTCTTTTCAGGCCGGCACAAAATATCATCAATATATGCAAATTCCAATTCCCAGTTACCAGGCAATGGCTTAGCTAGCTGATTGCAGTCTAAAGCTGATGCCTTCCCTGTCTCCAGATTTTGCTGTACTGGCTTGTGCTGTGGCAATCCAATTCATGCTAATGCTTGTTGATTGCTACAAAGCCTGGTGTGCCAAATTGTAGGCAGCAATTTGTTGTCAACATCAGTGTTCTGTGTGCACCAGGCTGTAGCCAAGGAATTTATTAGATTCCAAGACTGTGGAGGTGAACGGGCGGCTGATGCATCTGTAGAGAGATATGGAACAGCAATTCATGTCATTTACTGGGATGACATTTCTGCAGGGCCTTAATGAGCCAGACGATTTGCAAGCCTGAAAACAACACTGTGAAACTTCTGTCTTAGAACTATTTCTGCTGTGGAAAATCCTATGGTTTCATTCTCTTGTCTTTGAGAAATATGATCCAAGTATAGTCAAGCCTAGTTAAGTCAAGCTTGGCTTGTCCAGATGTGCAGATACTAGTAAGAACTAAAATTATGGCATGAGTCTAGACATGTGTATAGTAAGAAATCCCAGACTAATACTACTTCATTAAATTGGACTGTGGGTACTGATCCCCTCTGAGGCAAATTTCACTGTATTATTTTGTTTTGTTTTCACCCAACTATTTACAGAACATTTTGTGTGTACAGTGTTACAGCTTTTTAATTAGTGACACATGATAACTTAGGAATACAGTGCTACAGAGTGTTGACAAATGAATTACAAAAATACAGGAGTCCCACTTGTATGTAAATATTTGTTTTCTCTAAGTAAATCAGAATGGTGTTATTCTTTGTTAAGAAGTGTGTTCTGCAGCTATAGCATTCGTATTCCAACAAGGATGATTAGAGGAGCACATGGCAGTGGGAGAATAGACTGTCTGGTGCTTCCAAAGCAATTAAACAACATCCAGCCACTAGCATCTGAGTAAACAGATTGATGAAAATTCAATCAAATAGCTAAGGAAAAGACCATTTAGGTCATCTACTTCATTGCTGTTTCCTAGGGTATGTTCTCAATTACTTGTTATAGATATCCCCAGCACCACATCTGCTAAAATGTTCCTTTGCAACAGTAATGCAGTCTAAGAGATGTTTAGTTTTCCCGTGTGATATGCAGCTTTAATTTTCTTTTTCTTAATGTCATCTTTTTAATTTATCTTTTTTTTTTTTTAGATTACCTCAAAACATTTATTTTCTTGATTCAGAAAGAAAAATTGCAGTCAGGAGTAAAAAGTGGTGACAAAATTCTTTTCAATGTCCTGATTTTTATAACAAGCAGAAGTTGTTTAACAAAAATAAATTGCAAAATATTCTCTCCTTTTTTTTTCTCGCTCTCATATCTTGGATCAGTACCAGACCTTTTAAAATTGTCTTATAATGATTCATCAAATTTTTATTTTAAGCCATCATGCTTTGGTACAGAAAGAAGGCAACATTTGAAAAAAGTCTTCATTGTGTTAAACCTTCTTCTTCTTGTAATATTATTCTACAAAAACGATTAATTGCACTGTTGCCTATTAGGAGGTGCTGTATCCAGCAGCCTGATAGAGGTGAGGCTCCTGTAGCTCCACGTCCCCTGACACAAGCAGTAGCAAGTTTGAGTGTTTGTTCCCAATAGGCACACTTGTACACGTCTGGTGTACAAACTAGCACAAACGGAAAACACAACTCTCTCACAAACAGCAGTTGTGTCATCCCGTTCCCCTCTCTGGTTGATCAAGATGAAATCCCGTTTGTGGAAGACGTTTGCACTATAAATGTACGTACAATATTGAGCCCACCAGTACCTGGTCTTAGACAACCCGGTCTGTCCAGTATCTAGCCCCTGGATGCCTTGCATCCCCAGTTGCTGACAATTGGATATCCCTAGGTGCCTCACGCGTAGACAGACACATACATAACAGGTCTCACGAGCAGGTCCAGACCTATATGGCTTTACACCACTAGCCTTTCCCCCAGACCTCGTGGTCTCTCCAATAGCCAATTCACAGACCTAGTGTCCAGCCCAGGCTTAGGACTACAGCAACGCCTAGCTCCCGAGTCTCTTATCCTACTCACTGGCTTATCTGGCTTGGTGCTCGCCTGCACAGTCTGCGCACGCTCCAGTCAGTCCCGTTGCTGGCAGTGTGGGCACATGGACCCCTGTGACTCATGGTCCAAACCCGGCTGCTGAGACCTAGACCACCACATATGCACAGAGAAGAGATAGCCCCTCACCCAGGAAAACAGAAGTGGAGACACCAGACGCTCTTCCCTGGCATGGCATAACGAGCCCCATACCCCTGTGTGCAGGAATCCCACTCAGTGATCTGCAAAGTGATCTAGGGAGAACCTCTCCTGTTGACGATCTAGTAGGTCTCACCCTGGCCGTGGGCTGATGGCTGTCCTGTGACAGCCCTGGGAGGTGCTGGGTCAGAGGTTCCACTGGCTCTGATCAGGTTATTGGGGTTTCTCTGCCTCCTGTTTTTCCTCTCTGCCTTTTTCATATACAGAGATAAGCCTTTAATCACATAATCTAATGTTGCCTTAATCCTCTTTTCTTAGAATATTAAGCTACTTGATACCAAGACATTAAAGATAATAAGTAAAAAAAGTGCTTTGCAAAGAAGTGCCATTTTAACATCAAGGATCTGATTGGAGCTGGTGCGCTCTGTGTAGCAGTTCTCAGAAATGGCATCCCATTAACTTCTCTGTTATGGCTATGGAGAAAGCTCAGTAAAAGGAATAAGAATTATTTTCTAACCAAACAGTCCTCATTATTCAATGGCTGGAGACTAAACCCACATGTGAATGGAATACTGATTAAAGAGGTTGTTTGTTGTTTTTTTTCTTTTTTCCACAATAACAATTTTTATAGATTCTTTGTTTACCTGGAATCAAAACCAATTTGAACTTGTTGTTTAGTGGAACCAAAGCAAATTTAGTCATAGCTAATTCCAAATTGGGACAAAAGATTACAGTTTGACTCATTGTTTCTAATACCTGATTTTTGTTAACGTTTCCTCTTCAAACAAAAGTAGAATTGAAGATTGCAGCCTCCTTTACCATTACCAAATACACTCTTAATGCCTTCAGCTGAGAGCTCTCTCAGGGCTGTAAATTTTCCCCTACAGCTCATGTGATATACTTTCCAAATACAATTAACTGTTTAACACTTCAGTTTTCTAAGGGGTGACTGAGACAGCAGTGATTGAACTTAGCTCTCTAGCTTTTTTTATATTTGAATCTGGAGTTGAACCTGAGCAGCACTATTAGACTGTAGAGGGAGAACGCTTAACGCAATAGCTCATAAACTACCTGGTCTGGTTCTGCTTATTTATACTGGGACATATGCAAGGTGACTACCCCTGCCCCCAAAAAAGCTAAAAGAGGGATGAAGAATCTTCTCTATTAATAAAAAATCAGAAACCCTAGTAAAGGGGTTGAGGAAAATCAAAACTTGTATCAATAGTGGAGAGCATGAGCTAATAATACCTGTGTCTGTTCTTTTGTTTTCTTGTGTGATGGTTTCTTTTAATGCTAAACCAGTGATTATGGATATGAGCGTCACAGCAATGGGCAGTGTTTACCAGCATTTTGGTATAACCCATCTTCCTTGTCGAAAGGCTGTAGCCTCGGACAGAGTTACCTCAACAGCACCGGGTAAGTGGCGCACCAGACTTGATTTAGCTAAAGTGCCCATATGAACTTAAACCCAATGACAACTACAGATTGCATTTATTATAGGTGTCTCAAAGCTGAATGAAGCCCTTGGAATGTCTTCTTCACTGACTTTTTTAGGGTGCAGAGTCTGGCACTCCAGATCTTCATCATGGATGGTCCAGAGCTTTTTCTGAAAAATGATGCCTTAAAGAAGCTTGAGGGGAAAACTGTAAGGCAAAGGCCAAATCATTAAAGTCTCTGAAAACACTCCCCTTAAAATCATGTGGGATCAGGTGAGGCAGAAATGGTGGAAGACAAATTAGAGGAAAGAGATGAAACTGATCTATATGTGAACTGGAGTAACAGATGTGCATCTAGCCTGACTGCTGGTTGTTCTTTGGCCCTATTGGAAGTCAGTGGAAGATGTAGTTTTAAGATACCGACCTCAAACTTTGTGATGCAAGTGATTAAAGCAAACAAAGGAACCCAAGCTGTGTTTTGGTGTTTCGTACATTTCAAGACAGGCAGAATTTGCTTTCTATTTCAACCCTTATTTTTGTAGCTCTTGAGGGTTGCATCTTTAGCGTTGCCTCACAATTGATGAGAAGTGGAAAGCATGTAAAAAAAAGCTGTTAAACTATGCCTAACAGTATACTAATTGAATACAATTCCATACTGTATGTGTATATAATTTATTTATAACTTCAGTGGTTTTTAATGTATAACATAAGTCATCATATAATTTTATGCTTTAGGCAGTTTATTAATTTAGGAATTAATTAATGTAGTGTATAGGTGTGCTATGCAGGAAAATATTACCTGCCATTAACAACAATATTAACTATTTGTTAAGCACATGAGGAATGCTTGGCTAAGACAAATGCTCAAATATATTTGGGTATCTGTTTTATTCCAATCTCCTTAGTCAAAAGAAACCACAAAAATGCCTCCTTGTTCCCAGTTAACCCTGTTATGCTCCCTGTCAGTATCTTCCACAGATTCTCTTTCCCTTTTCAGATACCGGAAAGTTGTTTCTAATAACTGCACGGATGGTGTGAGAGAACGGTACACAGCAAAACCACAGCAATGTCCTGGCAAAGCCCCCCAGGGCCTTCGCATAATCACATCTGATGGCAAACTGACAGCTGAGCAAGGACACAATGTCACTTTCCTGGTGCAGCTGGAAGAGGTGAGTTCTACTTTTATGTTGTATCCCAGGCCTGTGGCTCTATTTGAATCTGATTCATGCCAGACAAAGTTTGCAAAGTGGTGAAGAGGTGTGGACCAAGAGAGTGTGGGATAAAGTCAGTCAGCTTCACTGTGTAGCTGGTGGAGTTTGCTCTAAAATGCAACGGATGGTGCATGGAGATGATGAGACTGTAAGAGTATTGCAGTACGTAGGATATAGCTGGAAGAGGCTTGTAAAAACTGGGAAGTGGTTTGCTTTGGGAATTTCACGGTAGAACTGGAGAGTGCAGATTTTAATCTTGATCCCCACCCTTAACTGTGCTTTTGATTTCTTGCTGTGTTTGAAATAGAATTTCTATTTTTACTTGCTACTGACTTTCAACCGAACATCACTAAAAGTGCATGTGCTGACCTGTCCCCATCGCACAAGTACCTACTGTTTAGGTGTTTGTGGATGAAATGTCAAGATGCCATCAACAGCATTTAGTCTGAAATTGATTGCAAATGTGAAAGTGATTCAGACTCTGGTCAGAGCCTGTGTTTTTGTTACATCTCTAACTTAACTTGATATTTCATTGTTCTGCTCCCTCCATTTCTGAACCCTTAGAAAAAAAGCATTTAAAATCTTTTTGCCTGTTTTTCTTCCTCAGCACTTCTTTATCTATGCTTAATTGTAGGTGCCCAAATAATAGCATTCACAAAGTAACTATTTTCTCTTTTTCCTTATCCAATTTCATTTCTTTAAACTTCTGCCCTTTTTACTGTGTAGCTGGCCAATAAATCCTAAAACAACTATGCTTTTGCACTAGGGGACAACGTACATCCCTTTATAGCTTAGAGCATTCATGGAAATTACTTCTGACCCTCTCCGTAGTAAATGTCATCTGCAGTGAGGAAAGAGAAATGAGGATGACCTCTAGAGCTGAGTTTTGTAGGGGTGTGTTGGGGTTTTTACATCTGTTATTGATGCTTCCCCAGCAAACAGGTGTCCTGATTTGTAAAGGCAATAACATATAATAAATCATAGCTAACTTAAAGCAGTTGTTTGAGCTGAATGTTGATTTTCTCCAGAATGTGGCCACTTTGTTTCAGTAGTGACAGCCATACAACATTGCTAGTGTAGATTCTGTCACAACATATAAACATATAACTGCATCTGGATAGATTATTGATTTCTGTGTTTAAAGATGAAGACTAAAAAGTCCAAAACAAGATTCAAAGTCTTCAGTCTTTTAAAAAAAATGAAAAAAAGAAAAAATTAAAAAATGTTCATTGCATCACTTTTCTATTCTCAGCAAAGTTTTAAAACAAATTGAGAGAAGGAGGTGGGTAGTCTGAGAAGTCAGTCACAAAACTATCAAAGAATTTTTACAATAGTTGGGGGGAGGCAATCCCCCACAATATGGGAAACTTGGGACAAATGCCCTGCTCTTCCTTCTGTATTTCAGCGCATCTATCCTGTAAGAATACCCTGACCATTCTGTCATACAGGGATCTGCTGTGAATTGTTCTTTTTGTTGATTCTGATCTTTTTTGATAGCCCTGCTTCAGTATTCTCCAGAGTCTGGAAGCAACAGCTTCTCCATTAGGTGGTGTCTCTCTCATGCTGTGTATCAGGGAGTACATGAAGTATGTTTTCATGAGTGAATCAGCTTCTGAGGACATCTAAAGGGGGCTCTTCTTTCAGTATATCTGATAAGGAAGATGTTAGGAATTGCTCTGAGGGCTGAAACAGTATTGATAAACTTCCAAATTTCTGATTACTCTCCCTGCTACATGAATCTTGGCCTCCTGCTTCTAGATTTGTCAATATGAAGAGTTTACAGAGCAACAGACAAAACTTTTGGGTGAATTAGACCCAGTCTGACAATGACTTTGGGCTGATGTTGCAGCAAAAAGAAATATTCAGTAAAGAAGAAAAATTGCCCAGCTGTATGCAAGCTATAAGAAAATAAACAGTGGTTATAGCCTCATAATTGTATACACACTAAATCACTTACCAAATTAACTGTTTCGATAACAAAAATTCACACTCATTAGAAAAGTTAACCTAGCAAAAGAGCAAACACCCTTTTGTAGAATAGATACTAATTTCATAGGATCACAGAACAATTGAGGTTGGAAAGGGATCCCTGGAGATTTAGTCCAACCTCATTTCTGAAAGGGAAATTTCTTTCCCTTGCAAACAAAGCAGAAGCATCATAAATGAAGAACTTGCTACTTTCTGTTTAGTTTAGTTCTGCCCTGCACAAGTATACAGCATACAATCCAGGATGCTTAGCATCTGCAAAATCTGTGCCACTCCATTTTTGCTGAAGAGAAGGTATCCAACAAGCTAAAAAAGGCTGGATATATCTGTGTATGCATGTGAGGTTTTTCCCAATTGCATATGAGAAAGTGTTCTATTCAAACCTTGCCTCCTGGAGTGGTGATCAGTATTTTTAAGTACTACACCCTGGTGTGAGGACTCTTCCTTTAGCTTGTGTCGAAGTTACTATCTTTTAGGATATAAAAAACCAGCAGTCTTTGCTTATGTTGTAGTCCCTTTGCACCTTAACATCTCCTGTATCCCTCTGAGATAGTTTGTTTAAACCTTCAGATCTGCAGAGCTATTCCATACACTGCAGCCTCCCAGGTCTCTTTTTTCATGCCTATACTCCACTTGACCTGCAGGGGGAAAAAAAAAAAAAAAGAAAAGAAAGAAAAGAAGCCGGTGATCCAAGGTACAAGAGTCTGTTTTAGATTTGTACTCCTATTATCTTTCTAGGGATTTCTGCTCCATCTAAAGACCCGCCTGGGTCTGAAAAGAAGAATGGGCTGCAGAGGTAGACTCACTAGAGGCCCTGAAAAGTCACTGCATCTCTGTAGTGGGTTACTAAAAGTGTAGGGAAAGGCAAATGGCAGCAGTAGAAAACTGATGTTTTCATTCAGGTGTGGGATTCACGGAAAGGAACCACAGTTCATGGGTTTCTTGTAGAGCCTGCTTGTGCCTGTGGTGATGCTGAGGGCTGGAACTGTGTCATTCTGACAATAACGCAATGTCAGTAAAAGCTGTCTGAAGAGAAACAAGGACAAGGCATTCAGAAGTGTTTTGCTATTGAAGAAGACACAAAAGGAAAATAATCACTGAAGTCTGCAAGTGGAGCTGGGGCAGGCACCAAAACCAGCAGCGCATAGAGCATTGCTGGTTTCTGAGAGATGGGATTCTGGCCCAGTTTCTTTAACCTTGACTCACATAAAATTTTCCTGTAAAACATTTATATCTGGCAGCATATAAATATCATTACAAGCAAACCCAACCAACAGCTCGTGTTTAAATGATCTGAATGTAAGAATGCTTTCCAAAGTGGTCTGACTTGCCTATCACCTTTTAGGATCTCAGTATGACTTCTTAAAAACAGTTTGCAAAGTCACATTGCACTTAATAAATTTGTTCCTGTTATTGGAAAGGTTTGTCCAGATTAGTTCTCCTATTAATCTGGGTATAATCATCATGGTACTCCTACTGGGTGACAACAGCCAGGAAGCATCAGTATTTCCTTTTTTAATTAGCTTCTGTCCCATTGTACGAAGCATTATGGAAGTGTTTAATAAGCAGAGTACCATACTTAAGCTGGTAATTTTGCTCTTAAATTTCTGTTGAGCTAAAGAGAATAGCAACAGCATCTTTGTCATTAAATGGCAGCACAGGAGAAAACTAGTTATGCTTAAAAGAAAATTTTCCTATTGCTTCAAAATGCTGCCAGTTTAAAGGTTAATCCTTGCCCTGGCCAGGGCTGTTTGCTCAGACCCATGGCTGGTACCTCTCACACTGCAGTGTTCAACAACAGAGTTGTTTCTCAGCCTAAACATGAACCCTTTATTTTTGCACAGCAGCAAAAGAAACCCCAAACCAGGAATCACAAAGCCAGTTTTCCTACTGAAGTTTTTCCGTCCAATGTTCTTGACAGGATTTGCTGCTCTGCTGTAGAAAACAGAGGAATGTCATTAAGCAGGTGTTGTTTCTGTGTGCCTTCCTCATCACGTGGTCGTGTAGGTCTCTTGCCTGTTGCAAACCCAATTGTTATTTGTGTGTTGGAGTTATTTGTATGAACATCAGACACTTGTGCTTGCTGTACAGCTTCAGCGGAGACACAGAAAGCAGCAGCCCCCAGAACAACGGTGTTCAACACGATGGCTTTCAACCTTGTTTCATCTGGTTGCTCATACTTCTTTGCTGAGGAGATGGACAGTAACGACATTCAGGGCAGAAAGGTTCAGGGCTTTGGCTGTTTCATTACGGATAATTCACAGAGAAACTGCCGCCTCTAATTTATTTTGTATCTTGGTAAAATGACAGCCAAAACTCTTTGACATTCCAGGTCTGCCTGTGTTCTCACTTGACAAAGTTGCTCCACTGGGAGTAGATTCTGGCTTGCTTTGGACTGCTTGCTGCTGCTATATGATGTTTGGATTAGACTAATGCGTGGGGAAAGCTCATTTGTTCCTCCAGTTCAGACCACGGGCTAGAATTTAGGCAATCTGAAGTCATTCCTGAACCTCACTCTGAGCTCATTCTGCATGACCTTGAGTAAGAAACTTAACCTTTCCTGGTTTTTATTCCCTCATTTGAAAATAGAGCTTTACTTTCTTCCTCATGCCTTCCATGCCTTTCATTTATGTGCTGAATGTTCACGAGGCCAGAGAACTCTCTCTTACCATGTGAATATACAGAGCCCTGAATTTTCTAAAGACCACTATGGTTTTCTGCAATGACAACGTTAATAAATGGCTGTACAAGGTATATTACATCTCAGGTACATTTAATGAGCTTGGGGATCCTGCTGGAGGGACAATACCATTAACATTTCCCACCTCAGCACTGTTGTTCGGTGCAATTCAGTTCAATTCAGCTGAAGCCTCTGGAGAGGAGTTTAGGATTATTTGTATAGTTGATATGCTCAAATTAATGATGCAAGGCTAGCAGTACTTAAAAGCATAGTCTGTATGTTTTGTGGTATCCTACTGTGTTAGCTCTTTTGATATCCCAGGTTAGTTAGAAATGACTACAGAAATACGAAACCTTCATCCTAACTTTCAATGCGTATGCTGCGTCATGGCTGTTTATCTCATTAATACCACCACGTTCCAGTTAATAACACACAGATCAGTATGTCCCCTCCTTCATACCACTGTCATCTGAATTATAATTGCATTTTCTGTGTTACTGATGATGACAAGCTGGTTGGGAAAAATCAGAGCCTTTCATGCAGTTTTAAATTCACTGCTGAAATTCCATGAAAATGTATGAAAGTTGACCTCACCTTCATGATGACATACAGCGCTACAGTCTTCTAATGCACTTACAGTCACACAAGTTGAATTGTTCTGCATAATGCTGAGAGGCTGTGGTTATTGATTCCTGTGGAGCACAGATCTAGTCCTGCAGAAAAAGCTCATGGCTGAGTTGAGCTGGCACAACTGGCAGTCAGAATGAATGATTTGATTAGTACAATTAACTGCTTTGGTGTAGAAAAAGAAGTATATTTGAAAAGTATCAAGCTATTTGCTCTGGAAAAAGACACATTTCTATTCAGTTTCTGATTTTAAAAAGTTGAAAGCATCTCTTTGAAAGCAGGAATTTACATGGGAAAACATGTTTTTCAGTACTTAATCAAGTGGGACTTGAATAACTGTTTAAAATTAAGGATATGCTTTAAACAGACCTAGACTAAAGTTATCCCATGCACAGATACTCAGTTGCAATGGAAATATCTTTGATGGATGTTTTCTGATGGTAACAGGAAAACGCCAAAGCAGGAAAAGCGTTAATCTAAAGAAAGTGCAAAGCATTAATTCACGAAGACAACCCAACAACAGTAGTATCTGTCTCTTGCAAAGGATAATTAAATCCACTACCAACATCTGGAAGGAAAATGCACAAGCCCGTGCATAATTGAAGACTTAAAAATGGAATCTGAAATATGGGAATCAAAATTAAAAACCTTGAACTGTGTTTCATTGTTTTATTACTTCCATTTAGAAACAAATACCGAAACTCAATAAGGAAATTCATTATTACAACCTTCTGGGCAAGATTCAAACATAGTGTTTGAGAGAGAATCCTGCTAGGTGGGTCTCACATCTCACATACACTAAAATATTGAGAGATGGATAAAAGTAATCAAAGTGTAAAACTATTGTCACAAACTGTATGGACTGTTTCTGGATATACCCTGAGGCAGGAAGCTTCACCTCCAGGTCTTCTGTCCACTCTAGACTTCTATTCTTTTGGCAAGATACAGGTAAAATGCACATTTGGCGTGGGGAGCGCAGGGAGGGGAAGGAGGGAGGAGAATCTTTTGTGTATACTTGGAAGCCCCTTGGACATTTAATGAGAAAATCCCTTAGAAAATAGTTAATATCTGATTTACATTTTAGTAACAAATATTGTATAGGTAAAAGACATAATACGGGGCCTTGGGAAACTTGTTTTCAATTGCTAGGGCTTCTTTTCAGGCTGAAAAAAGTACCAGTGTGCCTAAAGTTCTGCATCTGCTGAAGTCTTTGGCTAGACTAAAGCCTTTATCCAGATTGCAGGTTATATCCAAGCTTGTGCATATTACATATACCTAGTTCAAGGTAAAAAACATCCATCAAAAGTACTTTCATTTTTTCAGCTGTGGCACGTGTTGGCTGACTAGCTTAGTGTGATTAAAATACAGGAGCCGAATGCGGAGATATCACCACAAGCAGTCTACTTGTTAAATTTCTCCCCTGATGCCTAAGAGCACTGGCATTAAAGACCTCTTACAATGAAGGCCAGAGAGGCTGCCCAAAGCTTAGTGCTTATAGCATCCGAGTGCTTTGCTGTGGCTGCCGAAGCGATGCAGGGAGTCTTCTGCCTGCCTTACCCAAGCTAAAAGCTTCAGAAAACCCCTATCATGTGGTATTGGCCTTGTCAAAATGACGAGAAGCTGGAAAAAGCAACAGGGAGAGGTTTTTGCAAGATGTATGTATATGCATCAAATTGTTGCAGAATAAAACTTTGCTTGGTAAAATAGCCACTTGCAAGCGGCTCTGGAGAGCTGCCTGTGTCAGAGGCTGGTGTAGATCAGGTGTGGGCTGTGTGGGAAATGTTTTGATTTTGGCTCATCCACTTTCTCTTCCTGTCTTTTTCTGCCCACGCTCTTACCTGGCACATATAAAACATTAGAACAAATCAAAACACACTCTTCTTGTTTTCCTGAGTTTTTTCTCCCGCTTCCTAGGCTAGAATTTTAAATGTCAGCTTTTCAAAGTGTGGCAATTTTAGAGAAGTGTTATAGCCTGGATCTTACTGAGTGGAAAATGTATTTCCAGTTCAAAGGGTTTTAAAACAAAACAGGAAAGGCCAAGGCAAATGAAAAAGACAGGGGAAACAGTGGCTGCAGCTCTTCTCTAATTATATTTTCAGATGTCTCTGTCAGCATCTTTTCTCCGTAGGGAATTTGGAAAAAAAATTGAAACCTAAATCTTGCATACCTTAGAAATGGCTCCCTTCCCTGGCAGCACCTGTTGACACCACGGTTTTCATTACTATGGACAAAATGAAGACAAGAGAAAAAACATTCATTAAAACACAAATTTTGACACTTGCAGAAACAGGTCTGTTCTAAAATGCTGTCACCCTTTTCATCTTCTTCTGCTGCCTCAAATATGCAGAGGAATATACCTCAACCTGAAACAGACTTCACGTGTGTGACCTCAGCCATACTCAGAGATGATAAAGCCAGCAGGGTCGCTGTGGTGGTGCAGCTTTAACAGTGTGAACAGCTTTTGTCCCAGCAGCGTGGCTTCACTGTTTGAGGACATCATCTCATTTTTAGTAAGAAAAGATGACTAAAACCCTAGTGATGCTGGACCTAGAGGAACTGGGAGAGGATCTCAGGGTACTTCACAGGTCTATGTCTTTGGTTTGAGTCCAGCATTGCCCTTGAGAGAATATACTCCCCCTCTGAAAGCGGTTAGAGCTGAGGTGCTCATATATGTTCACTTCTGTCCGTGAAGTTAAATGCTTTTTGATGTCCTCTGTTGGCGTGGGCAGTCAGGAGTGCCCAAATCTCTGCAACATGTTTGAAACTGCACATCTTTCAAATAACTCAGCTCAACAAAGGACATAACTCCATACTTCTGTGTTCCTAATGGCCCTTCATGAGGACTGGTATGATCGTGATCGCCCTAGTTTGATCTTCTAACGCAGGTAGGAGCCCTTGTCTCAGTGATTTGTGTGTCAAAGAAGAATGTAAGCAGGTGCTTAAACTTCTAGTAAAGCATCCAGTGGGGAATTTGCTAAGATCTTTGCTGAGTGGAGGCCTTATTAGTTTGCATTGCTCAAGCACCTTTCTTAGGTTTGACAAAATGTCAACTCCAGATGTTTCCAAGTTAATTACTTGGAGAAACTTAGTTAAGAACTACCCAAGGGCAACCTGGAGTTGATTTAACATGCAAGACCCTCATGTTTCTTTCTAAAAGGATATTCATGTTGGTTTTCTCAGGAATGTCTCAGCACCTCAGGGTTCCTTTGCCCTCACTGGTTCTCTCAAGCAAACAGGGAGTTGTTGTCTTTACCTTCAGGACGCTGGGAGGGAAATGGCATGAGGTATGTGTGGGAATACCCAGACATGTGCCTCCATCACAGGATGTCTTTTCTCTGCCACATCTTCTCTCTGGGGTCCTCCAGAACAGAGCAACACAGTTATTTTTGTGTCATGCATTTGGAAGCCATCTCCAGGTATAGCTCTACTCGTTCTGCTTTCCATTCAGGCAAGCTTCTGCTATTTCTGCTTTCACAACAATTTATAAAAAGACTGAGAGACCATGAAGAATATAAAGCTTATGTTACAGTTCCCTCCCACAGTCACACACACACACACATTTCCCTTTCTGATGTGGAAACCTGCCTGACACCAACCGTTGACGTGGGTCCCTTTCATTCCACTTGGGCATCCAGAGGACTGTTTCTTTCTCAAGGGAAAAGAAAGACAACAACCACAATCACCACAGAAAAAAAGGAAAAGGAAACCAAAGTAAATTAAACAGCCTTTCAGCCGATTTTATAAACTGCCCTCAGCTATTAATTTACCAACATTCTTCCAGACAGTGGCAGCAGCTTCAGCGTGCCAGGCTGTGGAGCGAGCTGCTGCGTAGCAACAGCCAGCAAGCGTGAACGCACCCACCGTAAGCATCGTGCAGAGCCACTGAGGGGGACTTTCAAAAGGCATGAGGATGCTTAAAGTTAAGACAAGGTACTGCATCTTACCTGAAAGGGAGAGGATCTTTAGCAGCCACAGTTGTTAGACAGGTCAGTGTGGGCTGTGTAACTATCCGGCTGTCAGAAACTGCCCTTACCGTAGGCATGTCACTGCACTGTGAGGTGAGAAAATCTTACAGGTTTTTCTAGTGTGTATGATAAAGGTTATATAATTTTTTTTTAGATGGAAGCATGACTCACTTTTCCATCTTTTAAACAGGTTTGCAACCAAAAAAAAAAAAATTAATTGCTTTTTGTTTGTAAGGAATGACGTTACATTTTGAAAAAAGGTTTCAAAAGCCTTTTTGGGCTGGGTGATTGACGTAGAGTTTGACAATGTTGCATGCACCAAGCTGGACTTGTTTCAGGAGTGGAAGTTTAAAACTTGTTTCAGGATTGTTTCTGATTAGCGGATCCCTGTTCTGTCATGGAGAATACAGATCCCTGATATCTTTGGCTTTTGGTTTGCTCTGAGGTTTTGTTTGTTTCCCAAATGGGATTTTTATTTATTTATTTATTTATTGTAATTTATTGTAACAATTCTGAAACGTGCTAGGTTAGCAGCCCAGGAGACTAATGTAACGAAGTGACAGTCTGAGTTATACCACAAACCTACTTTGCTGGGATAATCTCTAGGCAAGAGGAGAGTTTAATCAGCTCTGTCAATTTATTAGCCCTTCCCTTCTAAGGCAAGCACAAAAGATCCCATTTAGTGTCAATAGTATTGGTAGCTGTTCTGAAATAAATACAAATCCAGCTCATTTTAAATTAGGCCACTGAGCAAGTCTTAAGCTGCTGTAAGCTCTCATTATCATGTGAGGCTGAAGCAGTTCTTTTGACAACGCACCACTTCGATATAGTTGACCCTTGCCTGAGAATGTCTCTTATCTTCCTGGGTTTTATGGTTTTGAATCATAGAATCATCCTAGAATGGTTTGGGTTGGAAGGGATCGTAAGTATCACCTAGTTCCAACTTCCACGGGCAGGGACACCTTCCACCAGACCAGGTTGCCCCAAGCCCCATCCAGCCTGGCCTTGAACACGGCCAGGGATGGGGCATCCACAGCTGCTCTGGGC
>JAVJGJ010000062.1:21316442-21358630 GCA_035590215.1 Microhierax caerulescens
GCCTCTGTGTTGTGCCCTCATCCTTCTGCAGCCATGGGGCCAGTGCACAGCAGCAGCCCCTTTGCTGCAGTTGGTCCAGGTATTCAAAACCGCAGACTGTTGTGAGGCCAAAGTATTTTGGGGTGGATGGACAGTAAATTGTATAGAAACCGTTTCTCCAGCCAACAGGCTGTCTCTGGACTGTCCTGACAGGACAGAATTTTCCCCTGGATAGTTATGCATTTTCCTGAATGCTTCAGAACAACTCCCCTACCCAAGGGAACCTTTTGGGAAACCTCTCCCTTTCTGTTGTCTGGGACTTGTACACAGATTTTTCCTAGGGCAGGCGAAGGTCTGTAGTCTCCACGGTCCCGCACGAAGCTCAGAAATTCATTCTCGTGGATGCTTTTCAAACTCGGCTGGGAGAAAGCAGTCGCCTACCCAGCTGAGGGCCTCTCGGAGTGAGCTATCGCCATCTGCTGGCCAGACACGAGCTCGGCACTTCAGCCGCTCCGCTGAGACCCAGCTGCGCGCACAGCACCCGAGCAGGATTGGCTTCCTTGAGCCATTCTGTCATGTTCTCTCCTAGCAGGTATCTGGTGGAGGTCCAAGGAGGTGCTGGGCCGCTCTCTGCAGTGCAGGATCATTGGAGATGTGCTGCAGAGCAGCTATGCAGTTATGTTGGAGTATATTAGACTTTTCTGGGCTCCATTGTCACTGCTGTCACCAAATCTGGTGTTAGAGCATTTGTTCATTTAGAGGGCTGTGCTGACACTGGGCATTTGGTAAACATCCCAAAAAACACCAGAGTTGCAAAATATTTAACCTGAGAAGCTGCTGTTTTTCAAGTCTCCGAGTCTTGCTGAAAGTAGGTGCAGCCCAGTCACAGAAATATATCTGAGCAGGGGAATGCTGTTTAAGATTATAAAGGTGAAATTCTGGCTTCTCTTGAATTTTCAAGAAGATTGTTGACTGCTGATTCTAAAAGGAAAAATGCACTATGGTCTGGTCTATAACAGGCTTTGATTAGTCTTAAACTAGGCTGCTTCAGGTTAAGCAACAGCTGTATCTACAGCCCAGAGAAAGCTGCATTTTAGTAACAAGTCAGGAACACTGGCCATTGTTTATTCTGATGTTATTTATACAGTTTGATTTGGGAAATTTTTTTCATATTTCTCTCTCTCTCTGCCTGTGTGAGATGTGTAGGGTACAAGGTGCTTGCTCCAAAATGTGTGTTTTAGCTTGAAAAGTAAAGTGTAAATGGTGATGTCTGCATGGGCTATGTCCTGGAAATCCCTCAGCTGAAATACATAAAACCCTCTACCAATGTTTCTGAGCTCCATATGGACAATCAATCCTTCCAGGCTGTGGTCTCTGCTTCTCATGAGTAGGGAGCTTGCAGATGTAGTACATGTACACGTGGTCTTAATTTGTTTCAGAAATCCATGTCCCCATGTCACCTGGGGTTTCTTTCTTTTTCTTTCTCTGTCACTCTCAGGACAGTTGCTTTATTCTCTAAGTGAACAGTCAGAACACATTTTTTTAAAAAATAATCTCTAGGACAAGATGTAACAACAAAGGCCCATCTGTCTCCAGAAGATGGGAAATGTGCAACCCTGGGCATAATGTCACTTGTCTAATGAATTATGTGCTGTTTATACTAAAGAAATAGAAGAATTGATTGAGGAAAAGGAGGTATTATAAGGTAACATTTAAATGAAGACACTTGGTGAATAGCTTGCCTTCAGATAGTTTCAGCCGACATAAATGGATACACCACTGCTGAAGTTCACCGTATTATGGCAGTTTGCAGCGGCAGAGATGCCTCATATCCACTGAAGCCATTTGCCCTGCACATTCTTATATCTTCCCAGTGAAGGCCGTATTCATGTAACTAAGCTCTGCCCCTTTTGGTGAAGTTGCATATGAAGTCCCTGAATTTATGCCAGTTGTGCAGTAGAGAGTCCAGGTTTTTCAGCTCCAGGCACATGGGTAACTCCTGCTCTCTGAGGAACGGATTTCAGCCAGCCTCTCTAGAAATGACACCAAGCGGAAATATCAACTGGCATGCCTGACGGTGATTTGGAGGGCTTCTCCCCCTAAACCAGTGGATATGCCCTCAGTTCCATTCTCCCTCAGGTTGACGTTTCTGATGGAAGGAGGACTCACTTCTTGCTTCTGTCTCTGCAGGCCCCTTGGAACATGTTCACTTAGCTCTACCATTTGTCACCACGAAGAACAAGGAGGTCAACGCCACGGCGGTACTGTGGCCGAGCCAAGTGGGAACACTTACTTATGTCTGGTGGTTTGGGAACAACACAGAGGTTTGTATTCCTTATGGACCGAGATCAATATAATCCTGGAGGAGCTCTCTGAGGACGGAGGGAGGGATCTGCAAATGCTTCTAAAGAGTCACACAAGCAAGAAAATTATAAACCAGAAACCGAGAGACTAGTAGTGGTTCTGTGACATAGCGTCAGTGAAATGTAAGAACTGCTTTGTGGTTGTTGCTGAGACTTAGCTGTAGGGTTTCTTGCCATTTCATGCAAATTGCCAATAGCTTTGTCCCTGCATTTACATCCAAAGTGGATGTAGTGAACAAAAATCCAGAATTACTGTGTTTTTCCCCACTCTCCATTGTTCAATAACAACAACAACAGAACCCTTATGGGTTTGGGATTCTTTTTAGGAAAATAACCTTTCAAACTGAAGTTGTTCTTGTATGTGGAATTGACTTAACGTAGCCCTAGAGTTTAAACCTCATTTCTCTGGTAACTAACAAGGGAAGAGACTGCCATCAGTTCTATGCTTCCCCTTAAATGTGCTGAGCCCAATACTGAGCCATTACAGTCTATGCTAAACCACATGTGCATGAAGACCTTGTTATCATGTGCTACTAGAGGGTAAATGGTTCCCAACACACCTCCCTGCCTCTGGGCTCGGCTCAGAGACAAAACCAGTATGCACTGCTTTCTGCTGTCTCTATGCTTGCAGTGCTGGTAAATCTGCATGGGCATTACAACTGTTATTTTATGTATCTTTGTGGCTGAAGTACCGAGACCCTAATTAGTTTCTGAGGGGAGAGATTTTCACAAATATTTTAGAACCAAGGGTGATCTTCTCTATAATGCAGGTCAAAAGGTCTCATCAGTACCTTCTGCTTTATTTAACTCTTTATGATTAAGGCAGAACATGACTTTCTGTTGTTGCATTAATAATTTCCCTCAGATGATGGAGAATACACTGCTCATTTTTTTTACCCTCTCCCCCAACTATTTCCCTACAGCTAATTATGCTGGGCATTGAACACACACACACTGTGTTTGTAGTCTGAATTTATCTAGCTTTGGTTTCAAGCTACCTTTGTGTGTAGATTAAAGAATTGTCTGTACTATCAGAAATCATCTCCCTCTAGAGGTACTTACAGGTTGTAATTGTCACTTTTTAACCTTCCTTCTGATCTGCTAAGCTCTTAAGTGATCAGGGTTGGTCTAACGCTGTTCTCATTGAAGTGAGAGTTTTACTACAGACTACAATGGCAACAGAGTTTGACTTAATACTGGGTGGTGCTTTGAAGATCTCAGCCAGAGTTCATTAATAAGTGAAAACAGAAGGTAGGGCAGAGACTGCTGAAAGGGGACACAACTTGTTGATAAACTGGTTGCAGAGTGAAGTAAGCAGAGGGGTTTTGTGTCCTCTCTAAACACCATCGCTTTCCAAAAATAACATCTCCATGTCTAAGGATAACATGGGAGAAAAACTGAGCAATCTTAATTTGCCTCCTGGTTCTCTCACAACCTCCTTGAGTCACCTGAAACAAATCACAGCTAGATCTCTAGGGAGTGTGATACCTGAGCAGTGAGTCTTGCAGGCCCTTGTATTAGGATCTGGACCTCTCTGGGGAGTGCAGCAAAGGTGGACACTTTAACACAGGATCCAGATCAGCCAGAATGCTAAGTGGGAAAGAAATACAGGGATATCTTAAAACTTAGTTCCTTTGGAAATTATAGGCACTTTACTTTGAG
Source organism: Microhierax caerulescens (assembly GCA_035590215.1). Lineage (NCBI taxonomy): Eukaryota > Metazoa > Chordata > Aves > Falconiformes > Falconidae > Microhierax > Microhierax caerulescens. The sequence continues at coordinate 21,320,447 of JAVJGJ010000062.1, forward strand.
CTTCAGGAGGACATCCCCATCTGGATTGCTGGGTCTTCTCTGGAAAATTGGCTTCTGTGTCATGGCAACCTTTCTAGGTCTGAAGTTTCCAAGCTGGAACTAACTCCCCAAACCATCCCACCAGGCCAGAGTGCCAAATTCATTTTTGCTTTTCCTTTCTAGCCAAATTATAATTTCTCCTTTTCTGGTATATTTGCAGCCGCTGATCACATTGGAAGGGAGCATCACATTCACATTCTCTGTGGAAGGGATGAACACCATTACTGTTCAGGTTTCAGCAGGAAGCACAATTCTTCAGGACACAAAGACTATTGCTGTGTATGGTGAGTTCTTCCACCTTCATTTCACATAGGAGTCTCCATATTCAAGACCTAGAGAGCCAGGTTAGCTGGCAGCAACATGTGGTCTTCATTCCAGGATGCTTTGAGTGAGATTATAAGCTCAGTTCCAGTGCTATCCATTCAGCATAACATCTCTGAAGGCCACTGACTGACATTAGTCCAAACCGTGATGACTGCAGAACATTGATCTTCTTCCCAGAGCCCCCTGCACCTGCTTTATCACTATTTGGTCACCCTATGTGATTGCCAAATTGTTAGGTCATTTTGTGAGCTGGTTTTCCTCCCTCTCGGCCAGTAGAGGACTCTTAGCTCATGCAAAAGCTGCTTAGTAGGAAAGACAGTCAATGCTGTGCTGCAGTTCTGTACAGAGATCTGTACTGACTTGATGTTGTACTCAGGCCTCAGGAGAAGTTAGGGCACACAAATATACAGTGTAAATGGAGCCTGAGAACCACTGAGAATCCCTGTTTTAGCTGTTTGTGCTAAACACGTGGTCATAGTGATCAGTGTGGGCATCTCTGTTATCAGCAGCAGAGATTATGAAGTACATTTTCCAAGGCTCGTTCTCTCCCCAACTTTATCCCTGTCCCCGTCCGATGAAGTTTCAAGTGCTTGGGGCATGTCTATGAGAGTACAATCGCAACTTCTTTCGTGGGGCACGCCTGCTTCAGAAGTCAAGATGAAGGTAACATTTCATTCACGTCCCCCACACAGCTCCTTTTCCAGTGGGAGTCACCCGCTGAAATAAGGGCTGATCACCCTTTTCAGTCCCGTGACACTGGAGCAGTGAACCTCTCAGACACGCTGCTGGATCCTCTGACGGTCTGTGCCTCACCTGCAGACTGATTAAGCAAAATGTGAGCCGCAGCAGGTTTCACTAGGTTCTGCCCGTGCATCTGGCACTGAGGCATTTCACAGTCTTCACTCACCACCATGTCGTTGTGTCTACAGAGCAATTTCAGTCCCTGCGGTTATCGTTCTCTCCAAACCTGGATGACTACAACCCAGATATCCCAGAGTGGAGGAGGGACGTTGGCAGAGTAGTCAAGAGAGCTCTGGTGGAGGTAAGCAACGTGCACAACCTGCATGGCAATGGTCCTGATTTACATTACGACTGGATCAGCTGCTCTCTCAAGGTGTCTCTCTCTTTCTACCAGCTATAAAAGGAGACTATACTGGTGTTCGAGGCCAGAACCCTAAATTTTAGGCAGATGAAACTGTCCCATGCTATGACAATCTGGTGCTCAGAGTCAGCCTTCAGTTTATTCTTTTTAATGACAGTGGAATATTTCTGAGAAAAGGCCATATAGAAAACTAATTAGTTATACCTGCCTATAGCTGTACAAATGCCTTTACTGCTCCAAAGAATTCTTTCTTCTTTTACTGCTATTCTTATACAGCAGTGTAAAGTAGTGCTGTTCTAATGGAATTACATATACGCTGCAGGAAACTTAGGAGACTAAAAAGAAAACAATTTTTACTACAGAGAAGAAGGCCACAGTAAGTGCTTTATGTCTTTCACGTAGTGTGGGGTTCACGGGTCAGGATTGGATGCTGGTTTTCCCGTCAACACGGTGGAGAAGCTCTGAAGTTCCGCCTTTAACTGAGGAACAGGATGCCATAAAAATATACTTGTGTGGCTGAAGATTTGGATTTGAAACTGAGAGGCTAAGAAAAGTTAGAGACGACGGTTGAGGTTTCTCAGCTCAGCAGAAAAACAGTGGAAGGAACCATTTGAAACAGGGTTTCTACTTTTTTAAAAAATAAAGATACTCAGATTTTGACAGGATACAAGGCTTGAGGATGTTATTAGCAAGCTTATATGTTCATTCATAGCATCCTCTGTGTTTTAAATGACTGGAAAAACACTGTGCACTAATCACACAAACTGGTCTGGATTGTTTCTGAGATTTTTTCTTCAATTTCCTCAGAAGACAGGAGGAGAGGAGGAAAGGAAAAAAAAAAAGAACATTTTTCTGGAGCTTGTTTTTCTGACTTATGTATGTCTGTAACAAGTGTTCAAGGATCCATCTATCTTCAGGATGAATTCTCAGAATATAAACAAGTCAATAAAACAAAATCAAGCCATTAAAAAAAAAAGGATTATAAAACTACAGTATCAAGGCTACATTCCAAAAGCAGAGCAGTGAAAACACAAAGTGTTTTTGTTTGAATTTAAAAAAACATAAAAAATTGATAGCAAATTATCCCTCTTTACATAGCTAAATGATTCACCTTAAACAAGCCTTTGTGAGAGATTTCTGTTAAAAATAAAGAAAAAACCAATAGATTTCTACAGAAATTAAGTAAATTGTATTAAAATTATTTGAATAACTGAATAATTCAATAGGAAATTATAGCAGTGCTATAGAATATTTATGAACTTTTATTAAAGTATTACACTTTACTATAGAGTATCATAGTCTTGGATAAAAATTCTGCATAAGAATTTATAGCTCTGTAGTAAAATCTCAACTTCTCTCTAGAGTAGGGATATTTTCATATCACAAAATATCCTGTTATGTATTATGATTGTAATTATTTGGTCATGTCATTGATTTTCTGAGTCCTGTCTCCCACTTTTGATGAAGTCAAGAATGAATTGAGCAGATCAGCCAAAAGCTTCCGGAAAAAAAAAAATAAAAAAATTGCCAGACTCTAAAAATGAAGACTTTCCATTAACTGGTAATACTGTGTCTTGACATCGTAGAACAAACTGTTAGGGCAGCACAAATAATGCAGTCCCTGGCTTCACAGAATACTTGTCAAGAATACTTGTGAGATCTTTACATTGCTACAGTTGTTTTTTTTTCTAAATCCAAATTAAAAAAAAAGACAACAGCAACAAACCCATGTTTTTCCTTGGAGGGGAAGCATGCAGTTTTTATAGCTTTACAGGGTATTCTCTGGACTGTCAGCAGTCATGCATGGGATAGCCACAGAATTAGCTCAAGTGCTAGTGATTTCTAATCAGTTTTTGCTGACTCCTTATCCTCCCTCCATAATTTCCTTCAATGAGCAGCTGCTCCAAGTCTTTGCTCCTGAACTACCAGAGAGAATTCCTGCGGTTTAGGTCCAGTTCATGTCTGAGGGGGCTGCAGGGCCTGGCTGCAGGGGAGTCTCTGTGCTGCATCAGGCTGCTGTCGTCTGTCCCTCGTATCTGAGGGCACTTTTTTTACACCTTTAAAAGTGACCTACTAAATTCAGCACCTCAAAACTTAAGGTTTAAATCAAAAAACCCTCGAGATTTAAATACATTTGCTGGATAATCCACAATACAAAAAGACAACAGAGGAAGATTCAGCAAACTGTGTTTCTCCTTCTTTTGGCTCATGAAACCTTCTGAAGGGCAAACTAGCTCCTTTTCTGGAGAATAACACTGCAATCTGACCGGGTAATGTCACGGTAACAACAGATGAAACCCATTACCCCAATAACGATGCCTGTGGGGTACTTTGTTCTGAATTTTGGCTAACTTAGTTCAAAGGGAGATTTGAGTTTTAACTTGTTGCTTAAGATTTTCAGGCAACAAGACAAAAAAAATACAAGTTTGCACATTAATACAATCTTTAACACCTAACAAAACAAAAAACTCATACAAACAAAACAAAACAACAACAAAAAGAGTCTTTTGAAGTTGCCTCACGATGTGAGCTATAAGAATTTGTTTGGCTTTTGGGTTTCAAATTTGATTCATCGTCTTCTCTCTCCCTGAGTCTCCCTGAGTCTCCTCCACATGGCTTTTAAGATATTTTGGCTAATCACACCTCCAGAGTGCAGTTCTGCCCATACACTGGGCCTTTAACTTGCAGCTTCTTACCACTGACTAAATGAAGAACCTTAGGGACTTACTTGGGATAGCCATAACTTTAAAGTAGCTAAATTTAGACAAAGCAAATTGTGCCATATGCAACTGTTATATAGGAGCTCCTTTTAGCATGTTTGATTATCACTATTGCCTTAGGACCCTGCCTATTATACTGGAGAACATTGGTAAAATAGCTTAGATCGGGAAATTATCAGTCTCTGGCTTTTTACCTGCAGTAGATTTTAACAAGTTTTTCCCTGCTGTACCAGATATACCCTACATAATTTGTGTACGCACTGTGATGCCTGAGCAAATAAGCTCTCAGTATTCAGTGCCATCCCCACTCTTTATCTGTTCATTATTTGTCTGTGTATCAGGCAACAGGTATTTCAAGCAAGCATATTCTGGTCGCAGTGCTCCCTGGTCTGCCCACCTCTGCTGAACTCTTCATTTTACCATATCAAGATGCCACAGGAGAGAATAAAAGAACGGCAGCAGACCTAGAGCAGGTATTGTGTCCATTACTTGGGTAAGTATATATTTATCTATTTGTGTCCAATTATGTATATATACTTTATATATATATATATATATATATGGGATTTCCAAGGCAGGTTAGAACACGTACTTGTGGTATAAATGCATCTGATTAACTGGCATCTACGGAATGACTGTGGTACCTGCTACATCCTCTTTTGGGTTTTTTGTAGGTTTTTCGGTGTTGGATTTGGTTTGGTTTTTTTTTTTTTCTCTGCCCAAACACTTTGGAGATGTAGTTAGAAGTTGAGACTCCATTTGCATTCCCTTAATAATGTTAAATTTACATAAATTTGTATGATACCGTGCCTCTCCTCTTAGAAGTTCTGTTCTACTTCATGGAAGTAGAAAGAAAGCAGGAAGGATTCAGGGGATGATTCCTGCCCACAGGAACCGGAGTAGCATCATAAGCCAAACTTTATGAGGCTGTCAAGAGTTTAGAAAGCACTGGAGGACAGAGCTAGGTGGTAGACCTGGGCAGGTCAGAACTTCACTACTTTAAGGCACAAGGATGGGGTTGGATTATCTGCCTGTCCTCTTCGTGATGCTGGCAGTGGGGTTCAGCCACTATAATTTGTTTTCTCTGTGCAAGGCTGAAGCAGGTTATGACAACTGGAGGGCTGTGTCTCCCTGCAGACCCCAAAAGTCCTGCCCACCAGGTGACCCTATCATTATTGTGACTAAAAGATGAAACACTGTGCTGGCCAAAAATCCTGAAATACCTCTCAGCTTATTACTTCAGATTCCAGGGGCAAAGATAACTGTGGGTGAAGCACCTCTGTGCCTCTGCCTCTCCATACAGCATGTGTGGCTCAAGCGGACATACCCCATGTTGGTATGAGCTATATGAGCATTGGGGTAGAGGGTGTCGTCAGCTCACAAATACCAGCCTCTGTGGTGAAATCCTCAGCATTACTGGATGCATGCTGCTCCACTGTAAGGCACAAGGGTTTTAGCACTTCTCTTTGGATCTGTCCCTCGATTTGTGAATAAGTGAAGTCTTCCCATCAGCGCATCTATCAACAGTATCTTCCACTCCTTGTATCCTTGTTTTCTATCAGCCTTTTCAACTGCCTGACCTGTTACTGGCAGTTGCAACTGCCTCTTGCAGCGGTCTAAGGCCTTGTTAACTTAGCTGTGGGCCTGAAACCACTAGGTCACCCAGATGCTTAAGTTTTCGCTTGCTCAGCATCCTCAGCAATCATCTTTTTTTTGACAAATTACTTTCCTCTGCAATTTTCACGACCCATGTAATAAACAAAAAAGATGGAAATTTACTGCTCCACAAAACCTTTCCTCCCTTTTCTCCTTCATCCCCCTTCTCTTTTCATTCATCACAAATTGGCAAGGAAGCCAGTCCATAAACTTTGAAATTTACACCTGACCCAGCTCCCCTCTGGCACTCAGCAGCTTATTGTGTTTTGCCAATTACTCCCTCTCTTTGTCCTTTCCTTTTATCCCCCTGTAAAAATGGGGTCTCTGTGGCTGTGGGAAAGGAAGCCCTGACAGTGCCCTCCTGACCCTTTTTATGGACAAGAAGAAATGTCATTTTCAGTGGGACTCCAGCAGCTTCTCTGGCATCCTGCAGGGTCCAAATGGTAGCCTCCGAAGAGAGAGAAACTATTTGCCATTTTCAGCCAGCTGTTTCTTGTGAAGAAGTATCTCCCTGGCTCCCATCAAGATGATCAGAATGTTATTCTTACTAATCTGCGGGTACTGTTTTCCTCTTCCTAGTTACTCTACTAAAAAATGACATTGTTTTCAGTGGGAACTGCCTAAGGAGGGCCCAAACATCTGTTTCTGCCCTCAGGTCTGAAGTGTATTCTGATACTGTTCCTGTTTTGTCATCCATTTGGCTTGTGATCCTTCACTATCCCTTTCCCAAAGTGTTTCAGAGCCCATTCAACAGCTTCTCTCTGTGCTTGAAGTCACTGGGATGAATACTGGGAGCAGATGTTTCTGCTGATGACAGCTCAAGTTGCTTCTTAGGTACTTTATAATGTATGGTGTTCTCTTCTGATAGGAACAAAAATCTGTCTTGTGTTCATGAGCAAGCAACAAGCTATTCAAAGGCATGTATGTGAGTTTGTGTGTTTGCAGGTGCACGCCCAAAGGAGTTACAGTTCTGGGTGACTTTTTCTAATTTGGAAAAGAAACTTTAACATGTACAGGAACAAAGTGGAAATAGTTTGTACAAACTGAGATGGAATAAGGTTCCTTAAGGAAGCAATTATGTAGATTGCTTTTTTCATGGTGTCATATCACACATGGAAGCTACTCTCCAACGTGAGACTCATGGTGAGCCTGTCCAGAGACGCAGTGACAAATAGTTTCTGTTGCTGGAACACTTGCAGAGTAGATCAGGTGGAACAGAGTTACAGAAATTAATGTTTCTATTGTGCAAAAGCTCTTGATTCAGTACCCAAGGGAGGGAAAACCTAACTCATTCTCAAAATCAAAAGTTGCTGAAAATGAGCGAAATACCGTAGAAGGGCATGGAACCCACCATGAACACTGTAGGCACAGGAGAATGAAGTGTGCTATAGCCCCCTCCTCTTCTTCCCCTCCTATTAGAGCCTCCTAAAATTGCAATCATATGACATGGATGTGGTGATACAACCCTGAATCCATCATATTCACATGCCAAGTACCAGAAGAGAGGCAAGGGACACTCGGCAATGCTGATGTTCTGCTCCTCCAGCCTGGGTTTGAAAGGCAGAAGCCATGTAAATCGTGTAGGTGGTGCATGCCAACCTTCGTTAGCTAGAACAAGCAAAGCTAAGGACAGCTGACTGGAGCGGGAAGAAGGGGAAAGTGATAGAAACAGTAGCTGAAGAGGGAATTCAAACTATATCTCCCCACATGAAACTCCCAGAATTGCTGCAAGCCATGTCTTTTACAGAGCGTCTGTGAGGTTTTGGGCAACTTGCTTAACCAAGCTGTGTTTCATCCCCTGAGCTAGACCGTTGTGCTGCCACGGGTGACAATGACAGGTACATGTGGTTTCATGGACTTTCGCATTTGCCAGTAAGTGTGATACATACCTAGTAACCACGGCGGTTTACTTTCTCGCAGTTTCCTCTTGAGGCAGATTAAGCTGGTTTTATCTGGTACGTACTCATTTGGCTTCTTAAGCGTACCTTTGGGTCACTGTCCTGCCGTGCTGTCTCCAGGTACGTACTTTCCATTGACTTCAGAGGCAACTAGATGTCCAGTGTCCCTTGAAAATCTAGGTCTTAGTTTCCCATTTGTCAAAGTCTATAAGACCATTCTGTGCCGCTCATATTTTATGAATCTAACCACAGTAAGCCATGAATTGTCGGGTACAGTAATAGTGGGACTGGAAGCTGTCCTAGGCTCTACATCACACCTTACAAATAGACATTTCCGTGCAGTTTTCCATTAGGTTGGTGCATGTCTTTAGCATGCATTTAGCATGCTGTATTTTTATTTATCTAAATTAAATGCTAATTTAGCATCATTCATGGTGCAAATCTCATGCTCTTGTTGGGACTGCAGTTAGATGTCATTTTCTCCTTGAGCTGATGTACCACTCTTATTCAAGTGCCCCAGATTTATTACTTTCTGTTGTGTACACACAGTACCAATTATTGTCATATCTGTTTGCAGATTACATTTAGAAATGTGAACTTTGCATTCCTGATATTCCCCATGGGAGGCTAAAGTACCTTTTAAAAAGTTTAACTGCTATTTACAGCTGAAAAAAACCCAGTACATACAAGCCTGGGGAATTTTTCTTAATGTGCAGCATGGGACAATTTCACCTAATACAAAAATACAGAATTTCTGAGGACTTCAGATTGCTTGATTCACTCCACTTTCTGTAGTTAGTGTAAACTTACAGCTTACTCTTCACAGCTTCATAAGAATCAAAAGGCCTTTCATCCTGAAGAATCCCAAAGCATTTTGCATATTAAAAAATCTTGTATTTATGACCAAAATGTTGTGACTTTACCTTTTTTTTTCCCCCCAATTGGATCACTTGGTTTCCCATTTCATGGTAACTGAGGACAGACAACCAACCTGCTTAAAAATGTAGAAATAATTGGCATTTGTAAAATGCTGCTGTTTGATTTGCATATTGTCACTGCCACGTGACTAAAATATCCCAAATCTTGCAAAAACAGCCACCCACAACCACCGTTGGCCACTTGGGCCAGTATGCAGTTGTTACACAGTCTTTATGGGTGGGCTTGGTGAATGTGATGATTACAGAATTCAGATCTGCCACTTCAAAAGCACGGAATTCTTTCTCTTCAGTGAAGGGCAAACCTCTAATTAGTAGCATTTCAAGTAATTTTTGAGTAATTTTTAGCACTAATCCTATTCAATATAAATGCATGGTAGGAAGATATTCTACTCATAATTCAGCAGAGGGCAGTGATACAAATACACAGATATGATTACTCAGTTTATTTCAGTGTACAGTTTTACTCAATAGGAAGATTCTAACAGGTTATCTTTTTTATTTATGCATTTCACAAATTATCTTCCATCCATGTTTTTTGCTAGTGCAGGCTTTTTGTCAAACACAGCAAATGTATCTCCTATTATTCAAATGAGATGTAAGCAGAACATGAGAATTCTAAAGTGATGTTTTCATATCAAGTAAGGGTTTCAGTGTTTTGGTGTGTTTCCCTTCAGTTCTCCATTTGCATGCTTTTACCTGGCCTACTCAAAATAACTGTAAAAGCAGAATGCAAAATAGATGTTGGAACAACTAGCTAATGCCATTTGAGGCCATTAATCTTTTCCTCTGAAAAGAGGTATCAGCGACATAGCAAGCATGATGGGGTCTTTGGCAAATGGCAACATCAGCTGGTTGGTAGCCAACTGTGCTCAACATGTCGCAGCTGTGGCCAGTATCTGTATCCAGCCAAAGAGATGGGAAATTACATGGGTGACTGAATATCAAATGGGCAGTAATGAAATGAGGAGATGAAATACCTCTGGCGAATTTAACACTATGGAGAGTAGGAAGCCTGTACGTGTGTGTATATGTCTTAGGGTTCTTTCTTTAAAGCAGATTTAGTTTTACTTCTGCTTCATTGTAGCTGATGGAGCTTCTATCTATTTTTATACATCTTTTCCCACCCACCCTCCTAAGCTTTAGGGTTTTAGCATATTTACTTTCACTACTTTTCTTTCCTTTGATGTATTTCACGTTTAGCTGTCACCAAAATATTTTAGCAACAAGATCATGACAGTGACCACCTTCAAATCTTACCAAAAATGGTGACATTCAGTCCTGGCAAATAAATTGCAGGAAGAGGGGTAAATCATCTAGTGTTTACCAGGAGAAATTTTTTTAACATCTATACCTTTGTATGCAGCCCAAGTCTTCCAGTGAGTGCTTAGGGAAGGTTAAGCCCATATTTAAGTAGTAAAGGCAGGTAGGGAGAGAATGGAATAACATGAACCTGAAGCCCTTGTACCAAGGGATTTTTTCCTTAGCCAGCTTTTCTTGACCAGCTGCTTGTGTGCTGTAGAAGAGGCTGTCTATCTATCTTGTCTTAGTATCTTTGAGTTAACTCCTGCCATGTGAGACTACCATCCTTCTCACCTTTTCATCTTTTGCTCGGTGTACGGAGCAGCCCTTGATTCTCAAGACTCCTTCTGGCCACCTTTGTTCATCTAAAGTGGATCCCAGCTTTTATGTCCAGGTTCTCTCTGTGTTCATATCTTGTCCCAGAGTAACCATAGCAATGTCCTCTGCCTTGTGCTCTCACAGTATCTCTGGATACTAAGAGCAACTTGAATTTAGCATCATTCGTTAAAAGATCTCAAGAAATCCCTGCTGGCCCCTGTAAGTCAGTGATTGTGCTCTTCCCAGTGCTAAGGCAAGGAGCTTTTAGAGGCCTCATGTGAGGTAACCAAGGTCATGCAGGGCCAGTGGCACAGTTTAAAGCAATGCACATTTGCCCTGACTCTTGATTCACTTCTGTAATGACGGTTCAAGTCACTTTCTACCAATCAATGTGCATAGTTCTTTCCCTAGCTGTTTATTGATTTACTCCATGAATTGAAGTGTAGCACTCTTTAGTTGAGATCCTTACACAGTATCTATAAAATTATCTAGATTCTTAGCTGGTACATACGGGCATAGTTGAATCACATTCAATTAGTCTAAACCAATTTACACCAGAGGTTTCAAAATTCAATAAAGGTATGGGGAAATGCCCTTCTGAGTGATAATTCTGTTTCTTGGTGCACATGGTTCTTTCACAGTCCTAGTTCTGACAAAATGCTAAGAGAAGCCAAATTAATTTTTGTTTTGTTCCATCTTTAAATTGGAATCTCTTTTTTTCCTTCACAAATTGACTGTTATTATTATTCATTATGTGTCCTTTGATGAAAAATGATACATGAAGAATGGTTTCTATTACTGAATTATTTTTGCACATCATGCTTAATTCTGCAAATGAAGCAGATAAAGTCAATGAGGCTCAGTTAAGGACCAAAACTAATTCTGAAAGCTAATTATTTTCACAAGGGAGACTCTTGAAGACTATAAATTAGGAGTATAAATTAGAAGGTTGCTATTCTAAGTTTTGTCTTCAGCTGAGTTAGTTGCATCTCCAGGAGTGAGGGGGGAACAGGGACAGGCCTGAAGCCAACCTGTCCCCAAGCTGAAGGCCTACCTGTTCAACTGGAGTTGCACAGCTATTTGTGAAACAGGCCAAAGCACTTTGTTGTTTCTTTATCTGCTTTTTAAACAAAAATGCATCTACAGTACCACTTTGCAGAAATAAAGGGAAACACAAGACCCAAAATGTTTCCCATTGAAAACTTTTCATTATCTCAATGACTGAGATCAGCCTTTGTGTGATTTATTTCAAAGATACTTTATTAATGTTGTAAACAAATTATGTGAGTCAGAACTAGGTTAACGTCTGATAAGTGAGCTACGAATAGACTTGATAGAATAAGAAAGGCAGATCTGATTCTCCAACCTCAAAGTGAGAGGCCTGAGTGATCTGTGGTTTACAGATCCCCTTTGGGATCTCATGAGGACCAGAAACAATGTCAGGTCCAACTCTGGAGAGCAGTGTCCAATCCCAATGCCAATTTGGCCCTTTAGCTGTGTGTAACCCGCTTGTTGACCTCAAATACTGACTTTTGTAAAGCAATGTGTTAAGATTTCTAGTTCAGATAATTTTGAGAATAACAGAAATGCATTTTTCTCCCTCCTTCTATATGTCTATTTCAAAGACAATCCAACTTACCACATAAAAAGAAATGAAAATATTGTACCAAGCAAGCAGGCATTTTAAAAACATGTCTGTTCTTCCCTCAGAAGTGCATGTCAGGGATCTCCAGAGCTGCCTGAGGAAGGCAGATGTCTGATTCTTATAAAAACTTCTGATGCTTTTGAAGGTCTCAGGCTGTTACTCATTTTTTGACTTGTTCAGATTCTGTAAAGACCCAGGCAAAAAAGCTGCACCCAAAAAGCCACTGGGATAGCATGTAATTAATTGAGCCAGGGAAATATGCTGTATACCCGGAGCAGCATGAACAGTTGCTGCCTGTTTTGACATTTTGCATATAGTCCTGGAACAGTGATGGCTATTTCAAGCCTCTGCTGAGGTACTGATGGTTTCAGGCAGAAATCATTTTATTCTGAGTTGCATTTGTACAGGATGCAGCGTAATGAGCTCCTTATTCATGTTCAGGTAGCAATATAATAAATTTCAGTTGTGACTATTTCTCTCTTTCTTACTTTTTCTTACTACTTCACTCTTACTGCCTCTTCTCTCCCTATCACTCCTTTTCATTGGCTTGCCAGACAAGAATATTGCTTGAGTTTTCTCTCACACACTCAACTTTCCTGCTGGGAGGCTGCCACGGTAACTCTCTGCTGCAGTGTCCCTGCCAGTGCTGCTGTTTTACCCTCTTCACTCTGTGCCACAGGAGTCCTTAGGTAGGCTAGGTGAGATGCCAGTGTTCCTTTAAGGCACTAGTGCCCAGCAAAGTCTCTGGTCCCTTCTGATGATGGATTTCTTGAGGTTCTCCTATTCTTCCATCTCTTGCCCAAATCCTTGATGAAACCATTCTCCAATACTAGACAGAAATATTTTCTAGCTGCATTCTCAGTTATATATCACATTAAGCCTCTTTATGTATAGAAAGCATCATGTATAGCTTTTACCTTTACTGTTTCCTTGACCATTTTGTGCAGCTATTACAATGTGTTGAAGAGGAATGACAGAATGTGGTTGGTTCTGTTCTTCAGTTTAATGTCTTGTGGTTGCTTTTTTTCCAAGGCTCACCTGCCCCAACAACATCAGGATCTCAGAGCACAAAGGAAGATAATTCCTGCAGGGGTACGGAGGAGACCTGTCAAGTCATGTTTGGGACTAGAAATGTCCAGGATGATATTTCTCCTGTTATTTACATGAGCCATTAATGTACCTGGTTTACAGCATATCGATCTGCATCTGTTGCTCCAGTTTCAGAGATGAAGCACTCTTTATAGTCGTCAATCTTGGTTATTAATATGCTCAGATTCTTAAAGAGGGATATAATTTGCTTCCCAGGCTTTCTTCATGTACTGTACATCTTTGTGTCACCATCCCTGCTGCTCTGAGCTCAGCAGATGGCTCTTTGTAAGCAGGTGGTATTTTTTCTTGCTATTGGAAGAAATATATTCACTGCTCATTCTGGCACCCATGAAAAAATTGTAAACTTTAAAGAGATATGTTAAAAAATACAAATAAAATGCCTGTAAGAGTTATTGCCAAATTGATATTGGACCAAAGGCACCTATTCAAGTGATCAGCAGCCAGAAATGAAGTATATAAGCCACGAGTATTGAAAGAACCATTAAGAATGTTAAAAAAATAAAAAAGGCAGATAAATCTCATACTGTGATGAATGATAGCCAAGGAACATCTAATCATATCTGGGTAGCATTTACTGAAATAACTCAACCAGACAAAAATGAAGAACATGAAAAAGATGGTGTAAAAATTATTGGAATGTTCTTTTTTCTGACAATTTTTCATTAATCTTCAAGAAGGAATAAGGATTTATTTAAAACAAATTAAATTAAGTGGTGAGCACCAGAATACAGTTCCTCTTGATCTTGGTATGGCTATAAAAACACAATGTTCTCAGCAACTGCATTTAAACCTTATGCAGGTGGGGTATTTTTTTGCAGTTTTCCAGCCACTTCGCCCTAATAAACCAACATGCAGACCATTGGTTATGTTCAATAGGAAAATAGTTCACTGCTGTAAGAAAATGTAAAATACATGAAATGTCTAGCAAATGAACCAAAGACACAAAACAACCTATCAGCACCATGTCTATAGGCTTCCATTCCTTTAATAATCTATCCGGATTTATTGCTTTTAATGGCCACATACTGCGAACTTCTTTGATGTAATTAAGAGCAATATAGAGAAAATGGCTTTTTGCATATCGTGACAAACTGACAAAAGAAGGAATGTTTGCCAACAAATTGGACCAAAGCTTGGTTTCTTCACTGTAAAAACACAGATTTCACTGGGTCTTAGCTGAGCACATGCTCATCTTTTTTCTGTTGTGTCCTTTAAGGAGGAATAGCCTGATTCATTTCTGCTAGAGCTCTATTGTTGTCATCAGAGTTATGGCCAGATAATCTAGCAATATAAAAAGCTCTGTGGAATGTCTCGCCTATGCAAGAGAGAATATAAGAGCATGTTCTCTCTGTGCGTAACCCATAAGAATAGATGGAACATGCATTTTGTTTAAGCTACACTCTGTCATCAGTAAAAACTTTCAGATTCGAACTGGTTCTGATACATACTTAAGGATTAGGGAGCAGTTGGCTTGAAACTCAAAGATGGATGAAATGGAATTTGGTTTTAGGACTTGAAATTTAAGTGCAAGCTTGGCCAAGGACTTTAACTGTTCATTGTGATTCAGGTATATGGCATTATGAACGTGCTTTAAGATCATGGAGTGAACCACTCAAAAGGCAATGAGCAGAGTGTTAACTATTGAAATGTTTCTCTTTGCTTGAATAGTAAATGGAATTCACTGATGTGCTGTTGCTGGCTGGTCCTGCAGACACTGCCACATGTGGGTGCAATGTTTCTTCGGGGCTCAGTTCCATTTTGCTGCTGGGCCGCTCCTACATAGGTGTGACGGGGCAACTCATTGCTATCAGTCATTGCCAGCCGTACACAAACCACTCTGGACATATTACTGGCAAGATGTGTTCAGCTTTCACAAACTACCTCTTTGTAAGGTGACAGGAAATTGTGCTTGGAAAGTCTGGTGCCTCTGCAAAATCTTTGCTTTGCGTGCAGCTCCATTTCCTACCCACCTATTGGCAATCTAAACCAATGACCAAGAAACTAATGCATTTCTTATTTTCTCCTTTTTTTCCAGATTTCAGAAAGACTAATCCAGAAACTGAACCAAAACCTGGTCCATTTTGAGTTGAAGCCAGGAATTCGGATCCTTGTCCATGCTGCCCATTTAACAGCAGGTCAGTATCCTCTTTCTGTGTACAACCTCTCTGTTGCTCTGTAGCACAGAAAGCCATGTATTCCTTGATGGTAGTAGTATGCCACCAGCTGTATTTTAAACATCTCTTATTTTTATGTCACAGTAACAACTCAGTGTATGGGCAGACATTAAAATGCCTGCTCCACCTCCCCTTTCTTTATCATGCCAAAAATATATAGTGGCTTTTGCATTTACGACTAATCCTTTTGTTTACTTACATGCAGTAATTTGCTGCTGTGGTTGGAAATGCAGATAAGTAGCAGTACAACTGTGTATTTCTTGGCTGTATCTGAAATATTCAACAGCTAAGCAGCACCATGGTGTATTCAGCCTGGATCACAGGGTGCAAAGGTTATCAGCTAACCTTGGAGATATTCAGATATTCTAAAGTGAACAAACATTAAAAGCAACTGAGCACAGTTCAGAAGTTGTTCAGGAGTCTGAAAGACTAGAGTCAATTTACACATGCACAAACATAAGATTAGGCAGCTTGGGCTTTAACTAGCCATCTCCAAAGTCCTGATATTTAATTCCATGCATCTCTGTCTATTCTGTATGTTAACTCCTCATTTCACAGCACAGGCCCAATCTAACTATTACAAGAGCTGTGATGAACAAATTCATGCTCAGGACCCTTAGGAATTCCTTTTGTTCAGGAGCTGCTGGTGATTCTGATCAATTGGTATCAGCTTCTTTTGCTAACTTGCAAACTAAAAGCTTCAGTTCAGTTATTCAAACTGTTCTCCAAAAAGCTTCTTATGATAAGAACAGGTCTGCCCAAGCTGGTGTTAGTCCATGTTCTGCCTCGTCTGTAAAGGGAAAGAGCAAAGTGGCTGTTAAGAAAGGGTATAATGCAGCTGCATTTAAACCCCTCCAGAAGAAAGTCTTGGTGTTTGCAATATTTCATTTTTTTCTAAGCAGAACTTGCTAATATCTGTCCTGGGAATATTTCTGCATGTTTCTGCTTTCCACCAGCTGTGGAACAGATGCTTGCTTTTAGACATGTTAGAACCAAAAGCATGAAAAAGCAGAGACAGGAAAGCTGAGTAACCTCTAAAGAAAAGAAAAAAAAAACCCAACCAACAAAAACCCACAACAGCTTGAGTAGTCACTTTGTTTGATGTTTTTTTTTCTCCTGTAGACTGTAAGAGAAAAAATCTAATAGGCATATGACACAGAATAATTGTATAACGTTACATTTAAGATTTAAATGCATATTCATTTTACATAGTGATTGTTATCAGAGAAGCCATCCTTGGTCCGAATTTTCAATGATAACTAGTGATAACATGTACTTTCAGAAAATGCTCAGTGCCTCTTTCTTAAAAGGAATGTATCTGAAAGCATCTTAATGTGAGCTTCAAATGTGGAGTTACCTGTAATTGCTCATAAATTTTTACATTTATTTCTGGGCATTTGCTTTGCCAATGCACATGCGTGTTTCCATTTTGGTCAATGTTCATTACAGTCAAGATCGAATCCCAAATGAACATTTAGGCATGACTACCCTGGCCCTGAATATCCTGGAGGCCTTTTCTAAAAACTTATATTTAGGAAGAATCACATCAGATATTCCTGGGAAAGGCTCATCCTTACTCCTTGCTACTGAAAGGACATTCCTGATTTCATGTAGTGGAAGCGGATGACATTTAAAATCACATATCCAGCCCTGCCTTTAATACAAGATGAATCTAGATCCAAGTTTTGTGCTGTATGTAGGAGCCTCCTGCAGCTTCTTGGAAAGGAATTACGGCATCTCTGCATGAGGGAGTGCACAGGGTCCCCACCTGCTGCCTCCAAGCTCAGAGCTGGCTAAAAGCTGGGTTGCTCCTGTCCTGAAGCCCAGTAATTAGCAGAGGTACTGTAGCACTCTGAGCTGCTAAACCTTGCCTGCTGCCCTGAATGAACCAAAAGGTTCATCAGTGTGACATACCGCCATGCAAATAATAGTATGGCCTCCGGACACGTGCTGGCCTGATTCTTGCTAGCTCAGGCTGAAGAACGGCGTGTTTGGCTCAGAGATGCTGTATAATACAGGTTAGTTGTGCTCACTGAAAATGAACACTTATATTTGTATTTACACACAGGCTGGGACTGAGTACTTTTTGTCCATGATAGATGCAAACAGTCATTTGTCCTGCAAGGTGGGCTTTGTTGTACTATTTGAAACCACTGGTGAGAGGTGCAATTGCTGTAACTGGCTTCACATTGCCCTATAGGAACACTGCAAGGTTTTGTCTCTTGTGGAAATATGATTCAGTAAGAATGCAAAATGAGCCTGGGCTGCCAAACTAGACATTAAAAAGTCCAGAGAGCAGCCACTGTGAGGTCTTTGAGAGAATATGGCTGCTTATCAAGCTGCAGAGGTCGTGACTTAGTTCCCTGTCTAAATACAAGGCCCAATTTAATCACGTAAAAACTTGGGAATGGTTTAGAATTTGGCAGAACACCAAAAGAATGATACTTTGCTGCTGAAAACTATTGTTTTGGTTGTCAAGGAAGAAGAAGAATTGTTCTTTTGAAATCCACACTTTTATTAAAAATTAAACAGAACAAAGCAGGGAGACCTAGAAAACACAAGCCAGCACCAGAAGCAATCCCTAGAAAACACAATCCAGCAGGATGCACGTGGCCCAGAGGTGCTGCTCTGGTCTGTTGCATCCCTTCTTTCCCAGCCTTTTCACTATGACCCTGTGTTGGACTCCAGGATGCTGTGGGCTGTAGTTGGCTGAACCACAAAGCTCAGCCTGTGTTTCTGTAAGTGCGTATGCATGTGTACATACACCTACATTTATGTTCCCACACCTCAGTGCACATGCACGCTCCTCCCTGTGTGTGTGCCTGAGTCATGCACAGCAGCAATTTCTGCAGCAGGGGAGCTGCAGGGAACTTAAGTGCAGGTATCTAAACTAGCTTGGTGTGGGGGTATTCAAGCAGAACTTGTAGAAATGAGCCTTGTGTGTGTGTGTATGTTGTACGTGAGCATGTGCGTTCCCTGGAGCGTAGAAGAGTGACAGGCATTGGCCTCAGCACATTTCATACATTAGTCTTCTTTGTTCAGGCCACAGTGGAGGAGGGATTCATTTATGGCAATTACAGACAACAGGCTTGCAATTCATTCATCATGTTCATTCCTTCTTCTCAGGAAAAAAAATAAACAAACCAAAGTCCCCAACCCAAAAGACAACAACATTAGCTTTAAGGGAAAGTAAAATACGCCAATACTGCTCACAAAGCAGTTAAAAAGCTGTTTATTAGCAGACTGTCCGTGCAGCATTATAACAAGAACATTGAGTGAAGCTGAGCCTGAATGGATTGCAGAGCCAGTTTATCATCCCACAGAACTGCAAAGACCCAAAAAATACAGACACAAAAGGGGACAGAGTGGAGATGTGTGAGGAATTCATAACAACAGATCATTTCATCCCAGTGCCTAACCTTCCTGGGGCTCGGTGCTCCTGCCTGCTTGGCGTGGGAAGGTGAAGTTTTCATACTTCTCTTTGTAAATTTTGACTTCATCAGGTTGGGCATGACAGCTGAAAGCGCGTGTGCGTGTGCTGTGTGTGCCTGAGGAAGTATTTGCTTGTGTGTGGATGTTTTCTTGTGTCTTCTGGGTCTGTTCAGAGGATGTGAAGAGGGGCAAGAGGAGGAGGACACGCGTGGCAGCCGTTCACAGTAGCTTTCGTTGCCTTGCAGGGGAAGGCACTACCTACACCTCGTTGTGTGTGTGATGCCAGATAGAGGCAGCCAGTGAGGGTCTACCTGCCGTGTGCGTTAGCTCTGTATAACGGCTCAGATACAGCTGCGTGTCTGTCTACGTATGTCTAAGTATTTATTAGTGTCTGCATGAAGAACAGAGACTGCTGGATGCCTTTCTGTTTCTGTGTGTGTATATGAATGGTGGAAGCTCTATTTAATACAATTCACTTTTTGTATTTCTGGGAGAGCCATGCTTCTGGCTGCTTTGTGTGGCCTTATTTTGCAAGGAGCTTTGAAAAGGTGGTGAACAAAACTGAGGAGAAGCACAGAGAGACGTGGTGATTGGTTAGGGTTGGGTTTGGTGGTTTTTTTTTTTTCTTGAACCTGTGTACTCTCTTGCATGGAAGACTTGTGGGAGAGAGCAGGGCACAAGGAGAGAGTAAAACACGTTCAGAAGAGTAGAAAAGGGATAAAGGAAGTAATTGAAAATTTCAGAGGCATGAGAAGAGCTTGCCTTGATAAGGCAGTGTCTGTGGAAGGCACTGCACTTCTGGTCAGGAAGGAACAGGACTGAGCAGAGAAAAATATATTTGGTGAGCATCATTGCTTCAGTAAAATTGAGCCAGTTGCTCATTATTCACTAGGCATTGGGAGCCGTCCAAACTAACTCGAAGCAAAATAGAAAGTCAACACAACAAGTTAGCCTGTGGAGAGCTCCAGGATCAGCCACAAAATGCCAGTTTTGGTACCCAAGTAACGCCTTTTGCAACTACCTTAGGGAATTGTCTGCAGTATGAGGAAATCCGTTTCAGGCGGTCCTCTAACAGGCCACAGAAGAAAGCCTTTAAGGGGAAAGCTATGGAACTGAACATCAAGTGGATTGAGCACCACAGGTGGTCTGAACCCAGGTTTGCTCCCAGGTGGATTAGAAAGGGAGGGAAGCCCTGGAGATATGTGGGCAGATGGGACCTGCTACAAGTGCAATAAGGGGAGGATGAACTATGCTTCTGGAGGGTGCAACTTTCACTCCAGGCTGGGGGTGGCTTTAACCTTCTCCCCCTCTCTTGCAGCACCCCTGGTGGACCTCACTCCCAGTCACAGTGGTTCAGCTATGCTGATGCTCCTCTCTGTCGTGTTTGTGGGACTAGCTGTGTTTGTAATCTACAAGTTCAAAAGGTATGATCCTCCCCGAGCCATTGCCTTCTCCCCATTGCTGCCTTTCACTGAGGTATTCGGGTTTTGTTTTGCTGGGGTTTGGGGTTTTTTTTTCAGTGATTTGTTTCTTGGTTTGTAAAAGCTGATACTACATCACCTGCCGGAGTACCCCACAATGATGGTTTCTGTTAATGTTTTAGGAAGATTCCTGGCCTTAATATATATGCACAGATGCAGAATGAAAAAGATCAAGAGATGGTCAGTCCAGTCAGTCAGAGGGAAAGCATACCTAATGTCCCTCAAAGTGAGCTGGTGAGCCCTGAGCAACTAGTAGATGAGAAGTTGGAAGTCCAGCCCATAGGTAAATAACTTGGAGCATCCTGCAGCTGGTCAGACTCTTGACTTATAATTGGCTAACCCTTTTCTCAGCCTCCCCCCTCCCCATATTCCTGCACACTCCTCCTCCCATCCTCTCCTGCTGCAGCAGTAGTTTTGCTACAGGAATCCTTGCTAACTTTTCCCTCTCCCTCACTGCCATGTGATGAAAGGGAGGGAAACAACTTTAGGCTTTTTCTCTCTCCTAGTTGCTCTGTGTAGATCCTTTCCCCTTCTCAAAAATCCTGCCAGCACTTAACTTGCGCTATAAGGCAATTTAATTTATTTTGCTGGGGCTGATACAGTTGCGGGGCTAAACCCCACGTCCAGAACTTCAGCCACCCTCACCTGGAACGTGGAGGTGAGCAGGTGATTCGGTAAGTCAGATTTAAAAGCTAAATACTCACTGATGTTTTGACTGTTGTGGCCTTTGTGCTGTGCCAGACCTTGTTGCCAGCAGCAATGCCAGCCTGGCTGATTCCCAGGGAAATCGAGCAAAACCTGGGATCTCAGCACTGGACAGCTGGGTTTGCCCTCAGGCTGATTGCTCACCAGGCCTCTGGTTGAACACATGCAAAGCAGGCTTTGATAGGACCTAAAGCAAACAGACTCAAAGTGGGCATACTGGGATCAGTCACACGTTTGCTCATGCTTTTTTGTTTCCTGT
Source organism: Microhierax caerulescens (assembly GCA_035590215.1). NCBI lineage: Eukaryota > Metazoa > Chordata > Aves > Falconiformes > Falconidae > Microhierax > Microhierax caerulescens. The sequence continues at coordinate 21,341,547 of JAVJGJ010000062.1, forward strand.
TACCCTGACTACAGTAAAAGTGTTGGGATGGAGCAGGGAGATTTCAGCCTGGGGACATGTTCTGCTAGAGCCAGCATTGCTGGGACACTGCTCAGCTTCACTTGTCAGGTGACAATTCCGCAGGCTCAGACCGGAGGTACAGTACAGGACCCCTTCAAATAAGGACGTGGACCTATTTTAGAGAGATTAAAGTTTATAAGCTGTTTTGACTTAGGAGCGAAGCATAGTCATAACTGAGATCCCTTATTTGCACAATTTCATCAGCTTAACGAAACGTTAGATCCCACCTGAGGATGTCCCTACAATGTATGGGAGTTCTTTCTAAAGCAGTCTTGGAGTCATAGCTACTGCAGACAGGGAGCAAGGGGAAGGGCAATTAAAGGAGGGAATGCGATGTGCTAAGATTGTGGCCTGCAAAACAACTTGAGAGGAAAAAGAAGGAAGTCTCTTTATGAAACTGATGTCTAAGCTGGAAACCCCACTGCAGTCAATGCCAGTCTCTCCTCACCTGCTCACTAAGGAGAGATCTTGTAGCTATTAAAAGCTTTTAAGCAGCTATTCATCAGCAGACCTGGACATCCCTGCTTAGCACAACACAGGATGGAGTGAGGGGACCAACCTTCCCATGTGGTGTTCCCCATACAGAGCAACCCCAGGCCACAGTCCAGAACCCAAGGAAAGGAAATGCAACCCAGGTAGTCTGGACAGAGGACTTCCAAAAGGCTTGTGGATCACCAAGAGGTTTCAAGCCAAGACCCGGAGCGGTGGGTCCTAAACTTTAACAATTCTTTTTTGTTTGTTTGTTTGGGCTTTCTTTTTCTTTTTCCCCCAGAAGCCTCCAAGGCAAAACTGATGTAAGATGTGAAGGGAGAAACACCCAATTTCAGGTCTGAAACTCTTTTTCTAGAGTTAGGTGGGCTTTGAGCTCCCCCTTTCTAAAACAGTGTAATGACCATGGTTCGTGTTCTGTTCCAGAGGTAGGGAAACATGTTTTCACAGGTCACTGTGAAATTGTCACAGGTGACTGAAACAGGTCACAGGTGACTGAAGTGGCAAGAGTCAGTCATCTGCTAGCAGCCTGGTGCTGGGAAATAAACACTTGAAGCCTCTAGGATAAGAGTAGTCAAAAGCAAATTTTGGGGCTAGGTTTTCACTTGGTGCAACTGTACTATTTCTGGCTTTCTACAATGGCCAGCATTCTGTGTGTTTCTCAGCTGTGCTACTGGACACTGTATTGGATCAGAAACTGGCCTTTTTTAACTCCTTGGTTTGCAACTACAACTGCAGTAGTGCGCACAAAAGGTAAATAAATGGGATACATAGACTCAATTCTTTATCAAAAGGAATCAGTCCAACAAATTTCCTAAGAGTGTTTTTCCATCCTGTCAGTAAGATGAATGAGGAAACTGAATCAGAGCTCATTGACAAAATGAAAAGGTCTGGACCTAGGTGTAAACAGAATAGGAAGTGCAAAAGCTCTTCACTTTCCTATACAACCACCTCATCTGTTTCTGGAAATCAGCAATTTCTTTTTAAATGAGTTTTCTTTCTTTTGGGAAAACAAAACAAGACTGTAATTGGGTGTTTCTCTTTTGTATGCTTGTTCAGAAGCCAGGTTTTTTCAACCCCTTTGACTAACATTCAGGGATCCTTCCTTGGAGGAATCTGAATTAATGTCCCTGGATCATTTAATTTTCTCTCCAAACTCTGGCAGCAAAAAAACCCACAGTTCCTATTTTCTGGATGTGAATGGTTTAGACTCTTCTTTTGCAAATGCAAAGCTTAAGGTTATTTATGAAATTTCCAGCACCTTAACATTGCAAATGAGTTACACATTTCCTCTGAGGACCTCAGCTCCTCCTTCCCTCCACCCTCTGCTGTGGCCTCTCCTTCTTCTGTTCAACATGAGTGAATCATCTCCATTAGCAAAAGAACAGGACATCACCTTCAGTATTTTGAATGACAAGAAAGCATTTCTGGGAAGAACGTGTCAGTCTGGAACAGTTGAATCCCAAAGGCCAGCAAGGTGATATCTTCAAACATCTTCATTGGCTAAACGCACTTGTTATTTACTGACTCTTTTATTTTGTTTTTTCTTTGCCACAGGAAGTATTTCCACAGCTGCTGAGCCCCAGAGCACAAAAGAAATCCCTACCTATGTAAATGGTTGAATTGAGGACACCGATATGTATCTAAAAAAAAAAAGAGGAAAACTCCCTGCATTTGGACTTTTTAATTCTTCAGATGACAAAGGGTTTTTAGCTTTAAGCCTGTGCATGTGGACATTATACTGAGACCATAGTGGAACTGCATTGTACAGGTGTTCAATTTTAGTGGGGGGTGGGGGGAGAGGAACTAGTACCACTATTCACTCCTGCGGCCCTTCCCCTCACCCCTCCACTCTTTTTTCTGATCTGTCTCTAATTTGTAGAAAATTCATAATGATGTAGGCCAAGAATATGCATGGGGGTCTCTAGGGAGAGGGGTGGGCTGGGATGTCAGGGGAGAAGGGCTGGGGGAGGGGGAGGGGGCTTTTAGGGTTCTTGGCTTTAGATTTAACTGCTCTTTTAGCACTTTGGGCTGCGGGAGGGCTAGGTGCCCCAGCAGACTTTCATAGGACACAAAAATACCACTCCGGAGTTTAAAGGCACTGAAAATATTCTTGGTCTGTCTGGTCTATGTCTGTCTTTGGACGCTCCCCTCGTTCCTCTAGCTGCAGCTGCTGCCTGTGCCCCACGGCTGCGAGGAGGCTGAGTGCAGGTGGGGATGATCCCAACCCCAACTCCAGGCTCGCTCTTTAGCAGCTTTTTTAGCCTACTCACGCCAAGGCATCCCACTGATAACGCCGCTGAAAGATAACTTTTTGCCTCCTGACCTCGAACGGAACAGAACTAGCTGCATGACAGGCAGGGAGGTGGGTCCATACTGCAGTTGCAGGAGTTATTGCCAGCATGAACGTACACTGTACTTCGTACCAGCCTTACACCTTCAGTTTTGGCTAAGAGAAAGCCCTAGTTACACCCTCAGCCACGTTTAGTGCTGATGTTTGGACTTGTCTGGGGAAGTCCCAGGAGATCTCTGCCTTTTGGGAGTCACCCCGAGGCCTGTCAGTTTTTTGAAAGACACCTTGCCCAAAGAATAGGGAGCAGGGACAGGTCTATGTGCTTTCCTATGGCCTTCTTGGCAACACCCCTTGTTTGCAGATTTGCAAATTCCTGCCACTGCAGGCAGAGGAAGGAGGATAAAAGAGGATTTGGCGTGAGATTGTTGCCATGCGCTATGAGCCGCAGCACCACAGAACCACACCAGTACAAGATTTGATTTCTTACCACTAACATGACCTTGTATCTTACACTGCAGCTAGAAATGGGACTGCAGGACATACTCAGGTAGACTGCATAAGGCGGCGGCAGAAAAGCAGGCTTAGTATCCTCAAGGAAGTCCTCCCAAGACACTGGCTATCTGTCTTAACCTGTGGTCATTACAACTGTTGATTTCCAACCCAACTCAGGTAAACTCAGCACCAGGACTTTGGTTTGAAGCGCAAAGAGAGAAAGGCAGTGACCAATGCAGACTTACTTAACTGTGTTAGGTGGAGGCAAACAGATGCCAGTTCATAATCCGTGCAGCACACTTAGGAGGCATCCTGATTCCTAACATGAGTGGGTTTTCTTCAAAAGACATTGTACATGGCTACCTGAGTTAAAAACGGGAGAAAGCAGCATTCTTGGCATTCCACAGAGTCCTGGGGCAGGGCTGTGGTGGTGGTGGTGGTGGGTTTGAATTTCTCTGCCACAAACTGGGCACAAGCCCAAATCAACCTACTTGCTGGCAAAGAAAAAAAGTGATGCCAAGTGTGAGAACATTAGACCCCTAGCAGTTAAAAGATCATCACAGTACAGAGTCCTCTGCCTCTTTCTGTAGTTTCTCTGAAGATTAAAAGATAGAAACACAGCAGTTTGTATGGCTTTGCTATTTTTCTTTGCAACTACAGCTTTAGGGAAGATGGGAAGGTTTTGGCAACAACTGTATAATACTCCCCACTGAAGTCCAACATTAGCCAACTTATTTTTATAGTAAGCCAATCAAAAAGTTTTCTTATAGTGTTGGAACTATTTCTAATTTTAAAATTACTTTTTTTGATGTACTTTTTCATCTTCTTTTTCCCTTTCGTTAAATACGATGTAGCGTAATGTATAATTGCTATTGTTTATTGCTTTTACAGTCATATTTATTAAACAGATTATGTCTCTAAATGAAGGCCTGTGTTTTGGTTACTCTTTGTAGCTCTCTGTCCCCGACTGGGATCCCCAACAACATTAAAAAGGTAGGAAGCTGATACCTTCAAAAAGAAAGGGATGTTCAGTAGAAGTGGGAGAGAGTGGTGATCACGTGCTTCTGAAAATATAGTTCCTAGAAACAGGATGCCAGTATGAAGGTTACTTCCTCAGTCAAAGTGCTTTATGAAGCTGAGGGATGCAGAGGTGCAATGCTGCTTGCAAAACCAGAAGTTTTCCAAACAAGCAATGGTAGAGCTCTAAGCAGCTCCCTGGAACTCCAGCTCCAATCCCTGCCCATGGTAGCCCTTCTCCATACACACTTTCTGTTAAAGGTTCTTTAAAAATACCTTTTTTGTCTACCCTTTTGCCAACACTGATAAGAGAACATTTAAATTATTTGCATTACTGATTAATCAGTAATTTTACATGTGAAGAAAGTGAAGCATAGGAAGTTTCTGCCAGCTTGACAGTGACATGTGGCTAAGAAAAAGAAAGAAAACAGCTTCTCTGCTTTTCAAGTCAGGATGCAACCACCAGCTTGTTCTACCTCTTTCAACAGGTAACTAGTTCAGTTCTGTAGCTTTTTTATACCCCTGATATAAGAATTTACATACACACATAAAGAGTCAAAGATCTGGTGTTTGGGTATTGTAAATGGCCCAGGACATCAGGACATAGTATTGCATGTTAAGTCCAGGAACGATGAATTTGCTTATTTGGAGGAGTGTGTAATTTTCACACCCTGGGAAAATCCCACTATAATTACAACTACTAGCTTAAAATGTTAGAGTGAACACTGCAGCTTTTCTTCGCTTTTCATTCAGCCTGGATGAAGGGCTGTCACAGCCGTGGTCCTTGTGCAGATGACTCAGAGATGTGGGTGTAGATGTAATCTGCTTTTATCTTTTAAGTGCCCACCTGAATTATCAGGCATCTGTTCTGGCCATAAACGGTAAGTCTGGTTTTGGCAAGCATCTCTAAAGCATTTTCAGATCCTTCTCTTCAGCTTGTTGTGTGTCCCGAGGCAGAGACTGATTGTTATTTGTAGTTGTTTTCTGGTTTGTATAACAACACAGCGATTCACTGCTAATGGCTGAACACTGAGACAATAAACAAAGAATATACCAAATACTTAAAAAGGCCAATATGAATTTTCTCTGAGGATATTATCATACCTTGAGACAATAAAAAAGTTCATTATTGTTTGTCAGAAAGAGTGGGCGTTTAAAATATTATTAAAAACTCCAAGTATTTTCCTAATTTGATGTTGATTCTCTACCATCATCTTAACTGCCGTATCACAGATGAGAGATTTATACTTCAGTAGCAGGAAATTTGGGGTAAGTTGCTGGATCACCTTTCCTGGAAATCAGTAGGTGTTAGTGTTTAAATACTTTTGAGGATCTGAGCCTCAGTTGTTTGCTGTTAATATGCGGCTACGTTTAATTGCTTAAACTTTTGATGGAAAGCAAGATCCTTACAGCACTTGCTGAAATGTTTATGCAAATGAAGCAGGAATTTCTGGTGACCCTAAATGAACCTTTTCTTGGTCTTGTCAACTTCTGCTGAAAACTTCTGCCAATTGCATTTAGTGTGGTACATAGAACTGATAACAAGGGATTAGTATTTTATCTGTGTGCTGTCATCTCTCATTGAATGCATGGAAAGTTTCTTTGCCACATTATATCTCTAGGTACATTCAGTGTTTTAAACATTACCCCTGATTGCAGAGCTACCATGTTCACTACGTTAAAAAAGAAAACTTTATTTTCCTTCAGTTAATGAGATGCTGTCCTTGCATTTCTCTATGAAACAGAATAATAAAGCATGTGAATAAGTAATACTTGAACTGAACTAGAACAGATCCTTTCAGTTTAGAGTGTTGGCATGGTCCTGGCCATAATACCTAGAAGAAAAGGCTGAAGTCAAATTGTTTTCTGATTGACAAGACCATTGTGCTATCATGTACCAGTTCATCAGCCTAAAAGGTATGTTCCGTCTGCAGTTTTAGCTTTACCTTTTTCTTGTCCCTAATTTCCTGCTGGGGAATATGGCTGTCTGGTACTGCTCACTGTGCTGAAAGCAGGACATAGAGGAAATGTGTGTTACGTGTTTCTCAATGTGAGAATTTCAAGATGTTTTCCTTGTTGTTTGCACTGTGGTACAGCCACCCCAGTGCTAGGTGCTGTATGCACATCAGCAATACAGGTAATATTGTAACTGGATAAAATGAACAAAATAAAAGAACAAGTTTTCTCACCACCTCTGGATTGCAGATGGAGCCTCACGTTGTAATCTTCTGTCATTTTGACAAGGGGACTGTAACCGGACCTTCTCTACATGAGAAATCAGCACTGTGTGTGTGAGCTCCACGCGGGATGGCCAGCCCAGCACCTAAACAGCCCAGCTCAGTATAGGGTTAATGTTTTGTGTCCTAGGAGGTACAGAAATGTATGGGAGACCACCCAGCCTTCCAGGACAGTAGCTCCATGGTGTCCTGTCTGTGTAGAGTTTGTGATAATTTATGATGTTTTCTCTAGGAATTTCATGAGCTTTTGTTAGCAGAGAGAGAGGTGCGACTAAAATAGATCCAGTCCAATATCTCACCTTGACTCTTAAGCACTTGGGGTAGGGCCATGCCTAGGTTTGTGTAATGACCTCGCACTAAGCTCAGCCATGTGTAAACAGAATAGGAACCAGATATTTCCTCAGCTTCTCCGAGGCTGCAGCACATCCAGACATTGTGGACACAAGTATCACTAACAGTAGCCAGGATATTACTGATGTGCTTCACATTCAAATTAACTGTATAGAAGGATCCCAACCCGAATCATTAGTCTGACGTGCAGAGTGCTGCATCCACCCAACTGCAGAGAAAATAAGCTACAATCCCAAAGTTTTCTAGTTTTTGTAATCTTTTATTGAGATGCCCTGAGAGACTAAGGTCCAAAAGAAGGAATGTAGGAAAGCTGTTGGGAGGGGTGTCATGGTTGCCTGCCTTCAGCACAACATAGATGCAAGAAAACCCCCTCCCCTTTTGTAACAAATTCCTCCTCCAGCCTTCCCCAGACAAAGCTGGGTATGCTCGTGTTTCTGGGACTGCAGCTACCCTGGCAAGTAGTTGCTCCCCAGCCCCAAGGCACGGGCCACTCTTCCCATGGACCTCTCCAGTCCTTGCTGTGCCCCTCAGAGGCAGCTGGAGGGTAGAGCTCTGAAGCACTAATTGGACTGGCAGCTGCCTCTGCTCTTGCTGCACAAAGATGAATAATGCATGCAGCACATTTAAATGTAGTGTTAAAAAGTGCTTTAAGGGAGAAAGTCTTTGATTATTACCTCTGCCTGCATGGGGAGAAAATCCTTATTCTGTCACCACAGAGGAAGCCTGAACTGGGGGACTGAACCCTTATCTCCACACCAGAAGGGTCTGGGATGTGGCATATCTCCACCTTTTCTGCATTTGTGGTTTACTCCAGACCGAGGAGCTCTCCTGGGGCAGTGTCACGCAGGGTCCTTCTCCTGACATTTTGGCTGAAGCTGGGAACCTTCCTTAACATCTCCAGCTCGAACAGATCCCGGGATGGACTGTCCCTCGTGATTCCTGCCTCACGTCACCGCAGGTGCAGCTCAGCGCTGTACAGAAGTGGGTGCTGTGCATCGTGTGGGATATTTGCACCAGCTGTTTCACAACAGGCAACTCTTTCTCCCACTTTCCACACCTGCCTAGTCCCACCTAGGCAGCGTGAGATTCAAACCACCATAATCCTCCTTTATGCTCCCCTGAAGCTATGATTTGTCTATAGCAGAGCTCTGAGCCTTCTGTGGCCTGATGTGCAAGGTGAAGCTGCTTGGTCTGAGCTGCAAGCCCTGAACCAGCTGCACCTGTGTCTTCTCTGCAAAGTGCTTGCTCAAGAGATCCAGAAGGAACAGTAATAAATGTACAACCAAAATCCTTCTTCAGACCCTGCTGCAGAGCCACAGGACTGGAGAGATAGACCTCTGAGACACCGATTTCTTGAACAAAATCTTGGAGTGGGATGTTCATGGGGTAAGTTTTTCCCTACTTCTGTGTTGGCTCATGTAGATAAAAGTGTTTTCCACTACAGATGAACTTGCAGGAGTATCCTTTGGTTAATTATGTTCCATTAGTGACTAGAAGCCGTGGCACTACTAACTGTCACAGGATGAAAGACAGCTTGTACCCAAAATAATTTGCAGCTCAGGGAGGAAATTTTCAAAGCCACAGAAAGCCGTTCGTTTCCCAGCTGACATTTACGCTTTGAAAAACATTTCCCTAATGGACAAGAGAGGGGCCCTTCCTGAGTCCAGAGGCTTTCCTTCCTCACTTGAAGTCCTAAAATACACCAGTCTGGCTATTAATCTCAGTAGCCATCACATTTAGCTAAAGCTGAGCAGGGTCAGCGCCAGCGTGCTCATCTGGGCCCGGACGTGGCTGCAGAGCAAAGCGCCACAGTTGGGCTGCTGGTCCCCATCAGACAGGCTGACCTGCCCAGCCACATCGACTCATTTTTCATTACTGGATTATTTTTTATTATCATGCCATGTTGACCTGAAAACTTAACTGCGTTGCCTGCTGCTGTGGGCCTTCCTCTCATTTCATGGGAATACCCAAAGACAGCCCAGAGCCTTCAGCTGGGCTTGGCGTTTCTCTGTAAAACAGACGTGCCTGTTTCTTTTAAATGGTTCTTAAAGTTTGTCAGCGCTTTGATACAGTTACAACGAGAGCTTGTTTCTTCTAAGGCACAATCAGGGTTATTGGAGTTAACTTGAGGGAGAAATAAACACTAGTTTATTTTCAGCAACGCTTCGTTGCTGATACTCCTTAAGGGCTCAGCGTATGTTATGATATAGGAGGATTACATTTAGCAGCTCTTAATAAAAATGAAATTATGATCCATCCCTAGCAATCTATTTTGCTTTCCTGTTAATCTAAATATTTTTATTAATTAAAAGCAATGATTCTTTATGTTCTGGTTTCAGGGAGAGGAGATTATTTACCTTCAGTTCTTAGTTTTACTTGAACTTTTCCTTCATATATATAATACTTCTCTTAATTACCCTTTTTAATTGAGTTGATAATGCAGCAGTCAGCCAACATTTTTTTGTTGATTTATTTGAAGTAGTTTCTAAAATTAGATTATTATATTGTTGTCTCTCTTTTGAAATTCTGAATTCCAAATTGTGCATAGCAAGATACTAACATGCATTTTTTCCAAAACCTGCAGAAAAAGAAAGCCTCAACTCTTGAGAAACTAATAGATAACATTGAGAAAGGATGTGAATTTCCAGTTCTGCAGTTGGACCCCATTTTCAGATCTTACTGTCTTTTCCCTAGTATTCATGAAAAATCATACACAAAATAAATGATAGAGAACCTAGGACTTGAGTACCTGGGGAAATAACAACAATAATGACAGTAATAATGATAATAATAACTAATAATAATACTAACAATTCTACTACTACTACTAAATATTTTTTTTGCCTCTTTTTCCTTTCTTGCTAGATGATGTCTGGAAGAGCATTATCATGACTACAGAGAATCTCCACCAGCAATCTACAGACACCTGCTGGCTAGATTAACTGGACACTAGCTAGCCTTTGATTTTGTCATCTTTTAATATTTCAGTGCTTTTGCAAAGGACTGTAAAGTGCATAGTTAAAAGGAGATCTTTAGAAGTATACAGAGGACCCTTTGTGTGAATTCTAGTCATATTTTTCAAAGAACTAAAAAGGCTTTCTTTTTATTGAAGAACAGATGAATTTAAAAGATTTGTTATAAACCCAGCTTTGAGAGACTATCAGAGTTATCAAGGCCCATTGTCACACAGAATTTGGCAGCAGATCTGAAAGATGAAAGTATTTACCTTGTGAGCATTTCCACTCACACGGACTTATTACCTTCTTTACAATCTGATACTAAACCCAGGATGGAAAAAATGTAGGAAAAAATAAATTCCATTACCCAAGTGTTGCATGATGTTGGCGTACAGGCATCTGCAGAAAGGAAGGAAGGAAAGAAGGGGCCTCCAGGGACGGAGACTGTCCTGGAGGTTACCCAATGCACAGGAATCCCTTTCTGCATCGTCTTGCCAGGTCTTGCTCTGATATGATGGCCTGAGGTGTCAGGGAACCTGATGTGGTGGTTCCTGTGGTCCCTTCCCATCCTACACCCCTGTGCTATCTTCTCCAGCCCCCTTTGTCACGGGCATCTTAGCTAGACAATTCTCAGCTGAGCGAGAGGGAACGGAGAGATGTGGTTAGGGTAGGGAGTTTTGTAGCAGAGTTGTATTTCTGTGTGAAGCTTTTCAGCATTCCTCCAGCCTCAGGGTAAGCAGTTGTCAACAGGTAGGCTGGGAAGCACTGATGCCATTTTAGATAACCGTAGCAGTGAAGCAAAGCCCCAGATAAGGTCAGGTGGTGAAGGTGGTGAATCATACAGAGAACAGCAAGCATCAGGTCCAGCTGAGGGAGTCCAGCTGAAATGGTTCTCAGGAAAGTTCCTTTAGGTGAGAAGTCTCAGAGGTGCACTCCCTGTTAGAAGTGCTGCCTGGAACACACCCCCCCCCCGTTCACCTACCAGAAACGCTATCAACTAGTATGTCACTGATTTCTAACACCGTTACAAAGTCTCCTCCAGAAAGCTGTTCTCAAGGCCTCCTGCCAAGAATATGCCTCCCCGGTCTTTCCAGTTGACCTTCATTTAATGCCAGCCTTTGCTGATTAATTGCTAAAATAGCAAAACACTGTGGGGTGTCATGCAAAACCCTATCCACATGCATTAGAAATACCTCATTGCTGTGTTTTTAACACAAGGTCTCTTAATTTATCAAAAATGAGCTGACACTAGAGAAAACTAAACAAAACCCCAATTTGTCACATTCTTTTCTGAAAAATACTACTATTTTATTAAGAAATCAGAAAGTATATATTTTTTTACTAAAACAGTTCTTCCCACACCCCCACCCCCACCCCCAAGATGGCATCTTAAAGCCTTTTAGAAGACACAGGAAAGAAAAAAAAAATAAAAGCCCAGTTCCCTTTATCAGAAGATTTTACCAATAAAGATTGCCAGACTTCCTCCTCTGCTGAATCTTGTTCAACAGTTTATAGATTTTGAGATAAGTATACCATCACTATAAATAATATGTTTCAATCAGGCAGAAACTTCCTCCAGAAAATCCTGTGTGAACAGCAAGGATGATTATTAGCAATTTTTTTTGTTTGTTTGATTAGCGTTCTCAGTTGTTGCAAACATGGTCATGATTATCCTATAAACCAGCAAACACAATAATTACCAAAAGACAAACCTGTGGGTTACTACTGGATTGAAATTACTAAAGAATCCCATTGTTAATTAAATTCACTAGACTAATTCCTTAGCCTGAAGACTCATAAGTAGATCTTAGTTTTAAAATCTGTTTCAGCCAATAACCATTTGACTAATTTCAAATTAAATATCTTAGTCAGGATATTTCTCAGGGAATTGCATCTGAATATCATTATTATATCATCTAGAGAAATGTTTTCTTCCCAGCTATGAAAAGGAAAAAAAAAAAAAAAGTAAACAAAAATTCTTTTCAATGGGATTTTAATATATTTTTCTAAAAGTGAATTCAACACTTGGCCACCTTGGAAACCAGCATCCTTCATTTATCCACAGATTGTAAATGCTAAATCCTACACACATCATTTTGTCAGTCTACCTAGGTCATAATTAGCAACATCTATACTTTGCTTTTCACTGCTGGGACACCAAACTGGTGTTATTGCTTTAAATAAATTGTATGTTTTCCCAAGAATTACATTTTTGGGAGAGGAGAAACTGCACTGTACACTCATTTGAGTGAAATTCTGACAGGCATGTTCTCAAAAAAATATTTTTTTTCCAGTTCTTACTTCAGTTTTGAATATGCTGGTTTCACCAGCATAGAACATCGCTATTTCTCCTCACTGAGCTTTTTTGCTCACCAGAGCAGAACAGCGGTGAGAAGTCTGTGGCTGCGTGGCTGTGCCCCCAGCAGCGTTTGCTGCAGAGCTCACGTCAGTCTGGCCGGACCCTTCCCTGCTATATTGAAATGCAGCAACAGCCGTTCAGTTCTCAGCCTGAGATCTTTTCCAGAATAACGAACACAGGAGGAACCTTCTGGAACTCGGTGCTGCAGGCACTAGGGTTGGGAAGCCTGTGTGGACAAGCCCACGCAGCCCTGCAGCTGCAGCACTCTGCTGTGGGACGCGCCGGCGTTGGGTCTGCACCCACGTGCTGGCACGGGCAGGTGAGGAAAGGTGAATCGGTTCCCACGGTGCTGTTCTTCTCTTGTGGGGATGCTCTGTTTTCGCCAACGCTTGCCTCTCCTATTGTGGTTATACCACAAGCCATGATCCAGAAAGGATGGTCCAGGGTTACTTTGAGAAAGATGCTCTTTTTTTTGTAGAGATATTCCTATGGCAAGTGGACTTCATAGGCAATCCAGGCTCATCCTGATTCACTCACCAGGGCAGTCAGGGCATGAGGCAGGAGCTCTTGAAGGTATCCCCCTTCTCAGCCTGTTCCTGCATCCAGCCAGCAAAGAAAGAGTGAAGATGGAGGGGCTGTCTTGAGCACTAAAACCACCACAAACTAGAAAAATTCACTCCAATTCCTGCTTTGAGCTTAGTGATGTCTAGCTGAGCTGGGACATTTCCTTTAGAAAGACATTTATTCTTAATTACAGCACTTGTGTCTTTTTGGTATGAAGATTCGCTTTCAGAAGAAAGTGACTTATGTGAGAAAATAAAAGGTATTCTAGAGAGTTCTGCAGAGCTTCCTCATGACAGAAACCCCATTCAGTAACTTGATAATGAACAAGAGAACAGCACTCACCTTTTCTCTACCACCGCAAATATGCAGGAAAGATGAATCCCTGGAGGAGGTCTGGAAGCCACCAGGATTTTTCTGAGGTTGAACACAAATGGTAATGGTATAATACTTTTTTTCATTTAGTCTAAATGACAGGGTAGGAAAAAAAACACCCATCACAGTGAAAGAGCAATTTGGAAACTTAACTTTAGTTATTCATATCCAGAAGGAATCTGTCAGTGTGAACTCAGCTGGTTCTAGGGCTGAGCTATTTTTAGATGTGCTGGATCTGTAAAAAATAAAAATAAAAAATTAAGATATAGGCTGGGAAAAAAATTGGTTTGCTTATGTCATTTGCCTGCTTTTTGAGCAATGTCATGTAATCTCTTGTAGGCAGGGCATTGGTAAGGAAAAGTCTACAATAATCACTATGAATTCTGCTTCCTCAGGTAGAATTCCTGCCGATAAGTCGTTCCACAAATCAGCCATACATTAACCTTCCTTCTGGGAGGTGACGGTGCACTAAGCGGTCAGAGAAAAGCACTGCTTAAGTAATAGGATCTGAGCACTGATGGTCCTGCTTATACTTCTACAGTGGCATTTGCACCCGTTTTCATGCCTATCCGTCACACTTAGGCGGGTATCTGCTCATCGAATCAGCATGGTTCAGCTCCCAGCCCAAAGCACTTTATTTACCTGTCTCTGCACTGCTCTGAAGGTGAAGCACTGCTTTATAGCACTTTTCATGGTATATATTGTGCTTTTCTAGATCAGCTGCTTTCTTTTCTTTTTTTTTTTTTTAAAAAAGGTCCTTTAATCAAGTCATCAGGAAGAAATTTCAGAACGCTGGAGAGAGAGGAAACAGAATGGCTCCATTATGAAATGAGAACAGACCTCACCCTGCCAATTTTCCAGCACACGGGGCCTCTGCCCTTGCTTTGGAGGAAGCTGAGTGGGTTGCAGTGATATGTGCAGGCAAACAAGAGTTCTCCAGGGTGGTATTGCTTTAATCACTTCAGTGAGTAAGGAAATCAGGCTGCAGCAAGTTGTCATGTAACGAGCTCATGCATAAAAGCCCGTGAAGCAAGAGCTGCTACACAGGAAGACATTGTTCCTTTGTAGTCCTTTCAAACTTAATGCTGCGGGTTTTAGCTGCGTTTGTGTATAATTATACTATTTAGTTATGACAACAAAGACAAAAGAGTCATTGGGCCCTGAACTGCAGAGTCATGAACATCCCATGGGAGAGAGATCTTCAGCCATGACTGGATGGATCTGGCCAGCTGGGAAAAGACCAAACAATTTCTGGTCTTCCAAATAAAAAAACTTTTTTGTAAAGCCTCAGTTCAGCAAGGGCTTTTCAGTAGGACATGACAAACGACAGCTTGTCACATTGATGGCGGTTTCTATTGCTTCTACGCTGACAGACGCAGACCGTGGATAAGCCTTCTCACTTAGCAAAGTGAGAGGATCTGCTAATTATAGCCTGGCTGTTAATGTAGCCTTTGGTTTAACTCAGGAGTGCTTCAATTAGGTTGCTCTCAGACCTTCTACATTTGTATTTTCAGTACAAATTGCTGATCCTTCTGTGTTGCTGGCTGAAGTGATAGGCTGTGGTGCAGCCATAGAGCCTGGTAAGGTACAGCTACAAGCAAGCACGACATCAACAGCAATGGGACCAAGGGCTGGGAAAAAGCGAGGAACAGGTGAAAATCCTGCCCCTGTGGCTGTCATTGGGAGGTTGCCAGAATTTTGTTCCCATTCATCATGTGTATCATCATTTAGAGGGCATCTAATGACTGCTCAGACAGGATATTTTAGCTGTCCGCACATTGCAATTGACCTAGAAAAGGTCAATTGATGTCCTACTGCAATCAGCAGGAACTGATTAAACATGCAACAATTGTGGTGAACGGTATTGGGTGGGAGAAACCAATGTCATTCCACTGACAACTTCAATAGAAATCTGATATTTTTCACTAGAAATCATCCAAATGCTTTTGAAGTGCACTGGAGTTACGCCATTACCTTCAATGAGCTTCTAATCAGAGCACACATCTGGATAAGGCATAAAATTAGTGTATTCTTTAAACATGGGAAAAAAATATTGGCAATTCATTTTGTTTCACTTAGGCATATGTAATTCCTCGCTACCACCACCCTTCCCTTCATTTGTCCTCATGCCTTTCACTATCAGAATGCCAATGAAATAAAGTTAACACTCTTTGTTGTAGTACAAAAATTATCAGCTGAATGCCTCGAAGCTTAACAAAAGTGGATATTAAAATTAAATAAAACCTAAACCCCAGAAAAGAAAGAGAAAGGACTTAGCTTAAGCACATAAAAAAATACTGGTAGAAGACCTTTAAACATTACCTTAATAGTTGCAACTGACAATTTCAGCAGCAGCATCTGGAGAAAAAAAAAAAAATACTGTCTTGCATTGTATTTTCAAGGCTGGACGTGAGGTGAAAAGGAAGAATAACTGAAATGCCCTAATATTCTTGATTTAGATGAATACACCCAGAATACCTGGAGTGATGAATATAACCAAGAGGTGGCAGCAGTTCATGCACTATTCATTTATTTTGCTTTCAACATTATTTTCTTCCTATAAGGTACAAGAAAATTAAGTTGTTTTTAGGTTATGATGTAAATTGATTCCATTATTATTAAAGGGAAAGGAGTGGCAGAGACAAAGGAGACAGGGAGGAATAGTCTGAGGAAGGGATCTGGAAATTTGTTTTACACATGCATCTAAGGACTCTTTCTGGAAAGAAGTGTTAACTGCATGCGGTATGAAAGAGCTAAAAAACTCCTCCAGTCAGAAATGTCTTATGGGCATCATACTGTACAGCTACACTACTATGTGGTAAACACATTTCCTGTGATCTGCTATGGTTCCAGGATACATCCCATTCTCACAGGCAAGGATAACTGCTACCATCTGGAGAATCTTATGTTTGCTTTGAAGACAGGATGCTCGAAATGATGCTCTGGTGAGTAGCTTAAACCTTGTTCCTTCAAGGAGGGAAACTGCTTCAGATACACAGTAGTAGCGTGCTAAAGAGAGAATTACAAAGTTTATGTTTAGTTACACACGTGCATCAAAAAAGAAACCCTCCTGTACACTGAATCACTGATTCTGACTCAATCATACATACTCAAAGGCATCTCTTTCTTCAGGGCCACATCTTGTAGGGACTAGACACTTTCCAGTGGCTTCCATCTTTTATATCAATGAAAATGTGTAAAACCTGTAAAAACGAGCAACTGTTTTGGCTAGGCGATAGAATTAAAAAAAGAAAAGCTGAAATGACCTTATTCTGAGGGTACATTTCTTCAAAGATAATGTGGAGTAGCTACAACAGTCAAAGGAAAATACTGCAATTATTAGTTACATTTTATAAAGGACTGAACACAGGGACAAAGACACACTCCAACCCCCTGACTATTTCAAGAAGGAAAAATTTGCATTAAAAAAATGAGTTAAAACATCTTGAGGGATTCAATAAATGTTCCGTGACTTGGGAAAAGATGATTACATCTATAGAAAACTTAGATCATTGCTCAGTCAATCAAATACAGATAATCATAGACTTGCTTAGCTGTCAGGTAGATAGCTAGATAAATATACAAAAAAACCTGAAGTTATCACCACCAGACTAAATTCCTTTGCATTGTGATCAGCCTAGTTAACCATCACTGTCTTTCACAGCATCAACAAATTATGCTTTTCTTCCTTTACTGCATCAGAGACAAAGGAATGAATAGTCATGACAAAATCCAGGATGCAGATATTCCGTCTGAAATGGCTTTAGGTCGTGTCTAACCCCAGTCTGCAGTCCAGGAAGGTGATTGCTGAGTATTGCCCAAGCACATCAGAGATCACAGGCTGCTCCCCTCGACAACATGGGGGGGGGGGGGGGGGGGGAAAAAAAAAAAAA
>JAVJGJ010000062.1:21358640-21385282 GCA_035590215.1 Microhierax caerulescens
CCCCCCCCCCCCCCCCCCCCCCCCCCCCCCCCCCCCCCCCCCCCCCCCCCCCCACGAAGAAAAAAAGTCCTTTGTATGGCATATGTTTAAGCACTGCATATGTACAGGAGCACATTCATTTAGCCCATAGATCTTGCCAGCACGGTCTGGACTGAAGCTGAGTGTCTTAGTGCTGCCTAAATGCAACCAAAATCCTTGAGAAAGGTGCCCATCCAGGAAGAGCTGCCTGAGAAAGTCTTGCAAGTGCTTTTAAAACATAAACCCAAGTATTCTGAGTACAGGCTACACTTTGCCTACTAGTGCATGCATGAAAGTTGTGGAAGATCTGCCCTGTAGTTCCCCTCCTTTCTGATTTTGTTAGATAGGGATGAAAATATCTGATTTCTCCCTGTCCTAACTGTCTGTGTCAAGTAGTGGCCTTTATAGTCACATTTCCTCTCAGTGGCCCCCATGACAGGTTTTGCATTTCAGGGTGCAGCGTGCACTGTTACAAAGGGAAGGTGGTAGTGCTTACCCCATTTCCAGCGTACTCAAATTCATAATTCAGAATCAAGATTTGGAATCTTCCTAGGCCAGAGCCGCAATTCCCTGTCTCCAGAATAATCACTTTAAAATCTGAGGTAATTCAAAAGAAAGGATACAACAAGGTAGATTTCTTTCTGGAAGTCTTAAGTAGTGCCTCGTGATTATTATTGGCTAACTCTTAAGTGGCTGTTCTTTCAGCATAAAGAACATTCTTGACTATTTTTCAGAAATCGCTATTTCTGCCACTCACGCCGTTCACTGTCAAGGTAAGCCAATATAAACAGTATGGCTTTTTGCCCTAAAGCTAGGTGGCAAGATGATGCAGGTAAATATTTTCAAGGACTTCATTCACATGCTTTCATAAAATGACATAGCATGACATGAAATACTCATTTCTTCACTTGCAACTAAAGAAAGCAGTAAACCATGGCCATTCTAATTGTATTTATATGGAGTACATTTCTCAAAGAAATGCCAATGCTATTTAAACTTTTTTAACAAAAATCTGAGTATGTCAAAATTCATGTCATGAATTAACGTGCATTAAAAAATGCTGCCTATTTAGCACTTAAAAAATAATAAGCAAGGTTTTGCCAACTTTTTTGAAAAACTTCTGTGTCATCCTGAATTTGCTTCCTAAGTATTTGTGCTGTATCCACAAATGCTCGTTTACAGGCAATGGCTATTGTCAAGCTACGGTTATTTTCAAAATGATCATAGGGCATAAATTCTTAACTTACAATAAAGATCCTACTCACTTTTTTTCAGTTTTCCCTTCCTTTGACTTTGTGCTAATGTAACGCCATGGATTCTGCTAGGGTCAAAAGGATATAAAACTGTAGTAGCTTTGCTTCTTGTTGGAGGGAGATTGCAAAGGAATCGATTGAACAGGTCAGTCCACTAAGGAATAAGACTCCTAAATGTAGAAATGGCAGGTTTTCTTGCTGTAGTCCAAAGTCCCTCTGGGGACCCAGGCCTGGAGCCATCAGCTTGCCAAGCCAAGGATGCCTTCCTGCTGTGTCAGTAGCACCAGGAGCTTGACAGGCCATGCTGATCCCATCTGTAGATGTTACTGATGTCTCTAGAACCATGAAAGATCCAGAAAAGACTTAGTGCCTCAGGACTGACACACTTTCTGTCTACATTGCCAGCTTCAGTTCGGGAAGATCCTGGCAGTAACATTTTCATGCCTGTGCAAGGTCCTTACAAAGCTCTTGGCAGATAGGCAGGAGGTGTCCCATGGACCTTTATTGCAGCAATGAGCCTTCTAGGGATGGATTTTCAGGTTTCTGAGGTTATGTCTTGGAGGACTGAGCATTATCACCTTAAAATCTTCTCAGTCCATCCAGGCAGTAGAAGGATGCTGAGAAATCCTGGACATGAACAAAGCATTCCTGTGAAGACCTCAGATGAATTTATGTGAAAAGTACAAAGCATGATTGTAACAGTAGGGTAAAAATGCAGATAACATGGAAAAAAAGAAATGTAGGCAGGGAGAGATGAAATTTTTGAGTAGGTCCTTTCATGTAGTCAAATCTGTGTTAGTTCCAGTAATGTAGGAAGTCAGTGGGTGTCTGATTATCATCTCCTGAAGACAGAAAAATTGCCACTGTAACATTTTTTTTTAATCAGACGGATTTTTAAATAATAATTGAATTATATATAGCAGCTTTGTTGGCTTTTTTTTTTTTTTTTTCCCTCCACCTGGCTTTCACATACAAAAGCTTCCCCTTCTCATACCATTGGCAGCTTAGACTATGAGCAATGTATTTTGTCTTCAGCTTAAGTTCAGTATGTGTTTCTGGACTACTTGGCAGGAGGGTGGGGGGAATTCCTTTGTAATGGTTTCTAAATAAATTCAGTATCAATTTAAACTATTAGAGGAAGTTAAATCAAAATAATTAGGATATTAAAATACTTTGTGCATTTCCAATCACTGGTTTATTGCAAATCTGGATCTTTTCCAAGGAACAATAATAGAATGAATACATTAGAATGTTTCCTTCCCCTTAATATGAAACCATTTGCTCATGAAAAGATGATTGATAACTTGCATTAAACACAAAACCAGATTGATTTGCAGACATGCTTGAGGAGGGGCTGGAAGGAAAGGAGAATAAATGTCACATTAACAAAACATTACACAGACGCACATTCACACACACTAAGTATATTAACCAAATAAAAAAGAAAACAACATAAAAGCTTTCATAGCACCTCTTCTCATTAGAAAAATGTACTAACCCTGTGCAACGCAATTGCTAAATACACCTTGGCATGGACAAAGAGAGGTATTTTGAGATTCTGATTGCAAGTGCTCTGAACCAGTTCAGAGAAAAAAGCTAGAGCAGGGTACAGAGAGAGATAAATGTAAGCTGATTGCAGTGTCATCTAAGTTATTGGCTCTGTCTTGTTTCTGATCCCTCCACAATTCTTCTTCACAAAGTGAAGAATTATGTCTTCCAAACTGTATAGCCTACTGGGACTAGGGTAGATTTAAATTAGATATTAGGAAGAGTAGATTATTTCAAAGAAATCCTTTACTTTGAGGGTGGTGAGGCACTGGAACAGGCTGCCCAGAGCAGCTGTGGATGCCCCATCCCTGGAAACGGTCAAAGCCAGGCTGGATGGGGCTTTGGGCAACCTTGTTCAGTGGCAGGTGTCCCTGCCCATGGCAGGGCAGGGTGGAACTAGGTGGTCTTTAGGGTCCCTTCCATCTCACACCATTCTGTTATTCTATGAAATTAGTTTGCACTGTGCAAGTCCATGGTCTGTGGGAGTTGCCACAGTCTTCTCTGCCACTGCCACAGAAACGTCTGTTTCTGATAGTTGCCACATTTGGCCTTAGGGCAGTCTCGAGTTTCCAGTCTTTGTTCCAAGCCCTGGTGCAATGTCTAGTGTGGCAAGTGTTACGTGCAGGTACATGCGCATCCATTTCTGCCAGCTGGAGAGAGCAGGCTGCAAGCTAAGCCCCGTCTCCAGCAAAACACAGGGGGCTGAGCAGCATCACTTGAAGATACCTCTGCGTTTCTGTGACTCCTCAACACCTTTCTCATTTGTAGTTTTTTTGTTCTGCTTACTTCGGGGACAAAATTGTAATTTACCATATTTTCCCTGTTAGCTTTCCACTTTCCTTTCCTTCCCCCTGAAGAAGACAGGCATCGCTGTAGTGGATCAGATTCAGTCTGTCTGTCTTAGGCATTATCCATTCACAGCTTCTTAGGGTAGAATACAAGAAAAAACATAAATATTCAGCCTTCTGTGGTACATTTCCCCACCTTTCTGAAGAGAGCACAAAGAGAATACCCCTTTTCTGTTCACTTAAATGGATTTAGAGTCACTGCTTGGGCCATCTGGCATTCACAAAGCTTCAGAGTCACCCGATGTACGCACTACTTGGTAGTCTAGCTCCTGCTGCAAAGGTCCTTGCACCTTAACCTCCTGAGAAAGTCTGATTGTAACTAATGTGTCCCAGCAGAGACAGAAGGGGAGTGAAGGGTGCTAGACATAGCTACAGCCTACATAAGTGGGGAAGAGAAGAATTCTGCTGTAGTGAATTTGAAACAAGGATAAGCTTTCTTGAATCAAGTGAACACGTTGCTGCCAACAAAAGACTCCAGGGAAAAATGTGCATTGCAGCATAAACGAGAGAACTCTGAGTAGAAATCAAGATGCTAGATTTCCTCAGTATTTGATAACGCTGCGATCACTGCAGCAATATTATGTCTAGGTCTGGTGCCTGCCTCCATTTCAGGAAGGATATTGACAATTGTTCTGAAAAGAGGAATGAGCAAAATACCAGAAAACATGCCCAAAAGACAAATATTTAAAGAATTCAATCTATTGGTTTATAAAAGAGATTAAGTAGCTTCATCCCATTTCATATGGATTTCAGTGGGGAGAATGAACTAGTTTACTGTTGAAACTCAAGCTGATAAAGCTACAGTAAACCCAGGGATTAGAATCCAAAGTTGAACAAACAATCTGTGTGATAAGATACACATTTTTTAATAGGGAAGATATTAATCATTAGAATAATGCACCAGGAGCTTTCAGAGTATCACTGGGCAATTTCAGATTGCCATCAATTGCTTAAAGATTTTGCCTGATTTTGTTTTCTTTCCTTAGGAGTATCCACATTACACAAGTAATCCCTTAGAAGTTCACTTTGGGTCCCTCCTGGATTTTATAATGTAGAAGCTGATGACTCCTGAAATACCTAAGGATGTTCAGCTGCATCTAGTGGAGCACAACTCTATATCTCTGCAAACGTATTTCAGTGCCAAGGCAAAGCAAAACCATACCTGATGCAGTGGGCCATTGATATTTGAAAGTAAATCCCTTGGGTTTTAATTTAAACAGGTCCTAAGATCCCTGTTTAAAAGTGTGTTTCCTTTCTCGTGAGTCACCAAATAACTCCTTGCTAATCCCCCTCATTTACATTGAATATTAGCCTTGTGAAGAATGGAACTAATTAATCCTGCATAGCTATAATTTAGTAGCTGGGCTGCACAACAGCGTGAGAATTAGCATGGCACTGGGCGCCAGGTTATCAGGTCCATTTTCTGGGTAAGTCTTATTATGTTCTGCAGGACAGGCACAGCACACAACGGATTTAATTACACAGCCTTTCAATCAGCTTCCTTGTAAGCCAGGAAACTATCTTCTAACCCTCTCACTTTACAGCAAGCAATGCCTTCTCTGAAGCTACTCTTGCTTTGTACTTGATCAGCTGATCATTCTACCTGGACACTAATTATTAGGAGTAGCTAATGACTAATGACTTTTCCTGCAAGGTCATATCCCAAGATGACACCAGAATCTATAAATATTATCCTAGTTTGGTAATGACTAGTAGTAAAATGATGATTAACAGCAAACAGCCCACTTTCTGAATAACATATAAATGAACATATAATTTTCAAAATAAAAACAATATTACACTAATTAATAGCATGGACAAATAAGTACATAAATAAATAAAATCTCAACTTCAGTTGATGACAAAGTATGATGTTGTCACACATCCTTCTCTCTAAAGGGACTTTACACATTAGATATGTCCAGTAAAAGGTGTGGGTTATGCTGCCAGGTCTGGCAGTGACCTGCCTCAAAAAATCGCTCAGACTTTCCCTGCGTGATCCTCCTACTGCTCTACCTTTTTTTTTTTTTTTCTTCAGTGTTGATAGTAAAGTAGTTTTGTTCAGTATCATGACACACACCCCCAGCAGAGACCTGTCCCATGAAGGTGACTCTCAGATTGTCTCTGTGCTGTCAGTGGACACAGAAAATGTTCTGAGGGGGTAGCTCAGGTCTGCGGTAGAACGGAGCACCCTTTGCGAGCTCTTCTCCAGGATACACAGTAGGTAGGCTCCTAGTTTTGATGATTTGGTTAAATACCTTGAAATCATTAAGAAAGCCTGCCTTGTGCATGCTCATTTCTCCTCTCTGTCAGCTAAGAAAAAAGAGATGGCAGAGTAAGGGAGACTTTTAGGCTTTCTTACTGCTAAAATGTTCGGATTATAAAGATCTATCACTGTATTTCACCAAGGAAGGAAAAAGCAAGTCCTACCACATGAAAACATTCAGATGTGAGAAAAGCAGCGCAAGACTACAAAGAGATTGCTGGAGATTCTCCTTGTTTCATTATTTATATTTCCCCACAGTGGCGTAAACCCACATTCTTATATTCAATATAAAATATAATGCATTTAATTGATCTAAGTAATTTCAAGGCTGCTGAATAGCAGAAGCCTCCGGAGTGGAATATTCTGACTTAATGATCACATAAAATTGCTCAAAGTGTTTTTAATGTCATTGTAATTTCTGAGTTTATTTAATAGTTGAGGGGAAGAGAGGGTAACATTAACAGTCATCTGCATGGCTTGCATGACTGTATATAACAAATGAGACGTGCGTTTGCCACAAGAGCCATCTTTTTAAAATGGCTGCAGTAAAAATGCAGTTTCACTGAGCATTTGCTTTAGGCCATGACACAGTTTTAACGAGGACAATACCGCATTAAGATTCAGGACACCTCAGATTTGTTTCCAAGTGTTTGGCCTTTTATTGAATCAGATCTCTTCTTGATTCTTTCTCAGCCTCAGCCATTGAGTTCATAAAACCAACAGCAACAGCTGTCCAACTCAGATGTCTATGTCAGTGTGGTTGTAATCCACATTGCACCTGGAGAGTATATGGTAAAGGCATTTCGTATTTACTTTTTATTTAGTGTGTTGTAAACAGCTGCCGCTCATCCCTAATCATCAAAACCTTGGTTAATGTCAGATACTATTTTTCTCACTGGCTAAGCCCAGGCTCACTTGCAGATGAGGGTCAACACATTCACAGGCCAAAAGCGTGAATCCACTACGGGCCTGTTTTGAAGCACGAGAGGGGATTAGGTATGCAGTCTGCACGGATGCTTTTTGCAGTGCCGGTAGCCTCCCTGATTCCAAACCAGTGATAGGTGCAGCAGCAGCATGTGTTGCTCTGCTGGATATCTTTATTCCCCCCAGCCCAGTGTTTGCTAGTTGAAGTCTTTTCCCCAGTTTCTACCGACAATTTTCAGAATTACTTTGCAATATTAAAACAAGAATTAAGATTTTAAAGCTAGTTCCATATTCTCCTCTATTCCTTCTACCCGTCTGATCTGTTTGAAGTTATTTTAATCTCCTCTCAACCTTGCCATTTTTTTTCCTATTGGACTTGTCTAATTTGCTTCATTTCTAAGTCATGATGATATCCTCAAGACACCAATTCATAACTTCCTCATGTTGAAATTGTTCATTAAAATCTAATTTTTACCGTCTAATTCTGGCTTTTTAGCTAATGAAATCAGAGTAATTATAAATATCCATCTTGCAACATTGCATATTGACATTTGAATATAAAGACTCAGAATGGAAGAAAAGCATCACTGGAGAACTTTCTTTCCTCTAGCTGCAGAGGAAATTAGCTCAATCATAAATATATAGATTAAAATACTCTCATCTAAATTCATTTCAATATTAACTTTATACTGCCAATAAGGTTTGCCTGAACATGACCCATAAGGGGCTATATCTAATTTCACATGAGATATGTCTGGTTTGCTCAGATCCATTATTTAACAAAGAGAACTGAAAAGCTCAGAAAGAAAGGTACAGCTTGCTGTATTTGATCCAGAGTTCAACAAGGGCTTTAACATCTTCCAAAAATATTAGAATATATTGAATCACTCAGGAGCACTCATAGTACTTTTTCCTAGACTTATTTCAGTTGTTAATTCTAGACTAGGTTGGTGGTTGAATTTTATGGGATCACTTTGTATTAAGACTCCCTGTGACATCAAAGAGCTACCCCACAATTTATAAGAATTAAAAGAAGAATTTCTTTATATTTCTAAATGTCTGGCAATCCTACTAAAGTTATAAACATGGATGGATATTAATATATTGATGAAACAGTCTGAAAAATATATAGATAAGGGAAAGACAATCAGACTTGTAATAGCTTAATATATTATCACCACAGGATGGGGATCTGATCCTGTGTGTAATTCTGCAGTTATAGATCCTTTTGAAATAGCATAGTTTGGAGAGCTGGATGTAAGTTCTGCGGGCACACCACTTTAAAAAAGACTTCAGAAAATCATAGGTAAGGTATTGTAAAGATGATCAAGTAGGTATGTTGTTATCGGAAAAAAAAATATTAGTTCAATCAAAATTATTTACTTAGTGGCATCCATTTTCATAAACTTTCTGTAGATCCCTGCCCAATTTCTTGCCAAACTGCTTTGTGAAATGTGAGGATGCTTACTTATTGTTTGTGCTCCAGTGAGGCAGCCAAACTTCAGCTTGCCTTGCAAATGGGCCCTGCTGGGCTTCCAGGTCCTGCACCACAGAGCCAAGTGTCTGAATGGGCTGAAAGCCCCAGCCCCTGGCAAAAGTAATGTCCTGACAGGTAATCTGCAATCTGAGAAGCAAGAAGATTTCAACTCCACTGGCTACGGATTGATTTAAAGATGAGAAGTGAAGTTTAACTGCTATTTTTTGGATCTAAGAGCTTAGACTCCTAGACTTGTCCTTATTCTAACTTTTCAACATTCTAAAAAGAAATACTTTGATGTTCTGTATCCTATTTTTTGAAAAAATGAAGCAGCAGATATAATCACTGAGGAAAGAACTGCTGGGAAGAGCAAAAATGTTAGACAGAAATTCTGTACTCAGTGCCTCAGCCACAACAGAGTTGTTCTCTCACTCCATATTTTACACAACAGCTCAGAAGAGGTTTGTCTAGTGAAGGCAGCTAAAATCATCATTACCAGTCTCCACAACGTACAATTACTTCGATTCATGCAATCTGCCTCTGTGATGAGATGTCTCACAGTAAAGACATAATAACCACTAAAATAACTATTTAGTTATTATGGCTAGATGATTCTAAGTTCATTTTATTCAAAAGCTTCAGTATCAGCTGATTTGATATCTGTTGGCAAAAATACTCTTCTTGGCAATAGACCAATGAATTCACAGAACAGACACAAGGGAGACTTGTTTCAGGCCCAACATCAGTTAAAGGAAAATATTCTTCATGGGCATTGTGTCACGGCAGAGAGAATGGAGAATGGTGTGATTCAGTGGCAGAGATGAGAGATTCCTGAGTGTAAGAGCATGTTCAGGCAAGCATTCCCTGGGCATGAGTATAGGCTGATCCTCCAGAAATTTGCAGCTGCAGCTTTTCATGCTGGAATTGTGAGCATCAGGCTGCAGCTTTTGGGTGGTAGGTCCTGATGAGATAACTGGTGGCCACTGACATTGGTTGGTGCCCAGGAATGCACCGACTCTGGGGTTATCATTCATTAGCTCTTGTGGAAACAATTTAAGAATTTAATCTTGTGGCAGTCAAAAAAGACAGACCCTAACACCTCATACTATGTGAATGTTTGTTCTATTTCAAAGCATGGAATGTTGAAGCTCTACAGCAGCCTGCTGGCTCTGATTTTACTTGGAATCATGCAGAAGGGTTATTCTGGAAGTCAGCTTTCTTTTGGAAATAAAAAGGATCTGGCAATTACTGCAACTGAGTATCAGCATGAACAGAAAATGGTCACACAAAGCAGTCTGCAATAGCTATCATTTACTTCTGTTGCCAGTTTAGTGGCATTAATGCACTGCATACCTGCACTTCAGAGAGGTCGGTAGTAGGAGGCACGTGACTTTTTCAGATGTGAGCAATGGAATAAGTATTTTGAAAGCATTGGACTTGGAGATGGCAGTTCCATTATCATGGGCATAAAGCTAGTGAAGAGAGGTTACAGAAAATAATCTGGACCTTGGAATATCTTTCTCTGCAACCCAGCTTTTGTACCAGGGAAGCCCAAGTGTAAGGATTACCAGGTCAGTTAGGCCAAATCAAGCCTGCATTGCAGCCTACAGCTAAACAAAGAGCTGGTTTAACTGTCTGTTCTCCTCCCCTAGGCACCAAGATCCAGAACCAAAATGCACAGATGCCAGGATGGTGGCTCATCTGTCCCGCTGCAAAACCCCAAAGAAGGGTTAATATTAATCCTGAGACGGTCACAAATGCAGCAGGACTGAGATCAATTGATCCTTTAGGGCACTCAGACCTATTTTCCTGTTTTCCTTTGTATGATTATCTGAGCCACTGTCTTTTGGTATCATTGGTGCAGGGCCCAGGTATCCATGCCAGTAGCCTGAGTGCTCTTGCCAGCAAGTTACATAATTCATCAAGGAAGCATGAGGGGGTATATGTGATTTATCCTTTTATTCCATGATGACCTATGATGCAACTCTCTCTATAATACTGTAAATAAACCATCCTGGCCCATCAGGCTTTTCCCTGAGCTTAGATACCAGATGCATGTGAGGAAAAGACCATGAAACTCTATAAATGCACTTTTTAAAAGGCCTTAGCTGGCTTCATCCCACCTAATTGTAAGCACCTAAGCGGAAAGTCCGATTAGGGAGTGAGCATGGGCACCTTTGGCACCTTATGTCTTCAGCAAAGAAAATCTGAAGAGATTTTCAGAGCATCGATCTGAAGAGATAATTTGATCTCAGATGCATCTCCTCCTGTCAAGGCTTTTTGCCTTGTTTCCTGCAGTGGAAGGGCACCTGACTTCGAAACCTCGGTTCTGGCCTAAGACGGGGTGGAAAATTACAGTCTGTGGTTTTTGTGTTGTTCCCATTCTCTAGCATATTATCCCTATTGTTCTCCCTGTGAATCTTCAAATTCTTCCTCTGCTTTGGATTTTTCCCCCATCTCTCATTTCCTCTGTCTGCAGTATTCCTACCCTTTGATTCTCTATTTCTTGCTCGTTGCACCCTCAGCTGTTCAGCTATTTCCTTTCTCTGATCATGTATTATGCATTTAAGTGGATATTGAATTAACAGTCACTTTTCCCAAAACTGGTCTTGAAGCAGCTAAAAACTAGACTGGAACTTGGCTATTAATATCAGATTTGGTTATACAATTAACTGAAAAGCAGAGGGTATTTTGAAAATATATACTAAAAAATAATTACAGATTTTCTCTTTGAACTGTATTTTTGTGGAAGAATGAAAACAAAGGAGCTTTAAAGCAAAAAAAAAATGTTTTCCCTTGAAAAAAGATTTTTGAATTTTTACATGACAGTAGAAGTATACAAACCAAAAAAAGAAAAATCGCAAGGCTTTTAATTTCAAGTTCAACAAAATACCTCATTGAAATTAAAAATCAGTTGGCTTGGGTTTTGTTTGTTTGCTTAGGATTTATGCTTCTGTTTTTAAAAGTTTGTTGCCATTAAGCTGTGAGCGAGCAATTTTTAAAACCTTTCTTGGTCCACCACAGAAATGAAAGATCTATTATTCACCAAACTCTGTCTCCTGTTCCTCCTTTCCCTTCTATTTTTGAGTCGTCAGTTTTCTCTTTGTCTGGCTGCCATCGATATTATATTGTCTCTACACGGTCTGGTCCAACCTCTCACACAATAGCACTCTCTGGTCTATAAACACTAACAAATTAATGTTATATTCAATGGAATGAAGCAGTACTGTTGAAAGAGATTGAGGGCTAGCAATTGAGAAATCATAGATGTATTTGCAAAGTGATACAGCCGCAAAAGGAAGGGCAATGCAATCTTAGGCTACGGTCAGAGAGACATTACATTATGGAGCAAAAATAAAAGCCAATAATTTTCCTCTGTACAGCTTGGCTGTGACTGCACCTGGAATATTATATTCAGTCCAAGGCACCAGAGAGAGATCGACAAATGGGCATTCAGAGAGAAGGGCTGCAGCAGCTGATTTACTGGGGAAAATTTAAATGAGCTAAATAAGAGGGTCGTGCTCCTCTGGGCAGCGCAGGGCAGAGCAGCACAGCTGGGAGCAAAGCACATATTGCCATGGGGACCTGGCTGTGAAGCTGTCTTCTAAGGAAGGTCAAAGCACCGCTGGTCTGCATCTACATCCTACCTTTTCCTTCATCTATTCCCTCAGGATAAACTCTTCTGAAACTAAATTTTCTGACAATCAAGCCAAATGAGCAAATTCGTCCTGGCCTGGGTGTAAAATATTTACCCTTAGAACAGCAAAGCTCCAGACCATCTGCCAGGGGTTTGTAACTCTGCCCAGCTGGATGGGCTGGGCCTCTGGGGACAGTTCCGTCCACAACTTTGCCTGTCACAGCTGGAAGAGGCAAATGTCACAAGTGGATTAGGTGAAAAGGCTGTCTTATTTCCACTTCCCACTTTCACATCAGAACTTGGCACAAGATACTCAATGGGCTACAACAAACAAGATTAATAATGGAATTAAACCAACTGCGCAAGACCCAGACAAGACTAGGGTCCAGATATTTTTTGTTGTGCAAATATGTACTGTGGAAAGCCTTGAAATATCAAGAATTTAAGCAAACATCCTGTGACAGCATGCGATATGTTTGTATGAGATTAGATAGAACATTTGCTTTTCGTGATGCTCTAAGAACATCTGCACTGCCCCTGCCCAAGCCATCAACTGTACTTCTGCAAGCCATCTGCCCCCCCAAAATAGACATAACACTCCGCCAGAAAAACAGCAGGCCACTGCCCCAGCCCAGAGAGTTTCTCTCGTAGTTTCTGTGACACATCTGAGGAAAAGCAACTTTTTTTGCAGCTGTTGGGTTTTTTTTTGCAACTTGTTTTTTTTGGCTGTAGAGAGCTGTGAGTTGAGACTAAGTATAGGAACTGAAATTTCCAAGTTGACCATTTGGTGTGGGAAGAGCTGGTTTTTTAAGAGCAGAGTACTTCTGGTGCAGGGAGCACACTCTGGATGAGGACCACTTCCACGCAGACAGAAAAACGCACCCAGCTGAGGAGGTGTAAAAAAGGACATGATCAGGCTTTTACCAGCGCCCGGCTTCTTTAAGGAAACTTCCACTCTTCAGTCTTTTCAATCCTGCATTTTCCTAGTTCCGTTAAGACTTTCTCCTCTGTCTTAATTGACTCTGTTGTGCATTGTGTCTCTGAAGACACATACTCGAGAAGCCAGCAGACACCTGGGGAAGCTACAGAAGCGTGGTGCAGGAGAAGGCAGGCTCCAGAGGCCAAACGCTACCACCTGGTTACTTCTCCAGGCAGAGCCCATCCGAGGGGTCTGAGCACGGTCCTGTGATCTGCAAGACCACGGAAGAAACCGGCATCGAGGATTTACTCAGACCTAACTGACTTGAAAATAGCCCACACTCAGCTGAATGTCCTTGAACCAGGTGTGTGGTGACAGAAAGGGGTACTGACTTAAGTGTGACAGAAAGGAAACGAAACTGTTGTCATTTTAGAGGAAGGAGATGTAGGCAGGACATTTTATTAGCAGAAACAGGAAAAAAAAAATAATCAAAGTCTAATGTACACCCAGGAGTTATTTGAAGCTAAGAATTAGCTGTGTAGTAAGAAGTAGAACTTGCTAACTGGCTCAACTATCATTTGGAAATCTACAGTGAAATAGCTAATTTATTATACAAATTAGACCAAAGCAGAATAAGGTATTCTGTTTAATCATAAAGATTTAGGGGGTGGAAGTCCTATATTTTTGAGCAAAACTGAATATTCTATGAAGTCGAATCTCCTCACTTCAATGAAGGTATTAGAATAGAGGGAAGAAAGTGGAAGAGGTCATGTTGTTTCATCAGGATTGCTTTCAAATAGTTAGTCACTAACTGAATGGGCTTTTCAGGAGAAAAATGGCCCAAGTTTCTCGTGCAGCTAACGCAGCTGCTACAGGATGCAAGAAGCAGCTAGTTAAATGACTTCTATAAACCAAGAAAGGTCAGGATTTCTTGTCAATAATTCTATCTGGGGGATAAGTACGTTTCCTTTTTGTCTGCTCCCAGAATGTATTATATACATCTGCTCTTTGTGACACTAGCAGTAAGTTGAGTAAGTGCTTGATTCATCAACTGGCTCACAAGCAAAGATAATTCTTATCTTCACAGGCAGGAAAAGTGTCTGCTAGGAGGAAAACCTGCAGTTAATTTCAAGCGTTAATTCCAGGAAGCCTGAAGCATGTGCAATACTGTTCCCCTTGAGGAACTTTGTGTTAATTATGGTCTTTGGCCAAATTTGCGAGGATTATGTTGAAACTGTAGTCCCCTAGTCAGTAAGATGTCTAAATATCTCTATATCCTAACCCCTTTCTTGTTTTACCTGGCCTGGGATTGCTTTCTCAACTCAGTTATGCTGTGGGAAGGATGCAAAGATAACGTGATTCTTTGAAGTTCTCAGGTCATCCTGACCTCCACTGCTTTGCTAGAAATAGATGGAGCAAGAGAAATACCAGCCACCTGAGCCTTCTTTTCTTCCTGTTCCAAGCAGTTTGAGAGGGAAAGTTATCAAGCAGATGAAACCAGAAAGACAAACATTGCTTTGCTAGTTTCAGACCTTTTTTTCCTCTTTTTTTTGCCAGTGAAGTTCAGTGTGTGAAGTACTGCACAAGACCTGGGCATGCTTTGTCTTTTAAAGTCCTGGCTGAAACTTCCACAAAGTCAAGACAAACTGTCCATTGAGTTCATAGGCTTTAAAACTTCTGACTTAAAGCCACTAAGATCCAAACGCTCATGCAAAAGTTCCTGAACTTCAGAAATGTTTCTGTGAAGAGCTCCTTGGGGAAATGTCATTATCTTTAATCAATTTTCGGGATTCACAAAGTAAGCTGTTGTTGATTACATGATTTATATATGCTCTCCATAGACTTGGAGGGGCTTTATGCATTATTTTACGGTGTTTATTGCTTATTATGGAAACTACATGATAACAGTGGTTTCAATTATAAGCCTATTAGGCAGGTAATTGACAACACAAGTACACTATAAAGTTACACTCTGCTTGCTCCAATACAAGTGCTGCGTTGTGTTTTTAGGCAGGCAGCACTGATAATCAGTACATAAATGATTTCCTAATTAACTGCTTCTGTCAGAATCCCAGTTTCACTCAACAAGCAAGTTGGCCAAGAGTTCATTTGTCTCTTCCCTTTCTCCCTCAGCTGTATCATCTCCTGTGGTGGGAAAATGTTCATCTCAACAAGAGTCTTGCCCAGACCGTGGCAGAAAATGCATTGTCTGTTGTCGTGTCAGTGGCTGCATCTCTTTCAAGTTCATAGCTGCAGAAGATCACTGAAAACAACAGAGTGACAATTCTTCAAAGCGGGTTCTGCTTCTCACCTTGAGAGATGCTTCTAATGAAGTCATGGATATTTAGTTCAGCCCAGTGACTCTCAGAGGCTGCTCAGGACAGTTGCAAATGATACCTGAGATCTCAAATGACTTACAAGTTTTAACTCACATTCTTAATGCATCAGAAAAGTCACTAAAGCTTTACAGGATTATTGTGAGGAGAGATCAAATCCTGTATGAAAGGATGCACACCAAAAAACCCAAACAAAGAAAGTGAGGAAAATACCAGGAATAGAATCCAGGTGTTCTGAATGCTTGTTCTTTGAAACAAGAAAAGCGATAGTTCAAAAACCCATACTGATCTGAATGTTTTTGCAGGTAATTAGCAAAGGTCTGAAGTATGTTCCAAACCCCAGTGATTAAAGGTTGACCAGTAAGGAGTGATACATTCCTCCCTTCTGCTGACTGAG
The DNA here is from genome assembly GCA_035590215.1 of Microhierax caerulescens. Classification (NCBI taxonomy): domain Eukaryota; kingdom Metazoa; phylum Chordata; class Aves; order Falconiformes; family Falconidae; genus Microhierax; species Microhierax caerulescens. The sequence continues at coordinate 21,374,264 of JAVJGJ010000062.1, forward strand.
GCGCAGAGATGTCTGAACATAGATTCCTCCTTATATCAAACAGAAGAATGTACAAGTTTTGCAAATGCTTTTCTCTGTATGAAAGACTGAACACTAAAGAAAAGCAAGCACTGTCCTCTTTGTCCTCTTTGAAAACTTTTAACCAGGTACCTGCCTACAGCCTATTAAGAAACATCTCTATTTGTGTTGCTTCTGAAACTTTCATTGTACTTCTCCAATGATAGAGCTATAGTGAAGACAATAAATAAGACTCTCATCTTTCTTAATTATTCTTAAACCTTTAGGCTTTCCTAGACAGCTACATAAGAGAGAAGCTGAGACTGACTTTCTCAAAGAAATTCCAACAGGTGCTTTTTGTCAAATCTCAGCTCAGGGTGACCTTATGAGCTTGTTTGGAGTCAAATTTCTGACCTCCCATGGTGAGGTAACATAGGTAAGTTTTGCATTCAAATGTCTGAAATGTCTGCTGTGGAGTTGGAAATACTGTCATACCAGTTCAGAGAATTAGCAAATCATCATTTTTGCCTGGCTGCCGCTGATCTTGTTGCTTTCATCATCGTAGATCACTGCAAATCTCCAACATGGGGCATGTTTTGTGTCATTTCACTCCATTTTTCTCATTTAGGTATGCCCTGCAGTTTTTCTGGAAAGGGGAGATGCATGAAGAGTCTCCTCTTACAGTAACAATTTCTCTTTAATCTCTGAGCATAAGCTGACTTTTAATTATGAGTTTGATCCATTCTGTTCAGAGATGTTCTAGTAAGACAAATAAGGAAATGAAATTTGTTTCATCTTTGCCTTCAAAATGTTGCTTCTCTTGTAGCAGCTCAAAGGGAGAAGGAAACAAATGCTACTTTGATATTGCCAGGGTCCAGAGAATCTAAGAATTAGTGTTTGTTGGTTAACAGGCACAGTAAAGAGAAAAGCCCCTGTGATCTTTGTTCAGCGCGAAGAACAAAATGGCATCACTGAGGGCAGATATCTTTCCTGACTATACGCAAGTAAACTGCGTTGCCTATTTTCCCACCTCCCGACACCACCCTTTTTGACCTGGAGAAGAGATAGGACCTTCTCACCCAGCATCTGCTCCTCTCTAAAGGACTCCCCAAAGGGTAGGAGGGTAAAAGGAGAGAATACACTAGGTAAAAGCCAATTAAAAGATCTGCTTTTTGTGGCCAAGAAAACAGGTCTAACTTTAACAGGAGGTATTTCTGATGGACAGATGATTTTCTGAATTAGCCGTATTTTAAAGTGCTCTCTTTTCACTATTGAAGGTTTCTAGGTGCAGTTGTAATTACTAAGAAAGCAAAATAATGTGTCATTATGAAATGCAGCTTTACCTGCAAACCCAGTTATTCTGCTGATCTTAACGAACCCTCATATGGCATTTGACTGACAACCAGAAGTCAGCTGAATACTGGATATCCTACAGTCCTCTAGACTGCCAAGAACATGGTTTCAACATTTAATTTTTTTTTTGGGGGGGAGAGAAAGAAAAAGCTCGCACACACTCCAAGAAAACCCCCAAAACACAATTAGGTATCAGTTGTTCTAGGGGGTATGTATGCAACTGTCTGTAAGCATTCCTGACTGAAAAAGTACTTGAATGAGGAATTAATTTTCTCAAGTATTTTGAGCATTCCCATTGCACTGGAGATCTCAGTGTAAATAAATTTATTATTTATTATCAGTTCTTATTCTTATCGTATGCAGGTGATGGAGTGACAGCATATTCCTGCTTTCCCAGAGTTGTTTATTTAAGCTTAAATTTCAAGCTCCAAGCTTCAGGTTTATAGTTCAGTTTAATATTTCATTCTTAGATGCTGAAATAATGGTTGGTTTTGTTTTTTTTTACTTCAGTTTGCAAAATTAGGCCCATAGTCCATGAAGGCATTTCTGTCTGGGAGAAAAAAAATTGGCACCAAATGAGGGGACACAATACTCAGTATGAGACTGATAAATATATATTACAAAATAGGAGGTTCGGTCAGAAAGGCTTAGGAGTTGAAACTTGGTCATTTCATGCCATCTACTTAGAACGGCAATGTTACTGTTTAGATGAGAACTGAAATTAAGATTTCAATTGCTTTTAAATTAGGAAGCATGCATGCACATACACGCACATATGCACAGAAATTAATAAACCCCAGAAACAGAGAGGACAACAATGGGATGCAGAGGGGGTTTGATTATTTCAGCGTGTGGCCTAAAACACAGCAGATTCAGCAAGATGCAGATTTGCATAATGTAATGAGACTGGAATCAAAGTATCAGAAAGACAGACCAACTGTTAATTAACTAGACACTGCAGTAAAAACACCAGGATGGCAGGACAGCACAATGCAGGAAAACATTACAGGGACAAATGGGTAGTGGTGTTAATTGCATTAGAAAAGAAAAAAAAACTAACAAAAAACCAAACCAAAACAAAAAAAAAACAAAAAACCCACCCACACACCAAAAAAAACCCCAACAAACAAGCCACAACCTTTTGGCTAGAATACTCTGGAGCCATTGCTGCAAACCTTAGCAGACCATTCAAGAAGATTAATGTCAACTTGAAGCTGTTTGGAGCTACAGGTTCCTGACAATTGCTGGACTGCCAAAGAACCTGATCAGTCCTCCTCCGAACGGAGCCAGCCCGAATCCGTAGATTAGTGCCACAGTGCTAAATTGGACAGCAAGAAGTAAGCCCTCCATCCCATCTGGAAAGGTCTGCTTTGTAGCTTGCCTTAGTGTTAATCTGTGCATGCAGGCCATTGAATATATTCTGTAAAGGACTCTGTGCTCTTTTTGTGTGTTTTTTCTGGCAGTGTGCCATGCCATGGCTGGAAAGGAAGAGTTTGGGGCTCTTCCTTTACTCTGAGGACTGAGATTTGAGACTAAGATTATTGTTTCTTGCGTACAGCATCACTGATCACCCAGAAAATCCTAACAGCTTTGTACTCTTTTTAATATTTTTTTTTCCTCTCTTCAGGGTTCTATAACCAGGGCTAAATTGATAAAAAGCTTTTTAAATAAAAAAACCATGAATATTTAACAGCTGGCATAAAGCTTAAAAATGTATGTGTGTCTATTTTACATAAAGGTCTGCAATCCTCTATCAATAATTTAGGCACGAGTTTCTTTACACACCTCCAGCAGTTCTATTAAGCTGGTCCTTTCTTCCTTTATGAGGATTGAGTGGGTAGTTGTGGGTGTGTGGATAGCTGTACAAGGGGGGAGTACGTTCTGGAGGACTGCTGTGCCTCCATGGAAAGGAAAAGGAGCAGAAGCACACGCTTCCAAAGTCTGAGGCCAGCTGCAGAAGCTGCCCTTGAACTCAAGCAGCAGTAGTTCATGCTTTTAGCTCTGACACACTCCTCTACTGCCTGCCAGCTAAAGTGTAACCATCACAGGCGTGTAGAATTTTCTCAAGTGGAAAACTAGTCCTGCCCTCAAAGGCCTGTTTAGGGGGAAACAAAGCTCACTTAGAAGCCTCAAGATGAGGCCATTTTCTGGGAAGAGCTCCAGTAAAACTTTAAGAAACTTCTTGCTTTCATTAGATAAGTGGTTCTTCAGTGAGTGTATTAGGTGAGCAGGAGACGCTTCTGAATCCTTCTTAACAGCTAGAAATTATGATGAGTTCATTAGGTGTGTTATACTGTTGTTCCCAGTACCACTACCTGACTCCAGAACTGTTCAAGCAGTGAAGAAAAAAAAAAAGTATTTACAAATGAAATTCTGAAATGTGAAAATGGAAAACCATAGGTAATAGATGCAATGAAAATATTTTTACCATCTTATTTGAGATAAGAGAAAAATTAGACCCAAATAACTTATGCAGTAGGTGATAGGCTTGTTAGTTGAACAGGCTGGCTAGAATCTTGCTAGCTGTTGTGAATGACCACGCTGCACATACCGATCTCCGTTTCAGGATATTCCTTTTTCATAATTTTCTGTAGAATACTTTGCCTTATTGTGACTGGCCCTTATACATGGAGTTTGCACACTCCTTGAACATCATTTAGATGAGAACTAGAACAGGTGTTTCACAATCAGATAAGAGAAGAAATTAATCCCAGTCTGAATGTTTTAACTAAGTCAAAAAGGAAAGTGAAAAGGATTGTTTTTTCTGATTATTAAAAGACCCACAAAACTCAAAGAAATGCTCAGATGCTTACATTTCAGAAGTTTCTGAGATATGAAAACTGAAATAGCCTTTTCTGTTCATTAGGACTGGTGAGGCAAGCAGGACCATGGGAAATAAAAAAAATATTAAGCCGTTGACTCCCTCCTGGAATATTGTTTATTAGAGACCCAGGTTCATCTGCAGGCAGACAAACAGGGACTCTAAGACAAAAAAAAGCCATAAAAGAGAATCATGTTGAGATGAGAAGAGGTGGGGTAAGGGGACCTCTTTTTCTCTTTGCTCCTTTGCCTTCCTTTCAAGCTCATTAGCATTAATATATCCTGACACGCTGAGCCATCCCAGCAGAATTAAAGAGGCTTGCTTTCTATAATGTGATCCACCACATCCCTAGTCACTGCCCCCCTGGGAAACAGGGAAGGTCAAAGGTTTCTCTATACCTGATAAACATCAGGGCTGAGAAAACCATCGGCTCCATTTGCATTTGATGTCAGTGACAGGTTGGTTCTTGTGCTTCTTCTGATTGCAAATACAAATGTGAAATTGCAAGAGAAAGAACATACGTATCCTTCCCTGTTCCCATTCCTCAGTACTGCCACATTCCAGCTACATCTTCCTTATGGAAGCTGCCAATGACTTTTCCAGAGGTGAAAGCTGGTGCGTAGGGAGTTTCTACTCAGAAACCGTATCCAATTCCTTTGAGATGAGTTCACCTAGTTAGCCAGGATGAACTGCATCCCTGAACTATATCAGCAGGCATGGGGGAAAACTACATGTCTTCTGAGTACATGGGTGAATTCATGTAATGCTCTTAAATTATGTTGAAAGTTCCCTCTGGGTTTGACTTTCTACTTCAACTTATCAGGCCCTTCACTAGCTGGTAGATATCCTTTGGGAAGTGAAGTATTGCTCATGGTCATACATCATCTGCGGTGTTTATCACACATACGTCAATTCATCCCTGCAAATTTAAAGACTAATGCTATATATACTCAGTCATGGAGGCAACACATACAGAAATCAGGAAACAGCATGGGGCTGCCTCCTTCGGAAAAAATCTCTCTATATCAGTGCATAGTTATTAACTTCATTTGTAAAGGAATATGTCATGATGACAGCCACTCTGTAGGGTTTGCAGCATCCATTGATCTCCCAGGGAAACTCAGCAAATAATTGGTTTTAACTATTAGATGCCAAAAAAAACCTAAACAACTACATATTTGGGTTTGATCCTCAATTACTATTATTTTAATGTTATGCAATGAGAGAAAAAGAACATGAAAAATGTTAGTCGAATGACAGCTATAATCACTTCTAATGAAAGTTTTTTGTCCTCTGTTTTGTGGGGGTGTATCTTTAACCCGTTTCTTATGCCTCCTTTGTATTATGTTCCTGACAATTTTCAACATAGCATATCATCTCAAAGCTTTTGAAAATGTATTTATTCATTTGAAAAATATCTGACTAATTTTTTTTTATTTTTCAGGGTTTACTATTTTTTTCTTCCCTTTTCCTATGTGAAAGATTTTGGCCATTATCATTCAGTGTCACCAATTCAACCAACCTAAACTTGCAATTTAAAAAGAAATATTTTCTGGAAAAAATAACAAAAATTTCCACCCCAATGCAATATATTCTCTCTCAGTCAAGGAAATTACACCGTGTCAGTTTGTTTGATCCCATATTTGTACAAAACATATTAACAATCTTCCTCTCCCACTGTCCAAGTAAATTCTACATTCACACACAAACAAATTGTTAGATTATACAGTATATTAGATTAACACCCTAAAAATGTACAAATCCCAGCAGGGAACTAGCACTTTCTGCTAGAAGATCATTTCAGTTTGCTCCCAGGCATTTCTCACCCAGCAAGAAATTCAAGCAAAATGTCAGGAAAGTTTGATATTTTGAGATGTAACTGACAGGAGAATTCTGGCCTGTCAGGTTGTGGTGGGTTTTAAAATATTTTCTGTGTTGCAATTTATTGATTAAAAAAAAAAAAAAAATGGCCAAGTGCCATCAGTCACAAGTTTTAATATGATAAGAATAATTACGTTCTCGATCCATTAAACTTGTGACACATGCTCTATAAATGCTTCAGGGAATAAGACGCAATATTGTGATGGTAAAACCTGTATCTGTTGAAGGGAAGAGTGCCACTAAAATAAAGGGAAACACCGCAAAGAAATTGAGTTTTTATGAGGTGAGATATGGCAGGTAAGCACGATGAAATGCTAATTTATATCCTTCACAGTACAGTCCTTGCTGCTACAGCAAGAACTAATCTTCTTCTGTCAGTGGAGAAGAGTAAATGTTGGAGACAGATGACACTGGGCACCACACCAGTGATGAACATACCTCTTTTGGAAGTGGTCTGATCAGCCCCGCGCCTCTGCATCAGGAAGTCCTCAGCTGTTCTCTCCCAAAGACTTATCCTGCCGTGGTGCAAGTTTCCACAGAGCTGAAACATCTTCCTAATTCCCTGCAAGCTCAGACCTGCAATGAGAAAGAAAAATCAGGAAAGCATAGAGCAGCAGATTCCTGGTTCGGAGCTGCTGGGAAATGGACACAAGGATATTTGAGGAGCCTTAGGACACCCCGAGGCAGGCCAGGGGAGCTGAACAGGACAGGGACGGATTCCCTGCGAGGTCAAGGGGACTGTGGAGTCCCCTCCTCCAGCTCTCTTCCTCATCAGCATTGTGGTTGCACCCACCCATGCTGGAGCTGGGAGATGGTTTTATTTTTACTTTTTAGGCAGATGGTCTATTCACTAGCCCTGCTGTGATTTTGCATTGAGGACCAGCCCATATATTTTGTGTATTTTCACACCCAGACATTCTGGCTTGGTAAACCAGACTACCTCATACTAGTGCTTTCTGAAAGAAGCATTCAGGCTCTTTCTTTCAAAATGGCATGTTTGATTTCAGAAAATTCCTCTTTTGAGAAAGGAGACTTTTCCTTTATGGCAGTAGTTTTTCAGTCTGGCAATGAACCAACTCCCCTCATTATTCACCTGACTCCAGCCTTTCACTAACACACTGGAATCACACAGAACAGGATCTAGGACACGTTCTTTCTACCCACACAGATATGGTTTCTGGGCATCTTCAGTCTCTTTGATTGCTTCTTTGCTCTAGTGAAAACTTTTCTGCTTTTATACCCTTTACAGCTGAAAAAAAAAAAGCGAGAGGGAAGTTACTTCCAGTGTGTGGTTAACAAGAAGAAAATAAGAGGAGTTTGGCTGCATTAGGGAACAACAGAATTATGCCTTTCCTCCTTTTTATTAATTCTGGTGGTGACTTAAAATGCACGAGGTACAAACATGGGCAGTTTGGAACAAGATAAGAATGACAAGATTAAAAATAGAGCCTTAAATGCTGTTCAGTAGTTTGGGAGCATGCTCCACTATAACCTGTGGAGGAATTCAAATAGAAAAGCACAGCTGCTTTGGATTCCTGTCCAGAGAAACCACAGACACACAGTTTGCATAAAAATAAATGCTTTGCATATTAAGGAAATGGCCTGTCATTTGACATAGAAACATTTTAATCTTATTCTTCCTTGTTTTGAATCATCTGTTATAAAGCCTCACAGTTGTTCAGTCACATTCTTGTTGGAATAATTTTCATGCCTTTGACCAATGAATGATTATAATTACTAGCCAGGACACAGGTATGAGAGCATCAGCCAGACGGGTTATTGCTTCTGGTCATTTACTAATTCCAGAGGGCCAACAACACGCCAGTTTCCCCTCCAGTAAGCCCAGAACAACCCCTGAGTCCTCCTTTTCCAAATGCCATAAGATTTTAGATTGCTAGTACTACACCACCACAAAAAAAAAAAAAACAACCAAAAAAACCACAAAAAAAACCCCAACAAAAAAACCACCCCAAAAAATACCCACCCAAACAAAACCAAGCTCCTGTAGTACTGTGCATCACAGGAGATCTCAAAGGCACAACCAATGCTTTGGGCCTGCAGGATGGAGACATCTATTAGGAGCAAATTCCCAGATGTTGATGCAAAATGCAGTATTTCCCATGCTAAAAAAAAAAACCCAACAAGTTAAGAGCTCCAACAGCCACCACTAACGTGCCTGAGGAATTAATTTCTTCCTGACTCTAGCTCTGGTACCTGCTTTCTTCATACCAGTGTGAGCAAATCACATCAGTCCAGCCAGGAAAATGTTTCTTCTTTTTTATAAGTGGTTGCGAGAGCTGTGGCATACGAAGGCACAGACCCCAGGTAAGACCCTTTTTTGCATACATAAGTACTGGTTATATACAGCTGCTTATCCACCCAAGCTCTGCCCCGGAAAACACCTACTTACAGCAAAGCACCTTTGCAGGCTGTTCACTTGCTCCATGCTCATCTGAGGAACTCTCTTCTTCCCCCACACTTAAGCTGTGGGAGGCTTTGGGCACACCCCTCACTGCAGACAGGTGTGCACAGAATTGATTTGCAGGTGGTCTCAGGGCACTAAATTTTAAGACATCATCACTCCCACCTGGCACCCAGAGAATGAACAAAGCCTTTTCTCAGAGAGGGTCCTTACAAGAGCAGCTTCTTTCCTGTGTTTGTGTCAGAGAAAAGACATTTCAGCCAGTGCAGAAATGGAATATTGAGGAAATGTTCCGGCATGGCCAGGTGCACAGTCCTGTATTATGTGTAAAAGTGTGTAAGAGGTGTAACTTATGTTAGAAACCATATAAATGACCACAAGTGGATCCTAGACCGAGGAGACAGAAGCCACCAACATGAATGACATCCCACCCTGCAAAAGTCTCCATCTCCAGATGCTGACAAGTTGCCACAACATCCCAGCAGCACCAATACCAGAATGAAACCACTGATCTCAGCACCCTGAGGAGCAGGGGAAGGGGAAGCATAACACCAGGAAAAGGGTAGAAACCAGGAAGTGTGTGTATAACAATTCTAACTATATTATTATCCTTTCTTTTTCGGTAAGAGTTAGATCAGGACTACTAATGAAAAGACTGTAAAGATTCTATTATATTAACAATAAATTCTTGGGTTTATATATACATATGTGAGGTGTGCTTTATTTTTTGCCCATAAAAGAAGATTTTTCAATATAACACTTTTCACAACACAGATCCTTTGTACTCTGAAGTCCTTTCTGGAAGTAGAAGAAAACATTTCAAAATTCCCAAGCATTGATGTTCTCATGGTATTTTCAGCCCAAGTACAAGAAGCTTATAAAAATCTCTTGAGAAAGACTACTCCCTTAGTAGCAATTAATCTAAGTGTTCCTCTACCAATTTCACTATCTACTGTATCACACTAAACATTTATTAGATGTGTAGAAAAAATATCTACTGTCAATCTAGTGTGTTTGAAATTTATCCTACTACACGATGCTTAAAAGTACATGTTGTGTTTTTAAGGAGGTTGTATGAAGCACTTTTCAAATGCTTTCACATTTTCAAAGTGAAATGAGGTGTTTAATAAGATGCAGTTCAGTATTACCACTTTTGGTCAAAAACTGCATATTGGGGAAAATATTACAGTTGTCCAAAACTCAGGTCTCTGCATTACAATGACACATTCTTGACATGCATTGTTCTAGGCCACATGTAAGTTTTGATGCAAGAATTATTAGGTGACTTTCTTTGGATTGTGCGGCTTAGGAGATCAACAAGAACAGACTTAAAATCTGTGCTTCTACAGATCACATACTGAACTAGCAACATTTACAGAGGATGACTATTTTTTTGATGAAAGAAAATCGCTTGGAAGTTGAGAAACACTTGATAAGGTTAAAAAACTGGGCAGTATAATGTCAGCACAAACACTAATGAATATGAAACCCAGTAGTAACACATTACAAATTCCGCCTTCACAACGCTGAACCCCAGAGGACCTTAGCTGTTCCTTGCTGTGAACGCCACGTTCCTTAGCACAAACCTTAGCATCTCCATTTCAATCTCCTGTCTCAGGCAAAAAGGCAAATGTCACAATTGCAGAGAACAAGGAATTACTTCTACACATTGCTGAGTTTTAATTTTACTGCAAAGAAAAGCAAAACTATAATGATTTAGCACCACATGGACACAGAATGCTAGACGTGTTCCTAAAATTCTGGGATCCAGATGTATGCTGGATTAATTTATGTAGATCAAAGCATGAAAATAAGCAAGGTGTCCCTGCAGACTGTGGGTTGTGACACAAACTGTTCATAAAAACTCCCCAAGATTTTCTTCCTTGCGTTTTTTCCTCCTTCCCAGGCATATTTTACGTGTGCTACTATTATTCTCCCACATCACCCTACTTGGGAAAGTGCTGTTGGAGACTTTTAGGAGTGGAGAACATTGGTGGATGCAGCTGGGAAGAGGTGACAAGCATGGGGTGGCATCACAAGCTTAAGCAAAACCGAACTGCCCACACTTAATATTTTCAGGGTTGCTCTATTCTCAGACCAGTGACTTGCAGCCACTGGGTGACATCCCCTGCTCCACTGTTAGAGACTCTGAAGCCAGTACTGCTGGATATGATATATTCTCCGGGTAAATAAATGCTTCTGATATCTCCATTTTGGTGCTGATGGAGCCAAAAGAACAAAGCAGAGAACAAGTGGGGCACTTCATCTTGGGAAGCCAAAAGGAACTTCTGATATAACTCCTTTCTATTAGTGTAATGAATAATGACCCGCCTAGTGGCTGAAGGAAAGGCTGTGGTTGGTGTCTACCTAGACTTCAGTTGAAGCCTTTGACACGGTCTCCACCATCACGCTCCTGGAGAAACTGGCTGCTCATGGCTTGGGTAACAAGCTGGCTGGCTGGTTGAGCCCAAAGAGTGGTAGTAGATGGGTTTACATCCAGCTGGTGACTGGTCACAAGTGGTGTTCCCCAGGGCTCGGTGCTGGG
>JAVJGJ010000062.1:21385731-21423009 GCA_035590215.1 Microhierax caerulescens
GCCCCTGGAACAGTGTGTTCAGCTTTGGGCCCCTCACTGCCAGCGGGACACAGAGGTGCTGGAGCGTGTCCAGGGACAGGAACGGAGCTGGGGAAGGGTCTGGAGCACAAGTGCTGTGAGGAGCAGCTGAAGGAACTGGGGCTGTTCAGCCTGGCCAGGAGGAGGCTCAGGGGGACCTTGTTGCTCCCTACAGCTCCCTGACAGGGGGTTAAAAGCAGGTGGGGGTCGGTCTCTTCTCCCAGACAACAAGTGACAGGGCAAGAAGAAACAGCCTCAGGTTGCACCAGAAGAGATTTAGATTGGATATCAGGAATAACTTCTTCAATGAAAGAGTCATTGAGCATTGGAACAGGCTGCCCAGGGAGGTGGTGGAATACTGTTCCTGGAGGTGTTTAAAAAATGTGTAGATGTGGTGCTTAGGGACATTGTTTAGTGGTGGACTTGTCAGTCCTGGGTTAACAGTTGGACTTGATGATCTTAAAGGTCTTTTCCCACCTAAATGATTCTATGATTCTAAAATCTCCTCCTTTGTCAGGAGTGGAGAGTTACAGAGAGTGGCAGGAGAAAGAAGTTAGCACCTTGAATCGAAATTTGATTGTTTTACTAGGCATAAATTAAGCTGTAAACTCACTCAGCCAGAGAAATTAGTTGAGGAAAATGTTGGTATTTCCAGACTGGAAAAGAAAACTGACGTCCGCTCACATGCATGTCTTGTTTCAGTTAAGCAGCTCACTGTTAATAGTCAAAGCTGTGAGGGAGCAGATATCCAGCTTGCCAGTAATGAATGACAAATGTGCCTGTTCACACTGGGATATCATTTCTGTTGGGGTTTGCATTCAAAATTTCAAATGCTATTTCCATCCTTGCTGAATCACAGAGCCACCAGAAATATTTCTTCAGCTGCATATGTAAAACCTAAACAGTGCTACAATGGAAGGCAAACCCTTAAGCACTATATAGCAATGGCCTATTGATGATTCCTTGAGCTCTTTCCTCTCAGAAACCAGCATCTGCCTCAGAGACAAATCATCTGCATGGACAGTGATCCCCCTTGTGGGAAGGAAGAAGTCTTCAGAGCTCTTCAGACTTTGCCCTTGTCTTGGTCATAGTTATAGACTCAAAAACTCTGCTGGTTTTAATATACTGTTGGAGAAACAGGTACATCTCCTGCATATGTTGATTGACTGTGTTTTATGCACCTAAACCATTGATTTTCAGGCTGAGAAATTCTTCTCACACAAATCCTGTGAGTTTTCAAGTGCTGGAACATGCCATCCTGGAGAAAACTAACATAATCAGTTAGCAAAGCTCCAAACAAACACAGGCCCCAAAGAGGTAGAGAGACAGGGACAGAGACACAAGACACTTAAGGAAACTGCAAATTATTAATAACTTCAGAATAGGGTAAATGAGATTATATTTACAAGCTCTCTGAACAGAAGATATAATTCAGAGGAAGATAACAGTTTCAAGATCATTTATGATCAGCCCCTTCCACAAACAAATATCAGCACATATAAACATGAAAGTCCACCATTTGTGAAGACAGTCTCCTTCATTCAACACAGCAGGAATACTGCTCAGCAGGAATACTTTGAGCAGTTTTCAGCAATGAATGAAAAAATGTTTATCATCTGAGAAGAACGCACATAAAAAACACAAGGCAACCTAAAAATATGTCTCTAAAGGAAAAGGCAGGTTTGAGAATTTTGAGGAGGAAATAGAGTAGCGGTCTCTAAAAAGCTATTGTGAAAAAAAAAAAAAAAAAAAAAAGAGTATGTTGAAGGTTAACGTGTGAACTGGGTGAGTGAGATTCAGGTTACCTTTAAAGATGAACTTTCCAACAGAAAGGAAGATGAAGGACTGAGATGGACATCCTGGGAAGGTAACAAGGATGGAAGTGTTTTAGGGCAGACTGGACAACTCTCATTAGATTTAACACTAGCACATATGGATGAATTAAATGACCACTTGAATTTTTTTCTAAACATATGACTTTATGAAATAAAGTGCATTTGTGGGAACTGAGCATTTCACTTTGGCATGTGCCTGACTAGTAGTGGATATAAGATGAATTAAAGACTGATCTGGTGATGAAGGAGAGAGAGAGAGGTGTTTAATTCTTAGCTTCCTGGAAAAGTATCTATTCACCTTTCAAACCTGGGTAATTTAGGCAGACACAAGATGTATGATCCAATGCTCTGTAACAAGTAAATGGCAGAGGAGCTTTTAAACACATTTATTTCTGAGTCATGCATTCAGCTCTTCTGTAAAGAACAGACAATTTGAAGATCAATCTTTAAGTAGTCATTGATGTGAGCAATGTTTTCTTACTCTCACAACACTGCAACTGAAAGTAGTTCAACATAAGACATTAGCACTTTTCTCTGTATCTACGGCCTTCACAAGATCTCCTGGCAACACACATCTCTCTGTCACACTAATGAATGTAGTATTGATACCTCAAAAAAGGTGCAGCTCTAGCAATGGGCCACAACACAGCATGACTGATGTAGCTAGGTTGAAACTGCTCCAAGGGAGGTTTTGGCTTTGAGGGTCACAGGGAAACCGAGCTTCCCTGTATGCACGGTACCCTTCTCTTACCCTTTTGTTTAAACAACACTGAGACAAAACTTAAGACTATTTATCCAAAAGAACTTTTGCCATTTCCCGATGTCTTCCAAAAAAATTTACACTTCAGAAACAGGACCTGGCACACTCAGTATTTTCTGTACTTTGTTGGCCTTGCTCCAGAGAGTTAAACAGATCATTATGATAGCAGGGGCCTCCGAAAACCTCAGGTACATATACAACGGTATGCGATGTGCAAATGCTGGAGCTAGAAATAACCAACACAATACAACTGTCTGACATTGCTCAGAGCTGCAGACTTCGTCCCAAAGTAGTATAGGGACACTTGCATGATGCTGTCTCTGAAACAATCTGTTCTGTTTCTGCAGAAGACTACTCAGTCCCACTTTCTTCATCTGACGGTATGATCTCCTGTGCCACTGTTACCCCTAGATCATCTCTCATTGCCTAGAGCGTACATGGCCTAATTCAGGTAAGATAATGTTATCTCAAAGGAGAAAGGGCTAATGCAAAGCCTTTTAATGTTTGTTCACTTCAATGAACCTTGTGTCCTGATAACAGTGACAGAAATCGAGCTGAGGGGAGATCTGAAAAAGAAATGGAGTGATTCAAACAGTAAAGGAAGCACTTTTTATAAAAGCCATTTGGAATATATATGTGAATATTATCTTTAAGCCTTTAGGCTACACCTCTCACATATATTTCATAAAGATTTATGAAATATATGTGAAAGCGGAATATCTCTGAAAACATCTCCAGGAGACTGGCAGAGGAGGAGATTCATTAGATGGGATTTCATTGTAGGAAAATAATGAAAAATGTTAAGAACAGTTCGACAGCAAGTCTGCTGGCATACCTATAGCTTCTTGCCACTCAGCCATAAAATGGGAACGGAGCATCTTAATTTACTAGAGAGATTTTACAAAGCAGGAATTAGTACAACATAGTGGGGCAGCAAGACTGAACAGTGTGACAGACACTTATTGTTGTGCAAGTCTGACAGTGCAGTCTCGTCACAGTTTAAATGCAGCCTTTATGGGCTTTTTAAGGATACTGTAGATTTTAAATTGTACTGTATCTACTCAGTAAAATGTAGAAAACCCACAATTGTTACTTTAAACACTTTTTTACATTAAAGCCTGTAGACTACCATAACCACCCTGCATTGCAAACAAAGTCTGAGGGAAGCAATTGATCAAGAGCATTAAAAATGTGTTGATGCCTGTAGTTACCAATTTATCATATCTACCCTCCTGCTCTTTTTTATAGTGAAAAGAATGATGAGCCCATTCCAAATCATCAATTCCCGTAAAAGGTATACCTCCAAGTAGGAACATGCTAAAGGATTTATAAAGAGCACAGTAGGCCTGGATACATTGTCTTGTTTGACATCGCTTATACAAGAAACCTTAAATACACAACTTGATTGATCTGTATATTTCATCAAAACTTGATTTAATTTCTCAAGGGGAGGTTGCCAATTTGCGTCACCAACAGATAAAGTCAGGTTAGAGTCGAGCTGCTGGCTCAGACCCTGTTTTCATATTGCCTTTAATTGTACTTCCTCTTGTCTTTGGTTAAAGGCACAAGTGTGAGACCCTTCTCCTCCTTTTTAAATGTTTTCTGAAATGTTTGGGTGAACAAGACAGTAATGCCACTTACTCTGTGTCTGCACAGGACTTGCATGATAAGTGAAGTTGCAAGTTTTTAGTTTTTCAGCCTCAATGCTATGGTAGTGATCTTTTCACAGCTCTGGAGAAGTCTAATCTCTCTGCAAACTGAATTAAGGTGGAATTTGAGGATTTTTACAGCAGATATGAGACCTAAAGCTTGTGCCACATCCCAGTGGTGCACATAGCCTGAGATATGCAGCCCATGACACAAACAGGAGTTGTGTATCTAAATTCCATTGTAAGCTTCAAAAGTTTGTGTCTTTTTTATTCCTGTCCCTTCTTTCAGCTGATATTTTTCTCCTTCACTTGACCTCTAGATCCCTCTGTTCTTTAGGACAGTAATTCTTTCTACTAGAGGCTGTGAAATCCTTCCCAGTGGTGCACATAGCCTGAGATATGCAGCCCATGACACAAACAGGAGTTGTGTATCTAAATTCCATTGTAAGCTTCAAAAGTTTGTGTCTTTTTTATTCCTGTCCCTTCTTTCAGCTGATATTTTTCTCCTTCACTTGACCTCTAGATCCCTCTGTTCTTTAGGACAGTAATTCTTTCTACTAGAGGCTGTGAAATCCTTCCCAGTTCTGCCCCTACTCCCCTGAATTGAGCCTGAGCATTTGTCAGCTCAGGAATCAGTTCAGAAAATCCTTGCTAGGGGAAGGGACCCAGTCCTTACTTATCTCCCTGACTATCAGATATGGGTGATATTTCTACAGCCATCTCTCAGATGAAAGCCTCTTGCAGCTTATGAGGCTTATTCCCTGATCTGGCATCTGCTCACTGCACAGAAACAGTTCAGTAGTCATCTTGTTCGCCTGCAAAATAAGATGTCCAAACTCAAAGACAGGTCTCCATGTCAGCCTAGTTTTGAGCACCTGTGTTTTCCACTGATTTAAATGAAATTTCAGAAGAGCTATGCTCTTACAAATTTCATTCCACTTTCCATGAAGTGTCTCCATAAGTGAGAAGATGCATAATTCTGAGCCTAATTTCAGCCTGTTTTAAAAACGCAGTTCTGCTCTTTCTGCAGCTTTATTGGAAAAATATCTTTCTGAGCTGTATTTTCTTGCTTTTTCATATATAATTAATTATAGGGGAGGGTTGTTATTTAGGGAATAAGATACTCTAATGTAAAGATGTCACATCTGTTAGATAAGAGGACAGTGAAATCTGAAGCATTACCTGTGGCTGAGCTGAATGCCGATATTCAGTGGCTCTGATGTAATTAAAGAGTACGTTGCTCAGTCTGGTCAGGAACATAGGAATAGAGAAACACTATTTAGAAGAGGCTGGATTGTTAATACAGAGCCTGATTCAACAAAGCACTTGAGCATGAGCTTCAGATTAAGCACACATTTTATTCTTTCTTCTACTGCAAAGCATGTTAAAGTCAGCGTATGCATACTTGCCTTGCAGAATGTGTTAATTATATTCAAAGAAAAAACTTGCAGGGCCCACTTCACTGAGATCATCTCATAATCTTTAATGTGTCTATCCTCATGGTCCTTCTGTGACAGAAAAACCTGCTGTTATCTTCATTTTTTTAATCCAAACAGGACATTGAAGAACAAGAGAAAAAAGACTAAGATCATGAAATTATTTAGCCCTTCTGTACCCCACTGACTTTGATAATGTCAAGGCACCTAATAAGCTTGGACAATTTTCTGCCAGTAGGAGTAAGGTACACTGAATTATTTTAGCAAATATGGGCCAAAAGTCCTAGTCCTTAAAGGTGCTTTGCGATGTTTTGGGATCCCAGCAAAGCAGCCGAGCTTTCTTCTTCAAACAAATGCAAAGTGAAACTTAAACTCACATGTCCTGATGCAGAGCAGGACACCTTTACCATACATCTAAGGTATCCATATTTACCAAGGTTACGGTAAACGAAACATTCTTAACATCGGAGCTTCGACGTTTGACTGTCACCAAGGTGTCTTTCTCAGACTGTCAGCTGCTTAGATGTTGGTCTGAACTTGGTCCAGAAGAATATGCTAGGTAAAACTATACACCAATTAAGTAATCACATTGCCGAAGTATTTCAAACTCCACTTAAAATAGATTCATAAGATACAGTTGGCTTGTTTCATTACAAGAAAAAGAGATTAAAAAAATCTAGAAGATTTGGGGAGAAAAATGTGTACCGTTTGTTTAAAAATGAAGTATTACAACAGATGATCCAACATTTTTTCTCTAGGGCTGAAGAAACTTAACAAGGTAAAAATAAGTCATGGAGAGTTTAACAAGTACTTTGATTCCACATTGGAAATGAATGAGGGGGGAGGGGGAAGAGGGTAAATATTAAGTTGATTAATATGATAAACTCCTAAATTAGATGAGTTCTGTTAATGACTTAATTCCAAAATTCCATTTGCCTAAATCTTGGTAAAAATGCTTTATATGAAACACTCTTCCACAGTCGTTGAAATCAATCAAAGTTTCAAAAATGACAGTACAGTCCTTTGGCTGAAAATTCTTAGGAATTGACTTTAAATGTCCAGCATCACAACACAGTGCACTTTCCAATTTTATTCTTGGTTCCATGAAACCCGCCACAGGGCAGGAAAATGCATCTGACTTCCATTAGCCTTTTCAGTAGGACTGTCATAAATTTCTTCCCTATCCTCAGGATACATCAACAGGAAGACAGACCACTGTATGCACAAATTAAAACTAATCTGTTACAGAGAAGAAAGGTAATTTTGTTTCAGTGCATTTGTCTGTGTGCATAATTTATTATATTACAGACCAATGAGTTTGGCATGGAAGAAAAAGAAAAGAGTTGACTAAAAATAATAGAAACTGCATTCTAAAAGCAGCTAAAAGTTCTAATTTCCTAATGAGCTCATTTAATCCAGGTAGATGACTGTGCTCTTTGATAAACCAATTGAAAAATAAATTGCATTTGGAAAAGCTTGCTAGCACAAATCCATATAGAAGAGGATTATATTCCAAGGAAAATATGTGAAGCATATTAGAATAGAACTGCAACGACAAGAACACAATCAAGCAAAATAATATTGGGAGTAAATACAAAAAGCTTTGTGATGAAACACGGATCATAGAGCCCTGAAAAATGACCTGAATGGCTATCTCCAGGGTTGCTGTTTCATTCCATGAAGTTTATTTTAGGGCTGAGAAATATTTAGTTGCAGATGCTGCCTTCTAGCTCTATTAGGAATTGAGACAACGGCAAAAGGCTTAAAACATGTTACAAGTACAATATGGCTAAACAAGCAGACACACTTGATACAGTCCTTCTAGTTACTGTTATTATTATGGCAATACTTACAGGTCCTGTCAATCTGTGATTAGATTAGCCCTGCTCAAGAAAAACAGATGAAATAAAGCAGGAAATGCAGAATGTGGTTTTGTGGGAATGAAATTTCTGTCTACAGAAATACCCCATGTGCTGTTCAGCTGAGAGTTCACTGGGGAAGAGGGTCTGGGGAAGGTTTGATAATACGTAATGGAAATGTGTAACAAAGCTTCTTTGATTTTTCATTTCAGACTGCATTCTAGGCATCCATTCTGCAGATTTAAATGTAGCATTGAATGTTGAAATAGCTCCTATTTCTTCTTTGCATTTTTAAATCTGTCCAAGCATAACATAATTCCACCCCCTTTCTCCCCATGGTTTTCTGGGTTTAGTCTTGATCAGAACCCTTCCTTCTGACACATTTGCAACAAGGCTGCTCATTCCTTCCCATCGGAAGGCTGGGAAGATTAGATGGAGGATGGATGTAAGTGAGGCTGGGTTACATGTACACACAGGGGACCAACGACAGAAACAGGACCAGAACTCAAAAACCTGAATCCAGGTGCAGTGTTACAATCCTGCACCAGAGCTGATGTCAACAGGGAAATAACTCATATCAGGGGACAGCTAAAAGATTTTAAATGCCTGTCATACTTGGGAACAGTGCTACTGTAATATTGAGTGCCCAAGGTCCACACCTTTCTGCTACTCCCTTTCCTGTGCTTCAGCTGCAACCTGTTCAGAAAAAGGACACCCTCTTTCAAACCTTCTCTTGGAGCAGTTCTCACACTGAGCTCCATCAAACGTTCCCAAGCAAGTGAGCTGTATTGAGTCCAGACTCATTTTGTTTTCAAACATACAGACACATGCTCTTAATCTAAATACATGGTGAAAACAATGCCTTACGCTGCATGTAAACAAAAAGAAGCATCTATCTTTTATGGAAATATATTATTGATATACATGACACAAAGTAAAGCAATACCTATTTTTTAATGTCAACCCAAGCATCGGTCTTGGCTATTTAAAGCACCTAAACCCCCATATAAAATGTTATGCATATTCCCAGTTTAAAGAAAAAAAAAATCCAAAAAATTAGTATTCAACAACAGCCTGACATTATTTACTGCAGTTACTTAATGGTTTACCACCTAAAAATAAATAAATAAAATAACACAAACAAAATAACACCACCACCACCACCCCCTTCAAACTAAATATAAAATGAAATTTATTAAATAGCTCAAAAAAGTAAATTCCTGCCAGCTAAGAGATGGTCAGTAGGGTGGAATAGAACATGATTTCAAGGACAGGCTCTTAATCTGTTTCTTAACATATTAAAACTGCTGCCAGTCCTCCCGGACACCTTAGCACCAAGAACACTGGTATGACCACGCTCCTATCTAATCCATGCCAAAAAAACATCAGCTTCAGCAAGACAGAATGTGGCTGCAAACAGGTAACAGAGTGAAAGGCTCTTTGCAAGCAGACATAATAAGCTTTCCTTGGGTGCACTCTGAACTTGGGTGCTGAACAGTTGCTGTATGCTCAGGCTAACAAATCTTCCCAAAAGGCAAGGTGTGGGACAAGGCCTGGGAAACAGGACCATAAGTAACAATCAGTTACTTAAAAGGAATGTGCTCGAGCTTGTTGGCCGTAAACCTTGGGATGACAAGGAGGGTGGATAGATAGCAGCCCACAGGATGCCAACTGTTGAGTCAGGCCTAAATAAGATAAGAGGAACAGATGGCCCCAAGGAGAAGTAACAATTTGCCAATAAGAATATAATTGCTGTCTGTAGAAACTAACTTAGAGTGTCTTTTGTTTGTTGTTAACCTATTAGGGATTGCCCAGTACGTAATGCTTAGCCTAAAGAACCAATCTGCTTAAAGTGCGCAGCCTCTGAAAACATCTATAAACTTGTGATGGTGTACAACAGAGTTGACATCTTGCTTGCATCAAGCTGTGTCCCGTCTCTTCACTCGCCACAGCAAGGTGTCTTACTTCAGGCTCACCTGTGTGCCACTTCCCTAAAGCTGATCTGTACTGCTTTTGCAGGTATTTAGAGCACAGACAAAAACCTAGCATATGTCTGGAAAAAACAAGCATAGCATCTTAAAGAAGCAACTGTAACCTCAGAAGCTTGAGTGGGAGCCATCGGAACAGCAAAAGAAACCTGTCCTTCTGCTGTTCCATGGGTCAGTAAATGACCAGGGTTTTACATTAATTACAGTTTAAACAAAGAGAAAGAATCTCACTGAAAATTTAATCAAAGTCAGACTAAAACCTAACTGATAGCAGCAGGGGAAACTAAACAAAGGCAAGGCAATAGTTTTGTTTTGTTTAAAGGATACAAAAGGAAACCCATTTGTCCCAAAGCAGGTCAAGAACTTTCAAAGAATCTTTGCACTTTTCCTTTGCATGTAGGGTTTGTCATGACTTTGTATAATTACTGCAGCATGTAAAAGAGAGACACTTTCAAAGAACTCTTTGCTACCAACTTTTTTGAGTTGGTTCAAAGAACTAAAGCTGGTATTTATTATACAGATACACAATAGCTGCATTTCCCAAAACTTAGTGGGCTGGGCAGCAGCAGCAGTTGTTTTCTTTCTGTGCCTAGCCTGGACAGTAGTGATGGGTTTGTAGTGCAGAGCTTACCCAGTCTTGTGCTGAGGCTGCAAATTCCACATGCAACACAGCAACTTGGTGGTCACACTGTGGATTTCAGGGTAAGGCAGGAGGTCCAACTTCTCAGGCACGTTGCTGGGACCTGTGCAAGTGCAAGTAGTTTGTTAGTGCTTTATGATCTAAAAGATTTCAAATAAGTGTGGCCATACTGATGTTATCTGTTTATGCTGCTGGCACTCTAAACGCAGTGATGTTTGCTCTAATCAATTATGAAAGCATGATGGGTATTATTATCTTCTTGCCCTCCGTACCCTTCATGGAAAAGGTGGAGTGGGGCTCTTGGCACAAGAGAGTTTTGAGAGAAGTCTGTATCTTGGGAAGTGCCATCACAAATGAAGATTTAACAGTGAGACCAAGGACTGAAATACCTCTTAAACCTTCACTGAATGCAAATGTACAGTCTTGCCAGGAAGGTGAGTGCACCCACTGACATCTAAAATGTAACATTAACTGTCCCCCTCAAACCACATCTATGCAGCTCAACCCAGAGCTGATTACTACCTTTCTGTGTTTCAGATTTCTTTCTTCCCTGAGGTTTCCTGATGCCTGTGACAGCCCATGCAAAGTGCCCACCTGATGCCAAAGAATACCGTTCTGCAAAGGCAGCGCCGTGGCAGGGGATCGGTGTCACTTTGAGTCACCCACGGGTGCTTTCTGCAGCCGGCCATCAGCAGGCTGTGGGCTTCTCTCCTCATTACTGCCCCAGGTAGGGATGTGGGGAGGGGGCGCAGCACAATGTATTTGCCTGTTATGGCTGTGCTTGCCCACGACTGGAATTACCCTCCTGCTGATAGCAAGGGAAGAGGGAAAATCAGAAACCCTGAAAAGAGAACACTACCCTTTCTCAGTAACTGGAGACATATTGTGCCCACATCGGGGAAGGACATTTCACAGGTTCTCTGACTACTTTAATCCCTTGGGCAACAACATGCAGAAGTGGAAATCAGTAGGATTTCTTGTGAGCAGATAAAAACCAGAAGGGAATTTGAGGAAGGTAAAGAAAGTAAGGGATTCTGTCAACCAATACATATGTGTTTTTCTATCAAATGACGCTGAACATTTATGATAATCCTCCAGGTGCCCTAAAGAACTACTATTATGTGACAGACAAGGCAATAGACCATTAATTATGGGTTAACAAATACCAGTTACATCAGGGTGTTGACAGAGGGAATTTGATAAGAGAAACAGCACCTGTGTATTACAGGCAGAGGGCCAAGGGGCCATTCCTCTCTGGCTGGGTCACAGGCAATTCCCCTTTCCCCATTCAAAGAATAAAGCATCTTTCTGTTGCCATGTGGTCCAATGTTGTGGTCTCTCCAGTCAGAAAAGAATCAGTCTTTAACAGCTAAATAAAATCAGTAGGTTGACCTGGTCAACATAGTTACAAAGACACAAATATTGTTGAGTGTCTCAGGTTTTGGATGTCCAAGATGAGATAGATCATTGAGGTGTCAGACCATAAGGGAAATCCTCTGACAAGGAGCCTCCAACTTATATTTCCAGAGTTGTGATCAGAAACAACAAGAAAGTTCTTTGACCCAGAAGTTTAGTACAAATCTGAGTAGCTTACTTACACTTCTTAATCCTGTTCTTTCATAAAGCCATCCTGTACTCACAAGATTCTACTAAAATATTCAGTGCTTTCCGCTCCAGAGATGGCTGCATTTCACAGGTGAGTGAAATGATCACCGCATGCAATATCTGTAGAGCACTTGCTGAACTTCTGTAAACTTTATTATTACTGATTCAATCTGTGTAAGAGGAAAAAGGGCGTCCAAATGGCACTTAAGATGGAATAAGGAGCCCTTCATAAAGCTATTAAGAAATTAATAATTACAGGAAGACAGATGTAATTACATCCAGAAGATCAATGCAGCTTTTAATGAAGAAGAATTTCAAGACCCTAAATACAAATTGAGATAAGAAACTTCTGAGGCTTTCGCATGTACCCCCTGCTAGATAAATGTGGCCAGAGAACAAAGGGATTCTGATATTACACACGACAAAATTATCCTGAGGTCCTACCAGAAACATTGAGGAAGCTGGTCTGAGCTCCAAAAGTATGTCTTCTTTTGATATATGATTATTCTTGATATTTACAATTGGTCCTAGTAAGAAAAATTTTAGTGTGCTCACTGCAGATGGGGCAAAAGATATAGAAAGTTGCCTCTTGTTCAATACAGCATCTGTTTCTTAACAGTGATGAAAATTCTTAAAGACTCCTCAAAACTTAAGGAGTTGTAAAAAAATCATTGCTTCCCACCCTAAAGAAATCTCTATTTAATGGTATGCAGGTTATCACCAACCCTTGCCTGTGGTTGGAGCTAGAAGACAACAAAGGACACTTGCACGTTGAGAGTCTGTGTTAGGGCTGTAGCTTGGCCAAGGAAGAGGAGGGACAATGCCATCGCTCCTTTGCTCTCCTTCATTCGATTCCCCTGGGCTTAGTGTGGGCAGGAGATACATGATCAAAAGAGCAATTCCATTGGGCCAGAACTTTTCTTTAATTCCTCTCTGCTGTGGAGAAAGTATACAAAAGGGAACAATAATAGGTGACTCGTATATAATGAGGAATTACACAGGAACATGAGCACAGAGGAAAACAAACTGAATTAGCAAGTCCACACGATTTAAAGTAAGCCTACAAAACCCAACCAGTCCACTTAATGTCCAGCAACGAAGCAGATGCCCTTCAAACAGGCACATACACACTACGGCCAATTGAGTGCTTTGTGAAAATATCAAAGAAGAAAAAAAAAAAAAAAGAAAAAGAAAAAAGAAAGAAAAGAAAAGAAAAAAGTCCCTAACCAAACCAAACAAACCCAGAGCATCATAAAAACAGAGCAAGGGGGAATACGTTATTGCTAAAATCTTAGGGTCTTGAGAAAGAACTGAAAATGGTGATAATTGGAAGGAATCAGCTACAGAAAAAGGCAAGCACAAAAAAATATTTTTTTTTGTCAATCAACTCTGGAAAAGAAATTCTTTCTTGACCTTCTCTCTTTCCACCCCTTCAGCATTCCAGTACATCTCTGTGCTGTCCTTTACTTATGACTGTCTCCAAATCCCATAGATTTGCACCCCAATAGGAGAAGTAACAAATAATGCTTATACTTGCAACATATCTCCAGTACAAAACTTAATTAAAAGCAACACTTTGTCTGATCAATGGGGGAGTTGGAGGGGAAAAATAATCAAACTGTTCTTAGCACAAAACAGACATTGAAGAATAGCTGCAGCTAAAACATTGCAGAACACACTGCGGAGAACAATTCTTCACTCACTAAGAAGGGTGGGAGCGAGCTCTGCTCCAGACTTGCAGCTGTTACAGCTCTGCAAACTTTGCAGGAAGCACGTTAATTTGTACCAGCCAAAGATCTAGCTTACAGGGGAGTACATTTGAAGGAATTTCCTGGTCAATACCTGTCTGAAGTTTGTTTCCTGCACTCATCAGAGAAGTTCATTTGTTGCGATAGCAAAGATAAAACCCTCCTCCGAAGAGAAAGAAAATCCTCAATTATCAAACTACTGGCTTCAGCAGTACTTTCTGAAAGAGAAGGTAAAAGGATGACCTTTCAAGAGATTTTGAGGATTAGCGGGGATTTAATAGAAAAGGTACTGTAGACAGCAACTTGTGTCAGTAATTTGAGACCTGGATGGTCTGATTCAACAGGACAGAAGAGATGAGAATCTGACACTGAAAAAAAGATTCACCAAACCCAGAATAGTAATAATATGAAACAGCAAGCCCAAATTCCTTTTCATAAAGTCAATGCATATTCTCTTTCTCAATCTGCTTCAAATCATAGTTACAATATTACTTCTGAGTGTACATTTGTCAGTTGATAAACATTACAGACAATATG
This sequence comes from Microhierax caerulescens, assembly GCA_035590215.1. NCBI lineage: Eukaryota > Metazoa > Chordata > Aves > Falconiformes > Falconidae > Microhierax > Microhierax caerulescens. The sequence continues at coordinate 21,399,807 of JAVJGJ010000062.1, forward strand.
TTGACTTGTGATATGCTGAGTATCTGGCTATGGGGTTCAGCTTGAAAAAACTCCCTGTTCTTAAAGCAGCAATATGCTTAAAAATAGAAAACTTTCACTAGAAAAGGATTGCTTAGCACTGTATCACATGCAGCCACAAGGTGTGTAGAAAGAGGTACAGAATGCCCAGCTGGGAAGCAGGGTATCAGGGAATTCATCTGCTCCCACAAAAGGTCTTACGTGGTATAGGTCTAACCCTCAATACCCAAGATATGTAAGAGTATCGATAAGAATTTGAAATGGAAATATGTAAAGACATAAGAGATGTAGAAGACATAGTAATTTAAGGACAGGATTGTCAATCCACCTGTATGAGTTTCCTCTTAGTGGTGAGTTCTTTTTATTGTATTATGGGAGTGTCTTTTGCCTGACCATGGGTTTTCAAATGGGACTCAGAACCAGGTTGTCCTTCATACCTAAGAAGTTATCAGACCTGACAGCCTTCTGTCTATACTATTCCCAGATGGGGATGGACAGGGATTAAATCCAGGAATACAGTTTACAATGTGACCGTACTATCCACTGGGTTACTAGGTCAAAAAACTCCAGTGGGTTATCAACATACCAAATAATTTCCTTGGCTTTACTTATGAGCTAAGAATATGAAAAAGATATTTCAGATTGAACAGAACATTTTGTATGATACAGAAGACATGCTTTTCCATTTGTTTCAGTAATAACCCTCCCCAATTAAATGTTATCAGAGCTGATTTTTCCTTTAATTTGTCGGTGTGGGTATTGGATGAAAAATCAATTATTAATTTCAGTACACAAATAAGTGTCCTCATCACTTTTTGTAGGTTAATGAATGTACTTAGCATGATATGAACTTCAATGAGAAAATCTCTGTAGGTTTTTTTTGGGGGTGGGTTGTTGGCTTTTTTGTGTTTTGTTTGGGTTTTGGTTTGTTCCTTTTGACATGTCTCATGTATGAGACTTAGCAGAAATGTTACTACCTCAGCCTGCTGCTACACTTCGCTATCGGAAACCTGCCTGACATGTTCCTGTGACGTGGACAGAAAAATCCCCTCTGAATTGCTTTGATTTCCATTGTTCTTTTAGGCTCTCCTCCTCCCCCCCAAAAAAGGACTGGTACTGTTTGGGCAGCACTCATGTGGCACTTAGAAGGTTATTCACTAACTGAAACATACTGCATTTGGGCAGCCTTACCCATACAAACTTCTGAGGTAGGGATAGGAAAGAGCTGATCATGCATCTCCAGTGCTCTGTCCTCTGAGTTACTGGGCAAAAAGAGGAAAGGAAACCGACAAATCTAATTCAACTTTGGAACTCCTACACGTTGATTCAAGTCTTCAGGGACAGCCTGTGTTATCACTGAAGCCAAAGAAGCCTATCTATCCTATGTGCACCCAGGACCACTACATTTACAGTCCTCTTTGTCTTCATTAGTTCTCAAATTATTTTACCACAAAGGGATAGCAAAAATGAGGCAACATCATTTAAATTCACATCACTACATAGCCATAGAGAATTGCAATAAGTATTGGGCCCCCCATACATAATCAGTCTCCAACAAAATCCACTACAATCACTAAAGACAGGGTCCTGCAAAGCATCCAGAGTTTCTCTGTGTGTGGTCTGGCAGCCTTGCTACTGTGCCAGACTTCACAGGAGCCCTGTATGAATCCCTAGGTTCTTGGCCAGGACCGGCTTTGGGAGCCTGTCAACTTCCACTTTAGAGTCTGGCATTGGTTGGTCTGTCTGAGTTAATGCAACTGAAACTGCAAGTCCATCTGTGTGGGCTCACCTGTGTCCTGGTTTTGGCTGAGATAAGAGTTAAATTTCTTCTTAGTGGCTGGCTCAGGGCTGTGTTTTGGATTTGGTGTGAGAACGATGTTGATAACACACCAATGGTTTTGGTTGTTGCTGGGTGGTATTTGTGCTAAGTCAAGGACCTTTCAGTTTCTCAGGCCCTGCCAGTGAGGGGACTGGACTGGCACAAGAAACTGGGAGGGGACACAGCCAGGACAGCTGACCTGACCTAGCCAAAGTGGTGTCCCATACTATGGGACGACATGCTGAGTATGTATAAGCTGGGGGAGGAAGAAGGAAGAGGAGGGACATTCGGCATTATGGCATTTGTCTTCCCAAGTAACCATTACACGTGATGAAGCCCTGCTTTCCTGGAGATGGCTGAATGCCTGCTTGCCGATGGCAAGTGGTGAATGAATTCCTTGTTTTGCTTTGCTTGTGCGCAGCATGGCTTTTGCTTTACTTACTAAGTTGTTCTTATCTCAACCCTCAAGTTTTACATTCCTTTCTAATTCTCCTCCCCATCCATCTGGGTAAAGGGGGAGTGAGCAAGCAGCTGTGTGGTACTTAGTTACCAGCTAGGATTAAACCTTGATAACCCATAACCCGGGAAAAGCTGGAAAGGTATTTCAGATAAGTCCACTTTGTTCTTATCTGTAGCTATAATAAAGCATTGGCCTGTAGTGACTGAAACCATTTCGAGAAGCATTTGAGCCTGTTGAAGACTGTCCTAGGAGCTCAGTTTATGCTACTGAAACAGGATTGAAATGCATTGAGTCATGACTGGTGGTGGTCTGAACAGGCAACTGTGCTCTTCAGTTTTACTATTACAAAGATTACTCTTCACTGCTCATAACATGTACTTTAGTACATTCATGGACTAAAGAAGAGAAGACATCCTACTGACAAATATTAGCTATGCACAGGCTTAAAAAAAATATGCTGATTAAGCAGCTGGAGTCTCTTTGCCTATAAAGATTTTTTTCTTTCATTCGTATTAGAAATTACTATGATCATCTCGTTGCCTTTTTCCTCCATCAATATGTTCAGGACCTCTTAAGATTTCTTACTTCATTCCCAAAGCAGTAATATATCAATCTATGCAACATAGCTTAAACATGCCCATCATATGGATGGTAAACCAATTTCGATTCCTCATCAACAAAAAACATCGTTTTACTTTCACTTCCTTTCTCCCTCTTCCTCTAATGCCCCTCTCCACTCCCCATGGTACGTTGGAAGGAGCACTCTGACAACAACAGAATTCATTAGTCAAGCCAGCTACTGTGGCTTCATAACTCATTCCCCTTGTTCCTCGCTATTGAGTCATGGAGCAGAAGGTGGGTGTCTTGATCTTGAAGGTAGGACAATGATATAATCTATTTCCATCAGGTGCTGGAAGAAAGGTTACAACCTGCCTCATACAGAATTCAATTAGGAATCACAGAACGGGGAAGTAAGTTTTTATTAACTCCCATAGATGCCAGAATGTTTTCAATCTATTTCTATTTCATCTCTTTCTTCCAAAAGATTTTTAAATAATCACAACATTAGATTAGTGATTTTAAAACAGTAGGTGATCAACTTCATTTCAATGCCTGGGGAAGAAATTTAGATTCCCCAATGTTTCATGGAAATCACCAAAGAAGATTAATTGAGAAGCAGTTCTGACACTAACTAAATTATCTACCCAAGTATTTCTATTACACCGCTGTCTTTGCATTTTTGTATCATGAAGCACTTCCTGCTTGTTCAGTACAAAATGTGGACAGACTCATGTGGACAGGGTTTCCCTTGTTTGTGTCTTTTAAAGGCAGATTAAAGTTAGTGTTTGATATATTCTGTTTGACTTTAATTTCTAAATATTTGAGGGAAAGACCTTACAAAAAATTAATTTGACATGTCTGGGTTTTAAGCCAGTGAATGCCAGGAAGGCATGTGAGGTTGTCTTCTGTTAGAAATTATCAGCTGTCTCCATAGAGGAGGGCCAGATGCTGATCTAATGCTGTGTTAAAATAGAAAGTGATTTTTTTTTTTCCTTGAAACTTTCTGAACTATCACCATTTTATTTCCTCTGATATTTGGAACAGGTGGAAATAAATTTTCTTTCTTTTCTTATTTGTATGTATGCATATGTGTGTGGGTATAAAAATCAAAGTATCTTTAAAAGGTTGATAAATGCCTATGTAGAGAAGATAGTATGTGGAAAACAAAACAATTAAATACCAAAAAAATTAAACATTCTGATATTCCCAAATCTAGACATGTAATTTAAATTTACTGCTCCAACAAATTAACCTTTTGAGGCAGTTTGACCTTTAAGTACCTGACTTTTTTGCTAAAAAATATATCAGCTTGCAGTGATAGCTTGATTTTCTGATGTTACCATTTTTCCTGATGAGTCAAGAACCATCTGGAAGAAAAATCCATGTTCTGATGCTTGATGGAGATAATTTCTTGTGCATGGATTTATGTCACATATTTATGTTAACATTACCAGATCTATCAGTTACTTTACACAAAGTTCAGGTTCCAAGAAGTTCATGGGGGCATTGCTGAGTAATTGAACCCACAGCTTTTTTGTGTCAGTCAACAATGTTTTTGCTCTAGCTTCATATTCATTGTGGCCATAAAGAGAGTTAATGTGAAAATGAAGTCGAAGCTGCATCCTCTGTGCAGATGGCACATATTTGATGGGTCAGACTGTCTTGCAGGAATTGCTAACTACTTCACTAATTTCATCTACTGTCTGCATCATGTCATTAATCTAAAGTGCAAGTTCTTCACTTTAGGAGTTATTTGAACTGGTTGGAAAAGGAGGGTCTCACGGTAAAGATACTGAACAAAGGAGATATTTACTTCCCACCTTCCATTTCATGTATTCTTGATGGAACAGTAACCAATTCAAATCTCCCTGTCGCTGGGTGTCTCTGAGAGCTGTATTGTAGATTGTAGACTGACAAAAGGCTTCTCAGCCAGAAGATCTAATGAAAAGAGTGGTCAAGCTGCCTCCTGAAGACCACATCATAAACATGAGGCCAGGACCTGGAGAGGATGTTAGGTGAACGGTTTAGTAAAGTGGTGAGGGAAATTCCATGCAGTAACTCAATGCAAAGTCTTTTGCAAAGTAGCTGACACACAGTTGAACTTAGACTTGCAGCTTCTAGTGATTGGCACTGAAACGATGCCTGAGAGAAGTGCTGACTGCTGCCCACGCTGCCTTTCTACCAGACTTCATCACCCTCTTAGCTGAGGCAGCAGGATGAATGGTGTGTCCACCTCTGAGCTTCTGCAATTCAAAGCCTGATGTATTCACTTCAGTGTCCACATGGAGGGGTGCACAAATCTGCGGGGGTTACATCCATCCCTCCAACGGACAGCACAGGGTTCACAGAGCCAGCTCAACTTTTCTCAGCAGTGGAAGCAAAAGGAAACGTTACCCCTCTGGGCTGAAAACTGATGCCAACCCTCTGCTGTCCTGGGAAGCTGAGAGGAAGAAGGAAGGAGGGCAGAGACAGACACCTGGCGTTAAAGACCCAGAGAGCTGTGCTGCCTGGTTTTGCAGCTCTCCTGGGAGTGGGATGAGTGACACGGTGAGAAGCCACATTCAGCACAGCCATGGGTCTGCACACCCCAGTCCCGCTCAGCAGCGAGCAAGGATTTCTGTAGCTGTGCCACAGCAGCGAAGCCACAGCCTCCTCAACAGCCCATCCCGATGCTTGAGGACCCTCTGCCTGCTGTGGTCCTTCATTCTATGTTTTTAGGAGGTGTTGCACCAGAGCTAGCTTTAAAGTAGCTAAAAAATACTGTGAATGTGATGACTGAGGCACCAAGAACTCAGCAGAGACCAGCCAGCAAAATTTCCATCTTTCTCCTCAGCTCCTCTAAGCTGTGTGGGGCCGGCAGCTGGCCAGGGCACGGCAGCAGTCTCCTGCTGAGGCTGCAGAGCAGGCAGAGGAAGAGGAGGAATTTAGCCCCTTTGGTTACAAGATGTAAATTAATATAATCCTTTTGCTTCTTCAAGGTGGAGGCATGTATGTTCCTAGGCAACCGTGGCTTTTGGGGGAATTTTGAAACACTTTTGATTCTCTCTCCTAAGGCATAGACTGAGACCTGACCATTTCAGTTTCCTACTGAATATTTATTACTATTTTCTGCTGCCTAGTGCTTGGTACAACTGGTCCTAAGTTCAGTGAGGAGTTTTATGCACCACCACTAATACAAAAGATGCCTTAGCAATACTAATGATGAATTCATAGTGATAGAAAGTGGAGATTTCCAGTAAATCATAATAAATTCAATAAACCTAAACCTGGATAACCTACCGTGCATTCAAATACAATGCTTGCCTGCCACAAAAAAACTGCTTACAAAAACCTGCTTACTAAAAACAACCCCCCCCATCCCCCAGGAAAGAAACCAAGATGTCCTTCCAAGGAGATTACTCCTTTCTGCCACCCCCACCTGCCGCTGTTAGCCCAACAGCGGAGAGAATACATGTGAATTCAAACTAGGTCTTCCTTGGAGGGATGCAAAGGACAATCTAATGCATAATGCTGTGGGAGTGATTTGTAGTTTCCCCCAAAGCGTGAGCTGATTTGTTATGAATAGAACTCAGCCTGCTGCTCTGTTGAAAGCCGAATCTATGTGACTGATTTTCTTTTAATGCATTTATGGTAAAGAATGATCCTGCATTTGATTGTGAGACTGATCACCCTGACACATACAGCTGATATTCTACCTGTGCAATCATAATTCTACATGTACTGACAAAAGAAAAAAAAATAGCTATGTCTTAGCTGACTGCCTTACTTTCTCATTTCTCTAGTGCAAAGGCCATCTGATTCAAATTCTTTAAGAACACATCAGTTGAAAAGCAGCATTTTGGGTAATCATTTTAAGATTGTATTTGCAGTGTGGTTTAAAAGGATAGCGTATGTGGATTTTGACTTGAGAGACCACTTATTGGAAAGTTAGAACTTGGCTAAAATATCTGGGATTATATAATTAATTCTTGGATGTTCTTGTTTATTAAAGAAATTTTTAAATCTTGTAATTTTCCTTGAGTAATCAGATATAAACAAAATCAAGTTTTACATTTCAGGGCAGAAACTTACTGTCCCTGAAGGACTAGGGGAATTAAATCCTGATGTATGAAGTCATCTCTATTCCAAATGCTTAAATACAGTCTTTTCTCTCAGGAATTGAATAGAAATTATTTGGCACAGTACAGTGAAAATAAACCCTGTATTGTCCCTACCTCTGCTGGCCACCTTCTGTAGATGACTGTTTTATAACCGAAACAGCCCTTCTACACAGTGACCTCCGTGGCCAGGGACAAGACCCAGAACAAAGTGGTTCAAAGCACAGGTAGAGTTTTCCTAACACGGATCTGGCTCACAAAGGAGGAACACTGGTGAGATCCCATTCTGCAGGGGACGTGAAAATTATTTCATAAAGGTGTAGACACCTGAGAGAAAGGACATCAGATAATTCACCCAGGGCTGACCCATGGCTAGAAAAGGATGGATGCCTTTAAACAGGTGAAAATGGATAGAGAATAGAGCATAATGTCTTTCCCTCCTATTTTCTGTGCATTAAACAGAGATGTTATCTTGTTTTTTTCTAAGGAATATCATTCAGCTAATTCCATGCCATCACTCTCGAAACCAGAGAAAAGACTAGGGAGAATGTAACCACAAAAAGTGGCCAGAAGTGACCAAATCTTAGCAATGTTGGGTCTACATTGTGTTCAGATACACACACTTAGAGAAAAGGCAAAGTCAGCCACCATTTTATCTCAGTAAACACTTCCTTGTACATTTGTTTTGGTTTTGTTTGCTGCATCACTATTACCTGAATGATCTAACCAGCACATTCAAAAGCTACTTCTCCCCACTCAATCATTTATATGGATGACTCTGGTATCAGTCATCCGAGAGATAGAGTCAGTCTCATCTGACAGTGTTATTTTAACGATATTGTTTCTGATTTTTATGAGGCGATGATAACATAGCTGTCGAGCATCACATACAAATACCCAGTGATGACTTAATTGTGCTTTTGCAACAAATGCAGTAGTAGCATGAAGTTATAGTGATCTGTGAACAAAGACTCTAATTGTAAGTTTCCAGGGATCTTTTTATACTGACACAATGGCTTGAGCAAAACATTTATATTACATCTAAGTGAGCTAATAGAAAATTACTACTGCTATAACTACTGCTAACAATATTGTTGGGAGTTTATTTTACACATCACATCATACTTCCTCTAGCTATGAACTCACACTGTTCACCCACACCAAAGTCTGCTGCCACATTCATAGTTTAGGCAAATATCTCCTATTGATTTCAAAGGCATTTAGATACCCAAATAAGTTTTGAGGTTCTGACCCATAGGTAATTTTGTAGATGAGGCTAGAATTGGATGTGACTGTTTCTTAGATACTATCAGGCAGCCACTTGTCTGTTGAGCAGTAAAAAGAGAAGAGAAGGCTCCAGGGAGACCTTAAAGTCTTCCAGTGCCTAAAAGGACCTACAAAAAAAGCTGGAGAGGGACTTTGCAGTACGGCCTGTAGTGACAGGACAAGGGGTAATGGCTTTAAACTGAAAGAGGGTAGATGTAGCTTAGATATTAGGAAGAAAATCTTCACTACGGGGGTGGTGAGGACCTGGAACAGGCTGCTCAGAGAAGCTGTGGATGCCCCATCCCTGGCAGTGTTCAAGGCCAGGCTGGATGGGGCTTTGGGGCAACCTGGTCTGGTGGAAGGTGTCCCTGCCCGTGGAAGGGGGGTTGGAGCTAGATGACCTTTAAGGTCCATTCCAACTCAAACCATTCTATGGTTCCATGTAATGGTTAACTGGTGATAAGTGGGTCAGGTGTAATAAAAAAGAAGCAATCAACACTTGCTAATTTTTTTTAAAGGGGAAAAAGTCTTTTGGCATTAATCCCTGTGATTCATAAGAAATAGAGGCAGTCTGGCAAAGTTTAAATGATTGAAAATGATGCCTGTGGCCTTCTGCAAAATCTGATTACAGCTCAAATGATCGATGGGTTGCCATTAAGAGAAGGAAAAAAAAAAAGTCCAGAAATTGAGTCAAGTAAATCAAGAAAGACCTTTTGAGTTTACAATGAACACTTCAGCATGATTCAAAAAGTGTTTTAACCAAGATTTCATTTTCTGTAAATATATGTTGCCTTCAGAATATGAAGTATTCATTTTCACAAGTCCCTCTTGAGCCAGGCTTTCATTTGGCCTGAAAAGATGCCCAACTTTCCCTGCCAGCCTTTCAAGGCTTTCTTTGATTTACTTCAATGACATTGGGAGACTTCAGCTTCTGCATCTGAAGTCTGGCACGATCTCTCCTCTTTTCAGCTATAGGTGGGTCAGATGCATGAAACTTTGAAGGTCTCATTGTGCATTTTCTGAATTCCTTTTCTTTTTTTAATATCTGAAACCATTCTCTTTTTTTTTAAACAAGGAAACTAGTTTCAGGTTCGTGAAAATATGCTATGAATTCTTGTAATGACAGGCAAATACTCAGCTGCAAAATAACAAGAGAAGAGAAAAAGAACTGAAAATAAAATTGTTCCAGCATTATAAGCAGTGGTGTAACAGGTGTGACTGGCTCACTGACTCAACTGAGAGACCAAGCTGCTTTCATGTTAGGAAAATATTTAATAAATTTTTAAAATGAGAAAAATAAAAAGTAGGAGGGGTTATTTTATCCTAAGTGAAATATTTCTTTTTGGTTTTGAGTTTTCAATTAAGTAACTTTGATTTATTTATTTATATTTTTTTAGAATGGAGCACGTATCAAAAAAGAACAGAAAGTCTTTCCATTCAAAATTAATGTATTCATTTTGTTTGACAAGAAAAATATTATTTTCATTTACTGAGGGAAGAGGAAGATCCTGCCAGTCACATTACTCCAGAGAGAAACTGTCTCAGTCAAAATTACAGCTCATCTATGAATGTTTGTCCTAGCCTCAAAGGAAGACCCAGCTGTACCATTTTGTAATTTTCCTGTAACATCAGTATTTCATGCCTTTTCTCTCAAGAGATCTGAAGTCTTAGCTCCAACACAGAGCACCTGTGCAAACCAAGGCCAACCCTGGTCTCTAATTCAGAAGAAATAATCTGAAATTTGCAGACAGTGTCTTCAGAATTATACTGAATGCCACTTCCTTGGAGTTTTTCAGCAGAGATTAGAAAGCTTTCTACAAAATCTGCTTTTTGCTGGTGAGCAGAATTGCTCTGAGGTGTCACAGGAAGGTCAGAACAGCTTTCAAGTGATTTTTTAGCACACCTGAGTCTACTGCAAAGCCTGGACAATCTTGTTGCCATTTTTACCCCAGAATATGCTGGCCATACATGAAAAGCCCTGAAAGCACATGTATCACCAAGGTAGCATTTGGGAAATTTAAACTAAACCAAATCACATAAAGCAAACAAAAGAGCAACAGACAAGCTCTTAATTTACTAGGTCTCCTAGAGAGCTCTGTGACATAAATGAATTATGGGTAAGTTGATTTCAGTTTGGTTTTACTCATACAGTATAATGTAGGTTTTTGTTCATTAAGAAATAAAGCATAACCTGACACTATTTGGGGAATAGGATTATAAAGATGTGATTTTATGTTAAACTGTTGTGTAAATAGATTCATTCCCAGATTTCCAGAGCAGTGACCATTTTGATAAGATACCTGGAAAGCCTCATGATACCAACAGTATAACCTTCATAATTATGTTATTGTTGAAAAGATGGCAACATAAATGAATACATGATAGATCAAAAGGACTGACAGTGTACAGAAGTGCACATAAGCATGAAGGTTTAAGACTGATGCAGAAAGTAGATGAACAAAATTGAGCATTTAAGTAGCATACTTCACAACTCCATATGCAAGTCCTTGTGGTATTCTTGTCCAGAAAAAACAACATGGGTTTATGGGCAGAAAAAGAACTGCCAATTTCAGAGATACAAAGGGCTGTGGTGAGACTCCTTCTCTTTGCATGTTCACAGCACATTGTAAATATCTCTTTCTTTCCTGAAGTGTAGCATCCCAAGCTGATTTTAAACAGCTCCTCCTCATGATGCTGAAGACCCAGGCCTGGTTAGGCACCAAAATCAAATTCCATGTGAGACCCCTTCCCTCCTTGCTCCCTGTACTTCAGGGCTAGAGCATCCTTTGCTGCATCGCACCTTGAATGCTGTGTTCAGCTTTGGGCTGCTCACTGCAAGAGGGACACAGAGGTGCTGGATCATGTCCCAAGAAGGGCAATGGAGCTGGGGAAGGGTCTGGAACACAAGGCTTATAGGGAGCAGCTGAGGGAAGTAGGGCTGTTGAGCCTGGCCAGGAGGAGGCTCAGGGGACACCTTATTGCTCTCTACAGCTCCTTGACAGGAGGTTGTAGGCAGGTGGATGTCGGTCTCTTCTCCCAGATAAAAAGCAAGAAAACAAGAGGAAACAGCCTCAAGTTGCTCCAGGGGAGGTTTAGATTGGATATCAGGAATGACTTCTTCAATGAAAGAGTCATCGAGCATTGGAACAGGCTGCCCAGGGAGGTGGTGGAATCACCATCCCTGGAGGCATTTAAAAAACATGTGATGATAGTTGGCAAAATGGTTTAGTGGTGGACTTCTCAGTCCTGGGTTAACAGTTGGACTTGATGGCTTTAAAGGTCATTTCAAACCTAAATGATTCTATGATTCTGTGATCTCTGATGGGGATCCAAAGTGTCTAAGAAGTAATTTATTCTGCTGCTCTTGCAGAAGGACCACCGGGAATGGGAAATATCCTCACTGTGAGATGGCTCCTTCTGCAAGAAAGCCACCAGAGGGAGCAATGCCATCAGAGCGCCCTTTTAAATACACCTATTTAGGATTGCTGGAGCAGCTTGGTGTTAGCTCATTGGAAGAGAAGTACTGCTTGTTGAGTACTATTTTTAATTAAGCAAAGACAGCACTCCAGCAATCATGGGACTGATGATGCAGCAACCTGCCAGCTTCATTATAACCGAAAACTTATTCCTAGGCCTGTCCTGGATTGCTCTTCAAGCACCTGTGTAACTGCATCATTCCCCTTCATTTCCAAGGAGACTGAGATTCAGTTTGGTTTGGAACCACAGAAGCACTCAGGCAAGAAGTTGTAGCAGAATTGGGACCATTAGTTAAATGTGTAGGACTCAGAAGTTTTCTGGCTTGTCACCATAGCCTTTTGTGACAATTTACAGGGCATAACAGTGTTCCCCAAAGGGACTAATTGAGGCTTGCCTGTTCTTCCTATGCTGATCTAGTACAGCACATAGAGCTTGGACATAGAATGCTAACAAGTAGTTGTCTATGAGATTCCTTAACCAAGATGACAGCACTGCCAGGTCGTCGTTTCCCTGCCTCTGAAGCATTTGATTGGAAAAACCCAGTCTTGAAATACTGGATTGGTACAGTTCCTTTCAGCCTTATCCACGCTGGCTCACAAGGGCAGCCCCAGAAATGCACTAGGGACCAGCCTCACGGGAAACCATGAGCAAGCCTCAAAATACAGCCTCCACAGCACATGCTTAGAGCAGCAGCTGGGTCTCACATACTCACAGCCCACAAGGTGAATTAACACCTTAGGGACTCCTCTCCGCAAGGGCTGTATTAGCTGGGCAGCCATGTGGATAGAGGTGAGGCACAGCACCCTCATGGATGGTCTGGACATGTGTTCTTCAGCACCGTTTCTATGTTGGCTGCAATTTTTCAATTATGTTCAGAGAAAAGAGGACCATGTGGCAGACTGAGCCTAGTCTCTACAGTTATAGATAACATCTATGGACCAACTCCATCTTTGAATTAAACAGGTGTTTCCCCCTGTTATGGGATGTGGACTCCAGAACAGTCCTGTTCCAATGGTTAGAAAAAAGAAAAAAATATCATTATGGTTAGACTAGCTTGCTCTTGGGTCAATATCCTCTTTCCAAAAATCTTCTCCCTGTAAAACCTACCCAGTGCAGGACATCACCATTGCTTGAAGTAGGCTTTTTGCTTTGAGTAAAAGAAATACTCTGTTTTCAGTCTCTTAGAAAGACTGGATTAAAGTGTCCTTTATTGCTGACATGATTGTTTGATTTTAACTCTTTGGACCAGGTATGGGATCCTAACTGTATTTACTGTGTGATGACACCCACCACCACCTCCCTGGCACGTGGTAATATCACAAAACAGAGTGTGCAACAGGCAGTGGGCCTGACTTTTCACAGTGGTAAGAGCCAAGTACTGTTCCAGATGCTGCTAATAACCTCCAGAATGAGGTCTGCAGATCTCTGCTTCTCCCCTTTTCCTTCAATTACACAGGTGTAGCAGTACACTTGCCTACTTTACAGAATATTTTGAAAGATACTGAAAAAATTGTACTACAGCTGAGTATAGTACTTTTCCACACCATCTTTGCTTAAACTCACCTTCTGTATACTACATGTAAATACAACTACAATTTGTATTTAATGCAAATATTTTATCCTCTCCTAGCATAAGGAATTCCATCAATTGAAGAAAAATTCAGGGCATGTGGAATTAGGGCTATAAAGAACCTCCAATCTTGAAAAAACTAATCTCCCCATCTGTTTTAATTTAAAACCTGCTTAAAACCTATTTTCAAGTTTCCAGAGCAGTTATAAGGTGCTTTAACACACATGAAGCAAATGAAATTATTTGGTAATGAAAGGCTTGTCATACATCATTAGGATCCTCCTCCTACCTATAGGGCCATTTAGGAAGCTGAATAAATCTATCCAGCTTTATAGCTGTAAGAGACGGTACATTAAGTTTGCTGGTCCCAGAGTGCCTGAAGAAATCCAAGCACCAGTATTCTTCAAGTTCAGCAGATTTTGTATTATAACTTCAAATGTTGATTGGCAGAGATCTTTATCAGTAAATCATCAGTTGGCAACCATGAACAGAGGTTTACAAGCTTTAAAGAAACATATTTTTCACAAAGGATACCAAAAGACAAGCATGTTGAGTTTATAGTGAACTCTTATCTGTCACCTCCTCACATCCATGTTGTTGGTCTTTTCAAGGTACAGAAACCTGGTATTCTGGACCCTAATTTAGTCCATCTCCTGCAATACTGGAGCTTGCTGTAAACCACAAGCAGTCACAGCCAGCTTTCAGATCTCAGCCTGGGATTTTGGAGCCCCCATCACTCCGACCAACAAGGTGACACTCTCAGCATTTACTGCCCCACAACACACACACACACAGTGACACTGAGAGTACAACTGCTTCTGAGGCTGCAGCACCAGCTGGGCCACACAACTGCCCAGTATTATGCAGCTGGTGATGGCATCCATGGGAGTATATATAAAAAGAAATACTAGATTTTTTGAGCACTTGGATTTTAAATAAAAAAATCATGGAAATCAGACACTTCATAAAAATATGTATGATCAAAATACTTTTTTTTTTATTCAGACACACCTATTGGAATTACTTTCTAACATCCCCAGCTGTAGCTCTTTCAATCAGACCTCAATTATTTCATTCCTGTTATGCTAGTACCCTTTTCTATTATCCCAGTGGAAAGGATGTAATCGAACTAATGCATTTATTGGTTTTGATGCTGGTTCTGTGACATTTTGCTTTTTTTCTCCGCTGGAAAACTGACAGTTGCCTGGTTTCATTTGTGTTTCTACTGTAGCTAGATTAAAAATACTTTTTTCAAAACCACCTGACTCTCTGTGTAGGATTTCAAATGGAGTAAGTTTTGTTCTAGCTGAATAGAGAAGTGCAAAAGTCTTCTCTGAACAGCTTTGCAAATTTTTCTGGACCATTCTGGCAGCTTGACTCCTGGTTTAACAATCTTCTTCAATTTTAAAGGAAATTTAAAAACAAACAAAAAAAATCAGATAACACCCCTCCCCAAACAAACCTTTGAAAAATCCTACAAACTAAAGCAGCCTGCATAACTACCAAGACAAGTGGATGAAAATCCAGGGAAAGCATAAGCTTCAAAAGTATAGTGGCACATAAAGTACCAGCTTTTTTTATTATGTCCGTTTCCTTGCTGCCCTGAACCTCACAAACTCCAGCATGCTAAGCAGTTTGTAAGATGCAGTGCCAACAGACAGCATCTGCCCCAAAGGCAATCCAACACAAATAAACAGTGGAAGGAATGCAGAACAAGTGTTAAGAAATTTTTTATCATAATCAATACCTGCATTTTTAGAAGGCATTTGTGCACCAAAATGGTTTTGTTTTTTTTTTTCAAATATACCAGCTAGTCTAACAACCAAATTTCTTCTACTGACGTTGTTTGCCTATTTCCATCACAAGATCCTTGCTACAGCTTAGAGTTACTATTATTTAAGCTCCTAGAATATTTATATTTACCTAAATTTAATGCTAAATTAAGTCTTGAAAGGGAAAAGACTGTCTTATGACAACACAGATGGTCTCTGTGCCAAGTATCAATACAGTATTCTTACTAGCTTAGAAAGCTGGTCAAAGCAAAGACAAAGAACTGGCCAAAACACATTTAAAAATAACATTAAAAAATTTACATAAGTATTTCTGAGTCTTTGTATTTCAGTAGTTGAATGAAAGGCAACTATCATCACCTTACTTTCCAAAGTGGTAAGGTGCTTACTTTGCATAAGTGTTGCCTTTGAAATCTTGTCATTTACTGTGGTAATAAAAGACAGTATTTTAAACATTAAACCTTAAAAGAATCCATTTCACAAATTTGTAACTGCACAAGGTAGGAGGCATTTCTTCCAGTAGAACAACCATAAAAAAAAAACCCAAACAAACAAACAACAAAAAAAAAACCCAAAAAAACCCAAGAAAAGAAAAATGAGAACATACTCCTCCTGTCCCACCCAAATATCATATTTGGATAAAGCAATCAAAGTTTTCACCTGAAAACAAAACAACACAACTAAAATCCAACCACCCCCAAGCACCAGACTATAGCACAGCAGCCAGAAGAATAAAACTGAGAAGGAAGTTCAGTCTCATACAGACCTGGGGCTTGACAGGCTCAGTCACAGAGCACCAGAGCAAGTCAGGGAAGACAATACTCCTTTTCCCAGGCTTTATAGATCCCTCTCACAACAGATGCTTGTAGCCAAGCTAATAAAAGGAGAGAGAGGAAGAGGAGAGTGGCAGAAGGAGCAGGTGGAGCAGGATAATTGTTGCTATCATTGCCCAAATGTTTTATTACAACTCTGGCAATAAACTTTTGCTGTAAATCAAGATTCACTATGATATACTAAAACAAGCTGATTGTGAAAATCTAGGAAGTAAATCTTTTATGTTCTTGTTTAAAAACCAAGAAGAAAGGATTAGGAAAGAGCCTGAGGAAGGTTAACAAGACAGTTTTGCAAATGTTTATAAGGAACTCCTGAGCAAGATGAAAGGATGACTGTATCTGTTTGATTATCAAACAAATTACAGCCTCCAGCTGCAGCACATTATGCTTTTAGCCAGGCTGGTCTATAGCAACAGATGAGAAACCTCCTTCCAAAATGAGGACTACACAATAGCTTATTGCTTACCTGGTAGTCTAAAATGTCTTTTTTTTTAAGCACTTGCTACATTATATTTTGCCTGTAAGTGTTCTTCTTTACCAAGCCCCTTGCTGGTGGCTGAGGCTCCCTTTTATATAATAGATAGGAATGAAAGTCTATTGCCTTAATAAAAAAGTTGTTTCTCCTAATACTTTCATCTCTCATATAACACACACCTATGAAACTGGTTAATGTGGCTGCAACATAATTAATGTCTGAATCAGTTTGTAGCTCATGTCTTAGGATGCTGTTGTAACATGGTCAACATTCAAAATGAAGAGTTAATGCAACAAATTTACTGAAACAGATCATAATTAAGGTTTTTTTCCCAAGATACCAGAGAAATTACCCAGAAAAGCATGCCACAGAGTTACAGGGAATTCTGAGCATTAAAATTTACTGTTGGCTAGTAGTTACCTGCAACAAAAAACCTAGAAATGGCTCAACATTTACTTGACTCCCTCCACTATTATTTGAACCTGGGTGAAGGCTGTGTCCTCTGAGCTACCTAAAGGCTTCAAGTTGACATAACAAAGTACTATTACTGGGCAAGACCCCTGGGTCTGGGAGGAGGAAAGGGCATAAAGACAAACCAGCTGGTCCCATGTTTGTTCTTTTAAGAAGTTAGCAATGTTACTTTATGGTATTGGTCAACACAGAGAAGGTAAGTCTCAGCTTCAGCGGGTCACCTGCTATCCTCTGACTGTCCTTTCTGCAGGGCTGCAGAGAGCAACACACTGCCAAAGCACAGATGTAACCTTGCCAAGGAATTGTAGGAAGCCTAGAGCCACTGGCAGGTGCATGAAAGACAAATGAGCCTAATAAACTACGAAGAGAATTAGTGCTAGACTATTAAGCCGAGGTCCCTGGTGGCATGTAGATATTTAAAAATCAGAGGGAATTAGGAGTCTAAATATATGTGCAGCTTTTGTCTCACGGATTAGATTGCTGTACTGGAAGTTTCAGAGCCATCAGATGGGCTCTGGATTCATATGGGCCCTTGGAAAATCAAATGAGAAAATAAAAACTGATGCTCCTTAGAGCTTTTCTTGTTGCAGAAACCTCCCTTTGCTTTGGTAATACAGCTTTCACAACAATTATCTTCCCTCTCTGAGAGTCCAGTCATCCCATATACCCTCCCCAGAAATTTCAGGCTGCATCCTTTTCTAGAAGAACCGTACCATTTTTATGGCTTGATACATCACTTTCTAGCTATATTTGGGCTATTCAGAGGAACAATAAGAAAAAATATTACTATCTCATAAAGAATTTAGAATTTTGGCTATGCAGATCAATAAATGTTCCAGAAAATGCATGTGGATATTTGTGTGGTCTTACAGAGGAACGGCTGGGGAAAAGATTATGTAAATAACAAAAAAATAATAACAAAAACTAAGTTAGGTGACCCAGGTCAAGTCTATTTCCTTATTTATTTCCCTGTATTGTTCCAGTGTTTATTCCAGGAGAGAGAAAAATAAAGGGAGAGGAGGGAGGAAAAAATAAACAGAGGTAGTTTATAAAAACGTTGTAAGAATAATGCTGTTCCCATTATCACAGAACACATCTGTCAACTCTATCCATTTCTTCTAGATGAGGTGGAGAGACCTCTGACATTTGAAATGCATCAACCTAATCAAATCCCTATCCTCCTGAAATGCTTTCTGAGACTGTATTATAGGTCTATAGAAAGCCATGAATGAATAATTCTTTAGAGAATAAGTTAAGTAGCAGGAACAGAACTGAAATAACTGGGTTCAGCAGCAGTAAAAAGTGAGGGAACCATTAATCCCCCAAGATAACATATTTTCAGCTCTATGCCACTGAGATCTGGAGGGCTGTAGGGAGAAGGCACTCAGTGTGTTCCCTTTTGCCACCACAGAACAGTGACATTATCAACACTTCTCATTCTGCTCCGCTGCCTGGCTGGAGAGCCAAGCATCACATTTCATGAAGGTCTGAAGAGCCTTTAAAGGCAGTTGTCAGTCTCAGCTTTTAAGCCGGAGGATTTATCTGACTTTCTACTCTCACAGCCCTCATCAGCCACTTTTTAACGTCTCTCAATCACAAAGTTTCCCTTGTCCTTAAAGTCAGGATTGCAGAAAAAAAAGGTATGAGGCACATAAGTCATGGTCTAGTACCTGAAACCATTTAAGAGTTACTTTTGTTGGCTCAGTTACAAGAACTGTAATTGGCTTGTGTGATTTTGTATTTCTCTTCAGGCACAATTCATCTCATTTGAGCTGAGCCACCAAAACAGGGAGTATCTAGTCTGAATCAGAGACCTGGACTGACTTCTACAATCACTGAGAAGTAAGCACATGCAGAAAGCAATTCTTCCTGTCTCAGGACTCACTTAAGACTAAGTCAATTTTATGTGTATTCCCTTCCTTTCCCCCCTCCATTAACTACAGAGAAAGTGTGGGGGATAAGTTCAGGTGAGGATTTGTTTAATCTAATCATA
This sequence comes from Microhierax caerulescens, assembly GCA_035590215.1. NCBI lineage: Eukaryota > Metazoa > Chordata > Aves > Falconiformes > Falconidae > Microhierax > Microhierax caerulescens. The sequence continues at coordinate 21,418,637 of JAVJGJ010000062.1, forward strand.
GGTGTCTAGAGGCTAAACACCTATACTCCCTAAATAGTCAGTGAGAGTAGTAGGAATCCCTACATAGTAATTTGTTCCTTCTGTCTTAAACAAGGACCGTAGGGTGGAATAAGGCACCCTGTGGAAGTCCTTATTTCTGTCTGTTGACTGTTGAGGTAGTCTAAGGTTGGGTTTCAAAACATTTCTTTTTGGGTGTTTACCATACAGGGTCAGCACACAAATATTTGAATTTCTGTTATAGTTACTATCATTTATACAGCAAAGCGCCAGAAAATTAAATATGGTAGCAAGGGGAAAAAAAGGAGGAATGTAAAGTCAAAAGGAAGCAGTGAGTAGTCTAGAATCACAAAAGACTCTAATGGGACTCTCAGAGGTCCTTTAGTCCACCCCCATGATCAAATCTTGATCAACAAGAAGCAGCCATGTAGCAATGAGGATTTTGCTTTGGCTGGGTACAAACATTGCATTGCTATTATCCCAGCTGCTTAGATTCTTAGTGTACATTTTTCTTCTGCATGTGGGAGCAGGGTACTCCAGGTTTCAAATACAAGCAGAAAGGGCTAAGATGGAGGAACCCAGCAAGTGACTTCATGCTCTGTGGACATATTGCTTTCATCTGTAGTACTATCAGGAGACTAAGGGTCTAGCAAAAATGCTCTGAAATGTTCTTGTCAAGGCACTTAGTCGGTGCTATTGTTTCTACAAAAGAGAAACGAGTGAAAACAGCTTTCTGCGAAGAATTTAAAGCAAGAAGTTTAGTGTATGACAGCAGGACCAAATTCACATGGTTCAGTTGAATTCATTAGCAGGATCCCAACTATGCTGATTTATGCTACTTAGGATTCTGGTTCAAAATACTTTCCTAATAAAATAGTGTCAGAGTAAAACTAGTAATGGGACCTTCTCCAAGAGGAATTCACAATTAATTTACCACCTTGCAACTGCTGAGCAAGGCTTAGGTAAAAGTTTAAATCATGAGTTTGAGCAATGAAACTTGCTGGAAATTTTGAGACAAAAGAAATTTTGATGGGAAAAGTTCCATAAATCAGTATTTTCCTACAGAAATCTGTGGGGTTTGTTGTTTTTTGGGTTTTTTTTTACTTAATTTAGTAAAACAAAAAAAGAAGTATTTTCAGACTTCTCAGAAGGTAATATTTTCATTAGCTGAACTGTAAGAACACATTGACTACTGTTTCCAATCAGGAAAATGCAATCTAGGATATCTCAAAGCCCCATGAGAGTCATAGTGGACTTATTAACTTGGATTAAATTATTTCCAAAAGGTAGATTTCACCACCAGGTCTATATCTACCATGATATAATGCAACTTCTCCTCTGACAGTGTGGTGGTATGGGAGTCACATGATTACAACTCCATGTTGAGCAGTTAAAATTGGTTGATATGCCACTGTAGGTACTGCTCTTTTCAAGGTGAATTTCCTGACAGCAAGTGCCCCTGTATTCTGGAAAAGAAAGTGGACTCCTTTCACTCACCTCCACATAGATAATTCTACAACATGGATTATATAGGAAAAGGTGAGGCTGGAGTTTACCTTTTTCTTAGAAGATCCAGAGATACATCCTCCTCTCATACTTACCTGTTGGGGTAAGTACGTAAATCTTACAAAATGACCTGAAGAGCTGTAGGAAGTGCTACTTTCCCTTTCTCTTCTTCTGAACAATTGATCAAGCTGAGAAGAATGAACTCAGGATATATGTCAGTAGGTATGGTCATTGACCAATACCAAAGACAGCCAAACAGATGGCACTGAGCCAGCCATGAAAGAAGAGTCTTCCTGGTGTCTAAGCAGAGGGTAGGGTGAAGATATTTCCATGTTAATTTCCTTTTATAAGCAGTGGCAGCAAGCAAGAGCTCACTTGGAGTGTTTTATATGGGTATATTTGCAGTTACTGATCTTAGCTGCTATAGTTTAGGAAATTCCATTTGATGGTATAATGAAGTAAAGGCACTTATATCTTAACTGCGGGAGTGGTGCTTGGCCCTAAATGCTACTTTAATCACAGCTTTAATCTCAGGAAGGACAGATGTGCAAGGAAAAAGTGGTTACAATGCAAGACACTCCTTGCATCAAGCAGATGCAGCATAGTAAAACGAGTTCGTCACAGGGCTTCTGTCATCATCATGTATAAACATGCTCTCCCTCAGTGCTGTATGAGTACAAATGAGATATAGCAACCCTCTACCCTCGGGTTGGATCTAGTGCAATGCAAAACTCATCACTGTCAATTTTAAACAGATTCTCATTCTGATTCCCACTAGTTTTCATAATAATATAATTCTGGAAGACTTTTGATTATTTATAAAGAAAAGAAATAGTTTAATCGCATGTTACCTCAGCTCCTGACAAATGTGGGAAAACACCATGTGAGCTCAGCTCAGTGGCAGGAAGCCCAGCACATAACTTATAGCAGAACCCCTTATCAGGAATAGCAGCAAAATGGGAAGGTTAAAAAAATAGTAAAAGAAGTCGGCTTAAGGAAAAGATAAGGAATTCAGAACTTCTCCAGGGTGTCCCAGAATCCCTGAGATACAGAGATTAGCTGGATCATCTGCCTTTTCTAAGGGATGGTAATTGACTGTTTTCTGTGAGCCTTTTAATTCTAAAACAAGGTATGGAAGACCTGGTGGGATCATGATTAAAAAACATCACATGATCATAACAAAACTAGCAAAGTGTCCTTCTTACTCTTCAGATCCAGGGTAAAGTGAACTGCCAACCCACTAAGGAAAATGTAGCCACAAATGTTGATGTCTTGGATGTACAGCATCTTTTAATCTATCTGTACTGTTGTAATAAATCTCCATAGTCTGGGCTAGATGGCCTAAAGATTGTCCAGCAAATGGGACAGCAACCTGAATAAATGCAAAACATTGTATTCCTGTTTATTCAAGAGAGTTCAGCAGTGAGATCAAACATACAGAGCGTGGCCTTGTGGTTACAGCGACTCAGAGGCAGTCTAAATTAATTTCAAATTCTACGGACTCCCTGGGTGGTACAGGCAGGACATTACTTATTCAGGTATCTGTTAGACAGGGATGGTGGTCTTTTTTTTTTTCTTTTTTTTGTCCCATCTGTTTAGAGATCTGTAAGACAAAGACTTTCAGGTATATGTGGCACTCTCCCAATTGAGACTTCTTTTTAACCAGTGCTCTAGATACTTATAGAATAGGTCAGAACAAGCATAGTACCTCGACCCTTTGATGCAAAAATGTTTTCCATATTTCCCCCATATTCTCAGCTGATGTTGCTGCTCTTTATCATTACCAAGATGCTTCTAATAAAGCTATTCTGGCAGAACGTCAACAATGTTATGTATTAGACTGTACAGAATATGACAAAATAGGCCCTTTTGACTGTTCTTCTGCTAAGACTGCACCAGAAGAATGATCTACAGCCAACATGCCACCTCTGGGCCAATTTAAACTGGCTCACTGTTACATTATTTCAGTTATGACCTAACACAAGGCTGGAAGCTCAAGATAAGGGGGTGTCTGATCCCTCTACTCTCAGCCACTTAGCCTCTAGATCCAACCTCACATCCTCACGGAAGAGGGGAGTTGCTTGCTGGAAGTAAAAAAAAGAGGCCTGAATGGTTAACTGAAAATTTTATTTAATGCTAGATTATTAGCTAAATAGTGTTTACAAACATCTCCTATAAGTTGGTTTATTTTGAATAAATAAAGCTACTAGGAACACGGGGAGATGGATTAGTCTTGTCTAGTCTTTTTCATTTCATTCTGCTAGATGTACCCAAGAATCACTTTTGTTTTCATTAAACATTTTAAATAACAATCAAAATAAATTAAAAAAAAAAAATCTGAGGAAGGATTTCTTAGGAAGAGATTTTTTTTTTTTAGGAAACTGACAATTTTTGCTGTTATTTTCTGTAAGTTATGAGAAAAATCAAGTTCACATTGAAAACAACATTCAAGGAAATATTTGAAAACTATACATTAGGAAATATTTTGTTATATTCATTCTTTTTGTGACTTCCCTCATGTCTTTCTATATGCCCCACATCCAGTCTTAGAGAGCTTTCTATGTACATGTCTTGCACACTTGTGGCGGGTTGGCCCTGACTGGACTCCACGTTCCCGCCAAAGCCGCTCTGTCACTGCCCTCCTCAGCGGGGAAGCGGCGGGAAAAAGGCTCCTGTGTGGAGATAAGGGCAGGGAGAGCACTCAGCTATTACCGTCTGGGCCAACCAGAATCCACTGGGCAAAATTAATGTGACTTATTACCAATCAAATCAGAGAAGGATAATGAAAAATAAAACTGAATCTTAAAACCGCTTCCCCCCATCCCTCCCTTCTTCCTGGGCCGAACTTCACTCCCCGTGTCTCCGCCCCC
>JAVJGJ010000062.1:21430013-21448196 GCA_035590215.1 Microhierax caerulescens
TTCAAGGCCAGGCTGGATGGGGCTTGGGGCAACCTGGTCTAGTGGAAGGTGTCCCTGCCTGTGGCAGGGGGGTTGGAACTGGGTGATCTTTAAGGTCCCTTCCAACCCAAACCATTCTGTGATTCTACAATTCTATGATAATACACTGTATACAATAATCACTATGTGTTTGTTTGAATCTGAAATATTCATGTATCTCTGATTAGATTCTCTTATGAGACCATTAATATATAGCTCTGGATTAATTATAGAAATATTTTCATAACAACTTTAGGAGGTAGTGAAAAATTATTGTCTCCATACACCAGAAGAGACAAAGGGATCCAAGGTTATAGGTGATATTTCTGGGAGATCCAGTAACAGAAGAACCAGACCCTAATGCTTCATGCTTTCTTCACACTTTGGAAATTCGCTTTCAAGAGTTTTAAAAGAATCTACAAAAAAAGCAATTATATTCTTATTTGAAATGGTAGGGAAATCCTAAAGCAAACTACGAGCATGAAGGAAAATTCAGTTGGGAAAGACACAGTTGTTAGTTCAAAAATTATTTAGTAGGAGAAAAGCAGAACCCAGTTAAATGAGCTTGATATACTTTTTTTGGTCTTTTTATTAAATAAAACCACAAGTTTAGTTCCAAGGGGGTCTGCTCTTTACACTGATCTGAACAGTTAAACAAGCTAAACTCCCTAAATGTTTGTGCAGTTTTACTACATCTGAGTGCTAGGTCACATAGTAAGTACCTAAGAATTTGGTCCACATACAGAAATTGTTTTTCTCATACCTGGAGGGTTCTAAGTTATCCTGGAAAAGGCAGAGCAAAAGCTAGAGACTGGCAGTCAAAGCCAGACAGTTTTACTCTCATAACATGCCTTGATTTTATTTTTAACAGTCATGATAACCAATCATTTGCACAATTTACCATGGAACAAAGCAGATACTCCACCACTTGAAAATTTTAAATCAAGTCTGAGTGTTTTTTTAATGAGATGTATTTACTAAGCTGGCAGCAGCATGCTTCAGCAGGGTGGGAGAGGGGAGAAATTACCTGAAGAAATCTGTTACTCTGCATCATGAAGGAAGATCACACAGGAGATTCATTCTGTCTATCAAACCCAACATCTTTCTTTAGTGATATGCAGTGACAGGATTTCACTGTTGTTAAAATCTGCTTTAACCCATTATGTGTTTCTGCAGGGAGGTGGGGAAGGACTCCAAAGAACTAACTATGAGAAGTCTGGTATAATGGCTCAGGTTAACATTTTGCTACCCACAAACAGTATGCTTGTGCATGTTTCTTTCTGCTTTTGCTCAGAGCTAAACCTTTGCTAAGATTGATATATTTCCATCATCACTGACAGCTGCAACTCCTTTTGTGATTTTACATACTTCTTTGCCAAAGGACTCCATTTGATTATTCTGTTTTATTTTGCCCCTCCATGTTCTTCCTATTGGAATCCAGTTTGTAACACAACTTAAAAACCATGCCATTTCAACTGGGGAAGATTCCTGCCCTTCTGAAATATATGTATTTATTTCCTTTAGATGTGAAATTACTGTTCTCACACAGTAGTTGCCACAGAGCATAAAATTACTTCAATGCTAAATTAGCAATTGGAATTACACCCTTGTCGTAATGCTTTTAAAATGTCATTAATGGTTGGAACAGAAACTTTTAAAATAGTTCTTTCACTTGCTGAGACTGACATCCACTGGAAGAAAAAACAGCTGTCCCCAGCCATGATAAATTAGAGATTATGACAAGCCATCGGGTTGTATCCAGGATGTACAGTATGCTTTATCTCGCTCTGCTTGGCAATAGCTCAGCGCTACAGTCAGCACTGTATGGATTGCCCTGTAATATGTCTACAAAGTACCTAATAATCTGCAGTGATTCATAACAAGAGGCTCCTTATCGTGATAGCGTTAAGATCAAATTTAGGAAATTCAATAGGGTTAATAAATAAGAAGGAGACATGCAGTTCCATGCAGTAATAATCTCAGCCTATTTAGAGCTCCATCATATGGGCTGAATTGAATTGTTATGAAGGGGTGAAGTGTAACACGTCACTCTTGAGTGAGGATCTGAGCTCTGCAAAGCAACTGGGCAAGCTGAAAGCTGTTACTTGACTGTCTCAGGCCAAATGCATGCCAGACAGCAAACCTGGGAATCATAGGTGCTCCCCTATGGTTTCAGTCCTTCAGTGGAGTTCATGTCAATGAGCTTTACAGACCCCAAGTGGGAGTGATGCAGCGGGGCAACCGTATCTGTCTCTGGACTCCAGGGACTGCTGTGTTGCAGTTGCCATACTATACAATCCCTCCTAGTCACAGCTCTTCCTAGCCTCTCTCCCACCTCGCAGGATACTTTGCAATGTCCACATATTGTGATGACACAGATAGTGTCAATTATCATGTTTGGCTATTGTTCTAGGCTTTCTTTCTACTGCCTGCTTCCCTTGTTCCCAGATCCCCTTTCCTGCTGAGGCAAACCCATGTCCACTGACTACTCCTCTAACTTGGGCATTTTCCCAGGCAGGCCCAGCCCAGGAGGTTTAGGCAGATCTGTTGGGGCTGTTGGCATTAAGCCACCACCAGTTATGTCCCCTGTCATCCAACGACAGCAGCACCTGGCACCACTTCGCCACTGTGAGAGGAATTTACTGTTTTTTCTGTTTTTCTGCTTCTGCAGAGATGCAGAAGTAACCTCCTTAGGCTGATTCAAGTCCAGCCTTACTTGATAAAGGGGAATAAGACACTGGAAGTGGGAGCAATTTTGAAGTAATTTTGGAGTAAATTTGAAGAGCTTGCTCATGTCACATTGACTGTACACAGTCAAATATACAAGACTGGACTGTAAAGGCAAAATGTGTTTCCATCACTTTATTTCTTCTCTCACATAAACGTTCACACAACACCGGGCTATTTGTTGGCTACCTGAAATATGATGATTGTACCTTGTGGTGGATAATAAACCTTCCCAACCCTATAAAATAAGAGTAGTCCTTGTCTCACTCCTACTCCAAACACTTTAAAAAAACAATGCGTTAGGCAATGGTAGTTCAGCAACTGTCTAGTTAAACAAAATGACCATTAGTCTCTCTGCAATTGGAGTTCATGGGGTTTCCTGCCCATTCTGCTAGGGAAAAGTCCTGTCAAAGACAATGGTGTTTTTTTCAGCACTGTTTTTACTTACAGTGCTGCTCTTCACTTCAGTATTTCCTGATGAGTGATGTGTATATTCTGCAAGGCAGTGGATAACAGCAGATTATCTTGTCTTGTTGGATCAGTAATATTTCACCAAAATCTCTTCCCCAAACCTGATAAGGGTTATAGAATATGAAAACTATATGACAGAGCTGTTGTTTTTGCCATTCCTACCTAATTTTCATCAGCTGGCCAACTTCAACTTATTTTGATGAGATGTAGGACTCTTACACTCAGCACCCCTACAGGGTGTGGGTCAAGAATACTCTCAGGGGACAGTTATGTGGGCCCTGAACTTCCATACAAACCTGTTTGGTGCTTGTAAGTTTTTTCGTATCAAGTAGGGAAACCAAGGGCTTTCAAGTAGTCTAAAGGGAGATAAAGCTATTGCCTTAAGGAGGATGTGAGGTTGGAGAAGATGTAGTAGGAAATCCAATACAATCAAATGGAAAGCTCATAGAAAAACAGACCTTGTTAGGTCTATTGCTTGTAAGAACTACTTCATTACAAGTGCTGGCTTCTGCAAAATTGCAGTTTCATTTTGCTCAATGTTATTAGTTATGACTATTTTCAATTTTACCCTTGGGCAGGAAAGCCAAATAGAAACAAAACATTTTTTAATTCGGGTTAAATTTGCCTAAGCTAATGGAAAGTGTATTTCACATAAATGCTCCTCACATTCTCTTCTGTGGAACTGATTTTATGGCCATGCTACCTGTCTCATGAACAGTCACTGCTGCTGAGATTTTCCCACATATTCCACTGTTACAGCTAAGACAATTTAATTTTGGACCTACTCCAAACAAAAATTAAATATTTCTAAATGGAATTATGTTAAAAAAAAAAAAAATTGTTCCAAGAGAGGTTCGGTGCTTTGTCTTTTCTTCCCAATTAGGATAAAAACATGAATGAAAATACTAGAATTTTATATGAGAGGAGAAATCAGATTCCTGAATTAGTCTAGCTGTGATTATATAGTTACTTAAAAATCACGTTTGTATCTGCCTATTTATAATTTCATAACCTACATCATCCTCTTCAGATAAATCTCTTGATAACAATTAATGAATGATGCCATCTTACAGGTGAGGAAATATCATGAAATGTGTTTCTGATGCAGACTTATTGAAATCTTTGGAAACTCTTTGAATTCAGTGGCCTTTGGATCAGGTCCCTGGTGTGTTTATCTAGCTTGAAAATGTTCCCAAGGTTGTGCTGCCCTCAATAAGAAATAAAGTAATTCAATTCCAGTTATTATGTAATTTAGCAGAAGGGAAAAAAAATGAGGTCATGGTGTGGATATGGATTTTTTGTTCTTTTTTGCCGCTTTTTCTTAGTGTGGAAGAAAGTAAAGGTTTCATCTCTTTTGGGCTAGCAGTTATGTGGATTAGATAACAGGAAGAATTTCATTTAATCAGTTCAATGAATTTTTCTTCATTATAAATTCATGCAAATTGTCAAGTTCTAAGTCCTCCCAAGATTGCCCTGTTTTTTCGAGCAGTGCATAGAAAGGTTTTATCCATAGACTGTTGGGTTCAGCTAATTACATTAAGAGCTAATACGATTTCCTTGTTTATGCTGTTTGTACAGGAAGATGATGGTCTAATCCTTTAAGCAGTACATTTAATTTTGGTTTCTATTTCAAGTCTTTAAATTGTGTTAACTACTTCTAGCTCTCAAGGTAAATGTAGTTTAAATCTTAAATGTTTACTTCTGAGTAGCTTCAAGGATGAAGCTGCTCTAGTTTCATTTCAGACAAGGAACATAATTTCATGCCTATTGGTTCTAAGCTGGAGGGCAGTGGTGGAAGCAGGTGAGAGGGAACAAAAAACCTACTTTTCTAAAGCAAGTTCAGGACTTCATCTACACAACTGTCACACAGTGGCTGGCTAAATTGTTCATTGCTAGACAGCAGTTACTATTGCTAATTATCTGTCTGTCTGTCACATATGTCTAATCTGGCCATTCATCTCTATCTAAGTATTTTAAATTTGCATTTGGAAGTACACAATGAAATTATACTTGGCCTAGCAAATCTGTGTACATCACTTACATTTCCTGTCTTTTAAAGTTGTGTTTCTGTTGTATCTTTGAAATAACATTGGAGGGGGAAAAAGTGTCTAAAAAGTCTTGACAAATAGATAAATTTCACTGCCTAAAATAGCATGCAGATAGCATTCTCAGGCTAGACTTTCTTCTATTTTTCTAGTTCCTCTTTTAAAACAAAACCGAAAACAAAACAAAAAAAAAGGAAAAAGATTTAAATTATTTAAGCCACCAAGGGTATGACCTTCATCGTGCTTCCTGTTACCGCTAATAAAGAAAGAGAACAGAATAATTCCCAACAGTACATAACTAAATTGTGGACCTTGTTGACACATTATTTTGAAGATGGTCAAAATATTGATGGATTAAAGTAGAAGTTAAGTAAGATACAGCCTCACTGGTACCTGTTAAAACAGCTATAACCTCTAGTTCAGTGTTGTCAGAAGCTGGAGGGGTATATCACAAATATTTTCAAAAGCATCCAGCATCATCTGCTGTTAGCAATGAAGAGAATGTCTGGGACTTTGCCTGACCTCATGCAGCTACTCTTTCATTGTATTTTTTTTGTTATACTATTACTGGAATGTTCTTACTCATTATTGCACTACATTCACAGAACAATGATCCCTATATCTTACCACAGTGGTAAGACAGGTCATTATTTATCCATATCGTATCATGTAAGCTCAAGACACAGCATTAAAATTATCAACACGTGTTTTATAGAATTGTCACTGTCACCATCATCAGAACATGCCATGGACATTTTTTGTCTATTGAAAGAACAAAATAGATTTATATTTTATGCTTTAGCCAGCAAGGAGTTTTCATATTATCACTTTTTCAGAGGGAAAAACAGAAATTTCTCATTAACTGCATTTCCCATCAGTAAAAACATTGAAACAATTGTGAACTATTATTAAAAACCTCTATTCAGAGCTAGTTTAGATTGTTGCACCTTCAACAATGATGCTCTGGCTAAGATAATGAATCACACTTTGATATTCTTACATCTTTTTCCTCACACAAACCCAAAGCTGCAAGTAATTGGGATGATGCCAACCCACTCATCTCACATCTAAGTCATTCTTCACCTGCCATTAAAAAAAATAGGAGGAATGGAAAAATAAGTCTGCTGACTTTTCTCCTCTGCCAGTCCTCTGAGGAACTCAGCCTTACAGGTGCAAAAATTGAATGCAGTCCTTTTCTCCACCCAGTCCAAAAAAGAATGAATACCATCTTAGTTTGATGGTTTTCAGCATCATAATTTCCATTACAGTGATGGAAGGCAGAAAGCAGAGTAAACAGGAATGTGCTCTTCTTCACAGAGGTTCAGGCTGCGAGAGCTCAGACCCTGAGTTGTCCTGCTACACTACAGAGGAGATAAAGGAGGCCTTCAGCTCATTCTTGCCTCTGATAGCTCACCAGCAAGGGGAGAGCTGACTTTCAAGCTCCCACTTCTACCCCTGATAATCATATAATTAAATCAGAATTTTGATGAGCCACAGCTAAAATGTACTAGCCCATATTTAAAAGGCAGAATAACTGATGCAGTAATTCAGGAGGTTACCTGGGTGTATTATCGGTGTAGTTTATCAAGGACACTGTACATTTACCTTATTTCCAAAATCTTTTGGACATGAAGTTAAAAAATAATATCTTAGGCTGGTCTTGCAACTCAAACTAAACAGTTCAATTGGAATTTATCAACAATCTTTTTTCATATTCCTTCTAAATGGGGAAAAAAATTCCCCTCATTTACACTCAAGTATTGTCTTGTAACCTCTAGATACAGTATTTTCACTTTGGTATTTAAATTACAGAAAACTGAATAGCATTTGTATGTAAATCATAAAATTCTAGCTAAAAACCCACGGTCCCTAGTTTGCAAATTCAGCTCAATAACTATTTAAATTCAGGTTGTATTCTAAGTTGACTGCTTTCTCCTTATTACCTACATCACTAGCATGAATATTGATGAAGAAAGAAAATTCCTTAGAAATACTTGAGCAATTGTTGGGATTTTTCATACTTAGAATTATATCCAAGGATAGTTTTTATTATCAACAATTTCTTAAGACATTTTCTTTCACATAAAGATTGGATTCGGGATGAAAGGAAGAAGATGAATTGTCGTGAGGGTTTTGATTTGAAACTAAATTTTTTTAGCTAAAAAGTTGATTATTGGAAAAGCAATAATCTGTTTTGTTAAAAAGACATTTTTCTTCAAAATCACTAGGTTTTTATTGATCTGCTTCAGTGGCTATTTACCATATTTCAATCCAGGGAAATGGACTCAGTAACACATTTTTACTTCAGGCATATGATATCTCTTCTGAACACAGGAAACAGATTGATAAGGTTAGTTCCTCACATTCCAATGATTAACAAAGCTTTTGGCAACCCTTCTTCAATATCTGAAGGACAAAACAAATAAAGAAAAGAAAAATTAAGAAGCAGACAGAATTCATGTCTGGACTCAAGATTGCTGATGGAAAAAAGACTTGTGCTTCATTTGAACCAATTTTCCTTGCAGGCTTGTGCCTCAGTGACAGTCCTGTCTTAGTGTAAAGATAGCAGGTTATAATTTTCGAGTGAAATTAGACTCAATATGTATTCTAAATTTAAATATTTTGCACATGTGCTTAGATGAAATATATTATACTTGTCAATTGAAAAAGCTACAGAACTGTAATAGTCAAGAAGCTATCTATCCATCTGAATAGCTAACAAAAATTAAAATTAATTTGTCTAGTCATAGAAAACCATTGATATCTCAACAGGTTGCACTAAAAATATAAGCCATTTTACCTTTATTTGCAGGAACATTCCTGTAATTTCAGAAGGACTTATTGCCACAGCTAGTAAGTACTACCTACATGTTACTGAGTATGGCACATGCTCAGGGTAAAATGTTGCCCAGAACCAGATACACCAATGTTCTTAAGGCTGAAAGGAGTTCTATTATCCATGGAATAACAGTCCCCCACGTCAGAATCAAGCCCAAGGGACTGACTGTAACTTGTCCGCAGACAGTAGCTTCTTGCAACACCAGGAAGAATTTCTCCACCAGGAAGAATTTCTTTTCTACAGAAGTCAGCAGAAAAAAAACAAATGTACCCTTGTTAGAATTGATGCCTATCTGAAAGCCCAGTTATTTGCAAATGCCTGTATTTGCTGGTGGGTGATGCTTAGGCAGAGAGTGCCATGGGGATGTGCACTCCACAGCTGTGGCAACCATCTCATCTCTGGCCTTGATCCTCAGGAGCCAGAAAACCAGCATGGTCCCACCAAGTAAGGACACAGGAATGTACTTTTATTCTGAAAAGTGACAAAATCTAACATTTTCTCTCAAATAAGTGAATGACCTGCTAAAATGCTAAAAACAATGTTAACCTTAAAAGAAATTGTATGTACCCTCTTCAGGGCTCTGGTCTCCATAACCTATCCACTCTCAGGAAGACCTGTGACTGAACTCAGTGCTTCTCTGACTATAACAATCGTGACAGTGCCACAACCCTACTTAAGGGAAAAACAATTGAATAAAAGAGGGATCTGTCAGCACAAATTCTGGCTCAGACATGAGCTGGGCACGCAGGATAGATGTACCTTTTCCATGAAACTATTCAGGCAGCCACTGGTCTCAGTCCTATGGCAGAATAACTGCCTGGCTCATCCTCATAAAACTGTGGATAAACACAGTTCCAGTCAAAGCTAAGATTCAGGTAATTGGGAGATCCAAATTCTCCAGATTCTCTCAGAATTGCAATCAAATTTATCTATTGAACAGTACTTTGAGACTCACGTCCACTGAGCATACCATGTGCAGACATCATAGCTATTAGCCTCTAATTGACACAGCATATTCAAGAAGAGGTTTTACTGAAACCATCTTCAACCAGTCATTTGTGATTCAGAAGAGTGTTAAAAGCAACACAGACTTCCCAAGGACCTCATAGAAAATACTGTATTAAAAATAATGTTGGTAGATTCATAGTAGGCAACAGTGTCTATCATAGAAGTCTAAATAAAGATGGTAATACACCTGTATATGCATATACACACACACACATATATGGAGAGAGATATGCACACATAAATATATACATAGGCACATGCATAGGTATACACATATTACTTCTCCTTGATACTTGAGACACCAGCAAGATGAGGGACCACAGGGTCCAAATCAACACACGTGATAAGCCACACTTTTCTCCTGAGTCATTGAACCGTAAAATGGTTCAGAGAAGTCACTCCCGCAGGTACTCTCTGAACTCAGGGAGCTGATACCAGATGGGCTGTAATTCCAAGCAAGACCTCATCATACACTTATGCAGCCTGCCTCCCTACCTCTTTGGGGACAGCCATCCCACACAGTACCTGAACAGACTTCCCTGGCTGTCAGTTTTGTGCCCTGGATCATAGAGCTCCAGGCATTTCTTTCACTTGTCACCACAGAAGACACTAGGTTAAATCAGCATTAGCTGTAGTGTTTTGTATTCTGGCACATCCTGGTGTGCCAATAATTACAGTCTGAGACCCCTGCATCAGCATGTCTTTCAGTAAGACTAAATCATTCCTGACAAATAGATGCCTGCAGTAGCTGATGAAAAATGGATGGGCTTGCCTGACATAAACAGGGGTTTGGAGAAGGAACTTATTGACTGGCTTGCAGAATTTCTCTCCTGGTTAAGAATTCTGGGGTTCAGTGCATTAATGCCTAGTACTTCAGTCACCACCTTGCTAGTTTTAAATTCAACCTTATTAATTTTCCAGTATCTGTCCTTCCTTCTTCCCTTTCTTCCTACCCCCAATTTCTGGTATCAGAATGTCTGAGGGTCAAAATTCGGGTTTTTCTTCCATCTCTCAAGTCTTCAGGAAGCTGAGACCTGCTTAGCCAAGATATTTTGAAAATACACTGGTGCTGACAAGCCTCAACCAAATGTATTCCTTCCTGGCTGTGCTGCAAGTAACTTCCCCCCTGCACCCATTTGGTGTGATTTTCATGAAAGTCAGCAACAGCAGCTATTTGAGAAGGTCATTTTCCACATGGAATGAGGAAAATACTAGATGACAGGAGAGAAGCAGAGTAATGTTTCATGTACTCCCCCTTCTGTTTGAAAATGATCCCCTTAAATATACATACTAGAATCTTCACCATTTCCTTCCCCTTGTCAAGGCGTCATGGTGTTTGCTGATTTGCTCTGAACGCCAGTGAAATAAAACATATATTCTGCAGAGCTCAAATAAAAAAAAAAATCCCTCTCCTAAAAACAAACAAACAAAAACCCCACAAAACACATCAGCAAAGCCTGACATGAATTGAGTTTAAATTCTTCGCTATGTGATTGCTCTGACTTTATAGTTTCACAGGACATGTCATTATAACATATTGGCCATTGACTAACATGGTGGGAACTGAATCCATGGGGAAAAATGTCCCTTTTAGGAAGAGTAGTGCCCAGTTTTGTCATTTCCACACCTGCAGAGAATAATTACAATTCTCTCTGTAGTGCCTTTTTTATGATCTAGATGGCAAGAAAGAACACTGATTTTGAGTAGTGCTTGCAGGCAGGCAATACTAGTGATGAAGCCTTTGAAAATCAGGTTCACTGCCTGTACCACTGAACTACAGTCCATGGGGAAATTAATGGCCTTTCTACACTCTTAAATCTGAGTAAAACAGGGGTCCATTTCTGCCCACTGCAAATGAAAAAAAGAATAAAACCTGGTCCACAAAAACATGATTTCTGTAGAAAAGAAGACTCTGTAAGAGAGAGAAGAATCCTGTGGTTTGAGCAGCAGCCTGCATTTGTGAGACAAGCAGTAGCTCTCCAAACTGATCCTATGATCTCAGATGACTGGGACTGTCAGATATATTTAGATACTTTATACCACTGTTTTAAGGACACTAAAGTATCTGGTGCCTCTGGACTCGATTCTTCAGGTATGTTTGCATTGCCAAATTAGCCAAATCATTTAGCCTCAAGTCATCTTCCCCAAATGCTCACCACACAACAGGGATTGGATCATCTCTTTCAAAGGCAGTACCCAAAGCACCATGTGGTTTTTAATCTACTTGCGGCTCAGAAGAGTTTACAGCATGGAGGCAATAACACCAAAAAGACTGTCCTATAGCAGATGCATGTTGAACCTTGTAGACATGCTTTGTCCCAACCAGAGCCATCGTTCAAGCAGTCCTCCTGCAAGAGGGGCTTCAAAGGAATTTATCTTGCTAAAGGACCCATATACATATGTCACAATGGTGAAGCTTGAGGTGAACATACATCATATCAAGCGGACACCACCAGCAGACAGGCTGTATTTTTGTGAGGGAAAGCTTCCTACCAAACATGCTTTAAATCCAGGTCTTGGAAGACGATATTCCCTGGCCTGCAGTATTTTACAGGTGCTATGGGCTAGAAAAAGAAAGGCAGCAGACGTGTTTTGCTCAGGCATGAAAAATGAAGTGCTTTAAGGGTGTAAAGGAAAGAACGGCTGCTGGTGTCCATGGGAAGGGTATGATGATCTCAAATCACTGAGGTAGCTTGTGGCAGGAAATGTCTGTCACAGCATGACTGTGCAGAGTGGCAAAGAAAGGCACAGAGATCCCATAGACTACCGGAATGGGATAGGTCTTATACCACAGTATCCCCATGCTTTGGGATAGGTCTTATACCACAGTAGCCCCATGCTTTGGGATAGGTCTTATACCACAGTAGCCCCATGCTTTGCGAGTACACAACCCAGGCCTCATAAACAATGCCTTGAATGTGTTCCTTCTGTCTCAAAGAGGTCATGTGAAAATTTATTCATTTTAAGGATGCCAAGATACATTCACAGAGGACACATATATACATGGGTTGTTCCTTTATTTGAAAGGAGTGTGTAATTCTCTAGAGTGGTGCATTTTTTTCAAGAGCTTTTCCTAAGTGGTAAGGAAGAAGAGGCTGTTACTGCATGATAAGGAATTTTCTGAATGATAATTTAAAGATAATCTTTTAAGATTTGGAGCAACCTCATTATGCACACTTCTAAGTGACTTAACTGCACATTTTAATTATTCCTATCTCTATCTTGCAGTTTCCTCAAGAAGCCTTTCAAAAAACCATACAGGTTATAGCTGAACTGGGGCCTTGCAACAAACAAACTGTACTTCCACTTGGTTGACTGGAAATAGGTCTAATCCAAGGCTTGGCAGCTTTCACTGGTACAATACTACTGAACAAATAACCACACAGGCAGTATCACATTGCTTTTCCTGCCAATCTCGGTTTTAACTTGATTGTTTCTTAATGCCATAGACGATGGCAGAAAGACTCAGGACAATACGTTGCCAAAAGGCATGAGTTGAAGAATAATAGACTGAACTATTACTCTTAATGCTAGTTTATATGTACCTACAAATATTAGCTGTAAACCATAGCCAGATACCTGTAAGGGCATTTAATAAGATTTTTATTTCCCTAATCTAAGTAGTTAATGTGCAAGGTAGGAGAAAGACAGGCATAAAAAGGCAAAAAAGAGAGAAAGATCATGAAAAAACAAGTGTTGTCTAATGTTTTGCAACTTTTTCACTCCTGTTCTTATTATCTGAATGAAAATATTTTGCCCAACATTTGTCTTATGGTTGTGATTCTTTCTTGATCCTGAGAAACACTTAGCACACTTAAAAGGGCCATGTAAACTGTTTGCCAAGCCGAAACCAAAAACCAATAGGGCACGATAGCCAGAGGACAAAATATGGCAGCTGAGACCTTTTGCCTCCTCCTGAGAGGATTTTTCACTTGTAGCAGTGAAGTATATTGTATAAGGAGGTAAAGTTTGGTTCAACACCCAAAACCTCACACCATCCTTTCCCTTCAAGGGGTCAGCAGGTGGCAAATTCAGCTGTGAAAGAGCATCAGTGACACAGCTCATTTCATTTGTTGAGCCCGTAATAAAAGAAGGAAAAATACCCAAACAAATAACCCAGAGCTTTTATATATATATATTGCACATGTGAAAGAGGAAAACTTTGTGAACTCCTTTTACATCCTGGACTAGATAGCATTCTCTATATAACAAAATTGATACCTAACTCCTAGGATTTTTGACTTTTTAATGTGCAGCACCATTTTGGTTAACAGTTATACTTGACTCTTGAGGGTATTTGTATATTCCTTCATGATGGTGTTTTCATCTGAGAAACTCAATTTTTTTTCCTATTCTTAGTTTCTAAACACATAAATTTTATATGTATTTTTAAATAATTTTTTATTCTTGATTCCATCCCAACATTAAGACTCTAGTCCTCAAATTCTTCCTGTACAATAAACTGACCATCTGTGTTAACAACACTTTCCATCTTCATTTCATCAGCATATTGGCCTAAGAAGTGGGAGTGTGTTAATACAAGGTTATTATTGAAAATATTAGGTACAATCAATTCTAAAATGTGTCCTCTATGAACTGTATTAGTTACTTTTTTCAAGCTTCACATACCTCCTTTCAACACTGCTTATTATCTTTTAATTTCTTATTCCTCCACCACAGCATTTCTTTTTTAATCTTCCCTTTTTCTTGTCCTTCTCTATTTTTATTTTTATTTTTATTTTCTTCTTTGGAACTTATAAAATGCTTTTTTAAAGACTAGAACACCTGTCTTTCCTAGAAGGGAAATTCCCTCATCAAGTATAGTTATTGAGTTAGTCTTGTGCAATCTACCTTTGGGAAAGCCATATTTTACTTGATCTCATTTTTCAGCTACTTGGACATCTTGAATTACCCTTTCTACAAAAGCATTTTAAACATTGGAAGGCTACAAAGACCTGACAAATAGGCCTGCATCATTTTCCACTTCTTAATCAAATATGCACTATTTGTTCCTCTCCACTCTTACACTACCACATCCTAACACAACAGACTAAGGAAAATAACTTCCTAGAAATCAAAATTCCTTGAAAAAACTAGTCTTATTCATGGCCATTTCCATATAGAATTATACAGTGATATTTCTCCATTTTGAGCCAAATCAAATGGGACTTCTCCCAAGAAAGAATAATCAAACTTATCAACACAAGAAAGTTTCCATCTAAATTACTGAATTTTCAAATCTTGTTTTCAACTGATGGATTAGACAGTTGAAATAAATCTCTAAAGTACTAGAGAGCTTGAGGGTTTATGAGATTAATCTGAGAAAAGGAACAAGTATGCTGTGCACTATGCAATGTCTTTCAACTTCATTGCCTGCCTATTAAGCTGCAAGAGATGAATATTTTAAGTGTCTGTTTATTAACTGATTGTCAGAGAGGCCTGATTATTTCAAGGAGATAGCTTTGTACCAGAAAAAGTAAGATGAACTGAAGAGTAACAAAACGATTGGCTCATTTCCTTTGGGGGAGGGGAGGGAATAAAATAAAATAATGAAACATAAATGTGTCAGATCCATTTATACAGGATTGATATTTAACGTAGCTCCTTTTGAAGTTGAAATTAAATTTCTTAAGAGGTATTATTAAAAGGGAGATGGGATGTAACCTTCCATCAAGATACCATTATTTTAATACATCTTAAAAAAATGAACTTTTTTCCTGAAGTGTGCTAGTAAATTGATTTATGCAGATCCAAGCAGTAATTATGAAATGTGCTTATCTAGACACCTTCTGTTTCTATTGATCCTACATGTTATTCTGATGAAAAGCTCATAATTCATAGCATTCTTGATGTTTAGAATTGTTGGAATTATTTATAACTTTTAGTCCAAGGGTGCTGCTAATGAAATGGAGTGTGAAACTGATTTGCGATGCACTAAATTGTCTGTTTTTAGGCCCTGAGCACAGATAGTTACAGCACTCTGCTTTGCAACCCACAAATGCAGAATGCAGCACCACTGTGGAAAAAACAGGACCAGTGTGGGAAAAGGAGGTGCCCATCTTTCCAAGGGTTTCAGATCAGGAAAATGGGTAAAGCCAGAGATTAAGAAATTTCTAGAACTATTGCAATAGGCAAAACAAATGTTTTGATGGGTGCTAGGAAAATAAATTTGATTAAGTCTGTCCTAATACTCATCTGCTGGTGATATTACCTCTTTCAACAAGCTGTGATGTTTTAATTTCTTTGGAGAATTTCTATGAGCCAAACCATCTGTTGAAGTTGCAACTGCTACTATAATTAAAAATTGCTGGGGAAAAAAGTAATAGCCATTCCTTCTCTGAGCAGTGAGGACTGACCTGAAGTCTTCCAGTCCTTGTCATAATACTTGCTCCAAAAGTACCTTCTCATTGGGTCACTGCGGGGGAAGATGCCATGTGTCAGTCCTGAGATCTCTTTCCTACTGCTTTGCTGTCACCTGAAACCCACACAGGTGGCTGCACAGAGGAGGCAGCTTCCCCTGTGTGGGTTTTGGGACAGGGGAAAGAAAATAAACAAAAACTGAGAGGTCAAGTGAACAGCTGGTATTTCTCCAGCCACAGCCCAGCCTGGGGGTATGTGAAATAAGGGTGAAGTGTCACAGTATTTGGTTGTTCCATGTGATGCTACTGGGATTTGGCTGTTCCTACATGTGCTTTTCATGGGGATAAACACCAGTATTTGTGGCCCTCCCCTCCCAGAATTGATTTCAGGAGCTAATTATTATTTCTTTATTCTTTCATCCTGGCAGGGACAAATCTTACCATAGACTCTTTGGGCACCTCTGTAGGAAGTCCATGTGCTATGACAATTTGAAGAGCAAGCGGTGTTTATGCTAAAAACATTGCTCCCTTACCAGATAGCCATGACAGCAGACCTAAACCACAGGAGGAACATTCCCAGAGACACACCTATGGCAACACAACCTGACAGCCATGAGAATCACTATCATTTATCGTTATGGTACCAGCTAATAGCTTCAAGGACATCTCAAAAGTCCTTTAATGGCAGATTTCTAGTACCGTAGCAGAAAGAGATCTGATGTAAATTACTGTGAAGATTAGACTTGTAAATTCCTCATCCACATCTAAACACAGCAATGCACAAAACAAAATTTTTGTTTTCCTGCCATTACTACCCCTTTGAATGCTATATTGGTTTAGGATAAGGACATTTTTTTCCTCGTCCAGACAGGCCTCTCAAGTGTCTTTGGTAGGCCTTCCATTAATACGCAACTTGGTGTCATCCAGAATAAAGTTATCATCTACCACAGGGTCTGTGAAACAAAATTACAAGCCACGGATGACCCAGAGGCTGTAAATTACCCACCTTCCAATTAAGTAGAACAAAACAGGGCACATCCAAGAAGCTGTCACATACATATGATGCTACAATGAACTACAGTGCTCTGACTGTAACCAAACACAGCACAATAATATTGTAAAACAATTCCAAAAAGAACTGCACAAGCAGAAGCACAAATAATTACAAATACTAAACAGACTCATAGCATTTTTTAGAATCCAATAGAACTTTCTAAACTGAAGCCAAATAACATCCCTATTGGCAGTGATCTTAATGTTTGAAGATTATGCTAGATCTTAAGAGAATTGGGAAATTGCAATTGCTCAGCAAAACCAAAAGGAATTAAATCCACTAATAGGCATGAATCCCAAGAGTCACTTACATTTCTGTTCAGTGTGTTGTCACACACTCCATCCAAACAGGTGTTGGGCATGGCATTAACAACAGGAATTTAAATTCTAAAGTAGTCAAAATTGTTTTTATTTAAATTCAGTTATTCTTTGTTGGAAAGATCTAACCATCAACAGCAAAATTTTCCTGAGATGTGACTATGTAGCTGAAATTACATTTAGGAAAAAAAATCAGAACAAAAGGGATTATGTTGTTCTTTGTCTCATAATGATTCCTTATTTCTAACTTTATTTGCAGAAAACAGCCATACAAATAAAGACAACAAAAGAAACAAAAGACATTCAAATAATTCTAAAAACTTAAGCTGAGACTGCCTTTCATTATTGATCTCCTAGGGCTTTCAGATTCATTTTACAGAATAATTCAAGGCTAGACTGACGTTGTTCCTGAAATTGTTTTGTGGAGCTCCTTGCTTCTTACAGTGACCAGTTATTTCTAATCCTGTGTTTGATCTGCCTGTTTTGCAAGCTCTAATGTACAAAAGTACCCTTACCCAATGCTAATCCCAAAATAATACACTCAACCACCAAAATTAATATACTCAGGGCTGTCTAACTGAAGCCCAGCACTGGAGGGGGTACTCAGACATTGACCTGGAGCACGGCTTGAACCCAGAGGGATTGGAACAAGATGGTCTTGGGCTATGAAAAGCCTATATTTTACCATTAATGTATTTTGTGCCTCTGCCTCTGTCCCTTATTTCTAATCAGATGTCAAAGCAGAATGCTTTTCTCCTGAATTTAGGAGCAGTCTGTATTTGTCACCTCTTTAGCCAAATAAGGCTTCATTCCATAAGACACAAGGATGTTGGAAGTGAAAACACAAATTAAAACTGTCAGGCCCTGGCCTCGGTGACCAAGAGACTCAGGATGTCAGGTGGGCAAGAAACATTGGCATGTTCATAAAGTCAATGATACTAGTAAGTTATTGCATTAGGATTAATTTACTTTTCCAGTATCACTCAGTATTTTTCCCTATCCTTCTCTCTTTTTCAAAGAGATTATAACAGGAGTCTTTGGAACTTGGTGATCAACTTAAATGAACTCAGGTTCCCTCAACAACTTAACCAGACACATGCTCTCAACTTTGAGTAACACTTTTTTCATCTTGTTTCAGAGCTGCCGACTCATTTTCCTTCCAGATACAACCTTTCTTTAGTGCATCTGTTCCTGGTCACAGCATTGGCAGATTTCTGGAAAATTAAATGGACAATGAGCTCTTCTCCGACATTGATGCAGTCAGCTGTGCTACCACCTGCCCTTGCTTATTTGGGCCTATGGGGGGGGGGGGGGGGGCGCGGGGCAAGGAGGGGATGTTTTTGGG
>JAVJGJ010000062.1:21452283-21495685 GCA_035590215.1 Microhierax caerulescens
CGCCCCCCCCCCCCCAAGAAAGATTTGACGAAGCAGAGATGAAAGCAAGGCTGTTCCAGATGCTAGGCATGCTACAAGAGAAAAGGGCTGCAACAACATGCAGACTGCTTGAAAGGGCAAAAAGTTGTCTAAAAATAAAGTACTCTTCAGGTAGAGGAAAAGAGAAGGAGAGTATTAACTAATAGTAACTGAGACTAACTTAGTTTGCCTACCATATTTATAGGAAGCAGGTAAGAAGAATTCAAGATCATTTTAGTTAACTTGCAGTCATGCACGTCATCAAGGCCTTAAAAAAATAACCTTAAAATATCTGGGGGACTCACTGAATGAACCTTCAGTGACTACTGTGACAAATCATGGAGGGCAGATATCTCACAAGGTTAAGGGCAACTGAATAATTTTTTCAGGCAAAATAGTTACAAACTGGTCATGCTATCTTTGACAGAATCTGTAAAAGATTTTGGGACAAAGTACTGCACTATCTGTTTGCAAGCACCTGGAAGATAGCAAAGCCTATTGCCCTAGTGGTTCTATCAAAACTGGACCATTTCAAACCTGTCTAATTTCACTGTTTGTCAGTAATATTCTTGTTAATGAAAAAGTAGCAGAAAGTGTATTTAATACACACGGACCTTAATGAAGATTATTTTTCTCAGTCTCATATGACGTTCTCATCAGAGACCTAAGAAAATATAGTCAGGCTAAAATTAAAAGACAACAGGTGCAAAAAAAAACCCAAAAAAACCAACAAAAAACCACCAAAAATCAACTTCTCAGAAAGCAGTTATGACAGGTTTGTAAACAAAACAGAAAGTGATCTGTCCCAGTAGTTCCAGGTGACACTCTTCTAAATGCCTTGAACAGAGGATAGGCTGAACTTCCCTGGATGCTTCCAGGCTCAAGAAGACTGAAATCGAAAATTACTTCAACTGCTGGACAAACTAAGCTGAAATTAATATCATGAAATGCAGCAAAGTCCCCCTTGTTGCAAAAAGTAACTTTGCTATTAGATGCTAAATCAGCTGCTTTCAGTTCCAAGTCGTGTGCACCCATGGTCTGAGTGAAAGTAACGCTCATTACCCTTGTCCTGGCCTCTGCTAAAACTTCTGGCTTGGGCACTAGCCCTTGACATCAAGTCTCACAGCTAAGACATACACTCCCATTGCAATACCATGTTTCTCTTTACTGTTCAAACCTCCTACATATCTCTGTAGCTTCCCTGTCCCACGCTAGCCTCAGTCATCTTGAAAGCTAGCATCAGTTCTTGGCTGCTTCTGTATTTGAGCATGTTCACTTTACTGTAACCCCACTACAGAGATGCTGGAGCAATGGATCTCTTAGGGTAAACTCATTACCCTAAGGTGCTTCTATTTGAAGTTGGTGCTTATGAGAGAAGAAGGATACAGAGCAGATGACTCCAGGCATAGCTTCTACCTACACTGAGGCACACCGGGATATCTTCATTTTCAAACCATAATTTATAAATGGTTTCTAGTGAGGTACACAAAAAAACTAGATGCTACAGTGTTTCAATCAAATTGAAGTGATCAAACTGAAGTAGAACAATTTCCAAGTTCAAATTCTGAAGAGCCATTTTGATTCATATTATCTTTCCATATTTTTCCATTAAAAGGCCAAATCCGAAAGTCTTTCTTTATTGTTTAATCTGTCTATATTCAGATCCAACAGAGGCCAACAGGAATTTAGCTCTCAAAGAATAAATATAGATTATATTCCTGTTAAGAAAGATTATATAAAATATACCATGGATGTATGATGTGCTAAGTATGACAGTTCAATAGCATAGCACACAAAGAGAAGAACATTTCTTTTTCAATTATGCAAAAAGGAGAAAATTAGCATCCAATTGCTTTGCCAGCTTCCTTAGATTCCAATTAGATCTGCTATGCTAACAAGAAACTTGTGCTAAGAACATTTCTCCTTTTTAGCATGCACAATGTGACTTCACATCAAAAAGCAGCAGGATCTGGCAGTCAGCAGCACATTCCTACAGGGAAATATCACACATAGCTGTTTTCTACAGCGAAATGCAGGCTGGAGGGACTCAATTGTCATAGTGGTTGTTACCACCTATAATTACTTTTAAAGATTCATGTCCTGTAATGATCCAAGACACTCCTGTTATCTCTTTCCAGTGATTGATCTGAAACATCTGTCATCAACACCCGCATAGCTAAGAGAGCTATTTTGCTCAGGAACGATAGGGAGAGCAGACATTGTTGTGGAGTTACACTATGTTATGCATGCAAAATCAAAAATGTCACACAGCAGTCTCCAGCTGAAGATTTAATGGCATCTAAATTGAAGCCAGTAGCATTTTGTTTTGCAAGGTGGCAATGTAAACATATTTGTTTACAAGCCTGTTGCTCTGCAGGTCTGATGTGGCAAAGCATCAGCAGAGGATGACAAAGTGGAACCAGTTTCTGATGTCTACAGCCCTTGCCAAACCACTCTTGGTCTGATAGAGAAGGATAGATTCAGAACCTATCCCTGTTTTGCTAGTTTAGATAATCTGTTAATTACTCTTCCTTCTTATTACTTGATAAAGTCCAACCTCCAGAAATTTGACTGCACAAAGAAACCTCCCATTGACCTCGAAGCATTTGTAGGACAAGCTTTTGAACAGATCCAAAAGTCATTAACCTATATGTATTGAACTTCTTTCTTTGCTTTAATGAACAAAGCATGGCACAGTATTTGTAGTGTGTAATTAGTAAAGACAAGCTGGCTTCTCCAGGTTAAATAATAACTGAAGGCCAGATTGTAAACTGAACTCATTAAAGCTATTTGGATTTGCGTTACCTTAGAAGCTAGCTCTGATAGAAAATTTGGCTTCAGATTCAAACCAGGCTGACACAGCTTAGGGGAAACTGGCACTTGTTTCATTATTTTCCCATTCACCTTTTCACATTATGGAGAGAACAGGGCAGAAAAACCTGGACTTGATTGTTTCTGGCCCGGTTGAAAGGCTGGAGGCTTTCACTTGCCCCACAGGTGATTCACTGTCCAGCTTGCAATGGACAGGTACAAATTTGATGAGTTTTTCAGTTGCACAGAGCTAGTCAGAATTTGCTATTTATTTGCTGCTTATGGTCAAGATTATTTTTAAAAAATGACTGATTAAAAAATTAAAAATAAACTCCAGAAATGTGCCAATTTTGCGCATGTGGATTTGTTAGCGTGTATGTGCTCATGAGTACGCGTTCAAAATTTTCTTTTGGAAAGTAAGAAATCATGAAATGATGAATGAGGAAGTTTCTCTCTGGCTCTGCTTTCTTCCCATTAGTGAGTAGGGAAAACCAAAACAATAAGTTCCACGTTAAAAGTGGAAATGCTTTGGATATTTTTTAATTGGAAAGTACCAGTTTTACTGGGGAAAAAAAAAAAAAATCAACATACTTCCCTGGCACTGTTTCTCTCTCCCCATCTCCACTTTCAGTGTATCAGGTAACTTTCTTGAGAACACTACACATCTGAAGACATAGGGGAAAAATTAGCTTTGACCTTTGGGGCTTCTCAGAGGAGCCTGGAATGACAGGCAACAGCCACACTGAAATCCATATTTGCTTTATCCATCATCCACCTTAGACTGCTGGAAGCAAAGAAATCCAGTTCATATAAACAAACAGTATAAGCCATTTTCCATCAAAATCAAAATATTGAGAAAATGTAGGATTTTAAGATGTTTTTACATATTTGCTACAACAAGAAAAGAATACATTTCATACACAAATCACAATATTGTGCACGGAAAAGCAAGCAAATATCCATAAAACAGATTTCTGAAACTTATGTGTTTTTATCAAAATTCAAGTAGTGCTGCTGCAGTGGTGTTTCCATTTTAAGCAAGTCTTCCCCAAAGCCTTGCCCAAAACGCGTGACATCCCTCCAAGTGCCCGGCGCGCCCTGCCGTTCCAGATCATTACCGTGATCCCCACTGACACACCGTATGGCAGCGAACAGCTCCACTCCCAGCCACCAGCAATACCAAGCTGTTAATGATGCCCTCAGCCCCAAACATGCATTTTATTGAATGCGGTGGGACCTTTCAGTTCTCAGCACGCAGGCATCGCTGGCAAACAAACACTCAAGGTTGTGTTTTGCTGCTGTGCCCCAGAGAGGCACATATACAGTCACACATACATATTCAAAAGGGTAGAGGCACATATACAGCCACACATACATATTCAAAAGCTAACCCTCGATGAAGCGGGAATAGGTTTTGGTTTATTCTGCAGACTCCAAGTGGCTCCAGAAAGCCACCTGAACAGGTCAGGGCAGCTTAGGAGAGAGACTGCAAAGGGCTCCGACAACATGGAGTGGGGAAGAGGGAGAACTCTCTTCTGGCTGTATTCTGGTTTTGATGTTTTAATATTGAATATTATTGTAAAGAAGCCTAAAATGCGAGGACAGCCTTTTGTAAATATATTTAGGCCACTGAATCACCTCAGTTCCCTACAGCTGGGTCAAGTGGTGTGGAAACCCTAAAGCAGCACAAACTTCCAGCATGTTAAGCACATTCTTTCTTCTTCCCTTACTTGCTCTTTTGCATTTGTTTTTTTGTTGTTGTTGTTTTGTTTGGGTTTTATTTCAATTTCAACTAGAGTGACCACCGTTAAACACCTGAGGAAGGAACACAGACAGATCAACTGAACTGTTAGTGGATGTATGCACACAGAAGGTTGGCCCCTCCACAAACTTGAGGGTTGGCTTTCCACGTTACAAAACCCCACTGTGGAGGCCAGATATTCAAAACACGTATGAGTCTATTGAAGCAAACAGCTACACAGCAAATTTTCAAGAGGGATCAACATCCAAAAGGGACAGAAAAAGAATAACTTTACTGTATGTTTCACCCAATGGGCAAGAAACCCACAAATTAGATAGACACCAAATCACACTACAATTTTACTCCTCTTAATTGAGCTGGAAGGTTTCAGATTGGGTATGTGGAGGAGACTCCAGTGCTGCCTCTGTATTTGAGACTTCCTTTCCTCACCTTCATCACTTTTTTTCCCCCACTTCTAGCAAGGGCCAATCCAGAAGTAACACCATCCATTCTTTTCAGTGCCATTCAGGGCATTTCTGGGCAAGGCGAAAGGATGCCAGGAGAGCTGAAGGCAGTAGCTCTGCTGTGCTGGGAGTGAGCTTCAGAACAGAGTCTGCATGGGACCTGCCCAGAGTAACACTCTGGATTGTCAGCAGAAATGGGGAGACAATGAAAAAGTATAGATTACCTTTCTCCACCGTCTTTCCCATGCCTGCTGTAAATATGAGGGAACAATCCTTCCTCCGTAGCAGTGATCATCAACAATTTATTGTGGCAAGGGGAACCTGACTTCGTATTCCCCACTGCCACATTCTCCTGCAGCTGGGAGGAACAAATAATTCTGAGGATTAAAATGATCACAAAGCTGCTATTTCTTCAAAGCAAAACAAGCCCAGGAAATTGGATGCATCTTGTGGTATCTGAGCTGTTGTGCCCTATAGCCAGAAGTTTCAGTTAAAGTCATCTGTATGGAAATAATGCAGGTAACTCTTTTCTCTTCACTGATGCTGAGATATGAGGTGCACATGAGAAGAAGAATCTTCAGAGGGATCAGATTGCTTATGGGCAGTGTTGAGTGCTTTTAAAGCAGGAGATTAGGGAAATTCTTATCAACTGCTGAAAGCAACTCAGGAAACAAAGGCAGTTAAAGGAGTTTATCCTCCAAACAGGCAAAAGCCAATGAAAGGCAGTTTCCAGACAAGATGAGCTTGTAAAATGGGTCCTGTTCTCCCTGATTAAGTTGAGCAGGAAAGGGAAAAAAGCTATTTTATTTGTTTCAGGCATATTTATTTTCTCGGATGTTGCTGAAATCTGCTCTCTTCAGTAGAAACAGTATCAGTAACTGTTTGGCTTTTATAATTTCCCTGTTTCTCATGCCATAATCCCCAGGGATCACAATGCACACCCAGAAAACCATACTTTTAGTGGTATACCTTGAACAGACAAAAACACTTTGGTTTTTCCTGACTCCTCCAAACAACACTGTTGTATCCACTGTTCATCAGGCACAACAGAAATCCTATGTTTTATGGCTGTATCCACAATAACCAGAACTGACACACAAGAGAAGCTGCTCTCCAGTTGTGAAATTATCATATGCAGCTTGATAAGAAAGCTTTGTTTCCAAAAGCATGTGATAGTGCTCATCTTTGCCAACAAATGTGCTTTTTTGGCATTTTGCATGTCAACAAAATACAGTAGGAAGCTTCTGGTCAGACGGTGCGCTAATAGTCTTTTTAGGACTATTTTACTTTTCAATGCTTTTCAAATTGCCTAACATGCTGAAGAAGGATGAAGAGGCAACTCTCCACATGAATATTCAAGTCTTTTTAAAACTCAGATAATTCTGAGATTTCTCAACTGAAGATAAAAGGCTGGAAAGTAAAAGGGCAAGAAAAAAAACCAAAAACCAACACCACCTGATAAGACAGATTGCTATGTCTTCCTGCCATTTGGGGTCAAACTGTGTTGCCAATGTCCTTAAGAGTCAATAATTGTAATTAATTTATATTAGAGGCTTATTTAGAGATTTTCTCAACTCAGTTTCTGAACAACCAGCAACCTGTCAGCCACTAAGAAGTTGTTCACAGGATGATTGCAATAACAGAGATAGTGGGGTTCAAGAAACAGCGGACACATCTTTTCATTGAGTTTTTCACAATACACAAGAGGCCAGTAGCTGTGAAGATCATAGAGCTGGAGAAAGCAGGCAGCGGGTTTGCTATAAGCAGCAGCCCTGTTTCTAGTCACTGTTGATTTCTTTCCTGAGGCACATCAGTCTTTCAATTTGACTAATGTTGAGTTTTTCTCTCTCTTCCCATGCCCTTCAGCCCCCAACCCAAGCACCCCTATTTTTCAGCCATGTCTTTCACCTCCTCTTGACCACCTTCCCCCGAACCTGCTTTGCAACAGTCACCACCAGGAGATGCTCTGCTCTCTCAGACCAATCAAGAGGACAACTTGCCCCAGATCACTCAACAGACCTCAGCACCCAAGAGGGTTGATCGCTACAGTTTCCAGATCTTACACTACAGCTGCTGGGGCAGGTAAGGGCAGTTTGTGGCTAACAGGACATTTGGCATCATTCGGCAATAGCACTGGTGCTAGGACAAACTGCACGCTGCTTTTCTTAGTATTTTCAAACACCACATTACTTTTCAGCAGGGGAGAAGCTGCTGTTCTGTGTTGGCAATAGAGTTAGGTTTATAAACAATATGGAAAAGAAGGCTTACTGGGATTTCCACTGAACAGTCACAAATGACAGTGAAAGATAGGTTGGTTTTTAGTGTACCTCATGTTAGGGTCTCATTGGAAGTAGGGAATAACCTTCAAAATTCTGGTAAGCAGAAGTGGGCTTAATGTCACCCAACACCAGAGGCTGATATGTAGACATTTGTTTAAGCATTTTCAAGATCCATTTATAGTTAATAGGCAAATGAATCTCCTAAGACATAGCTCTTTGAAAAAAAAAAAAAGCCAACCCCCCCAACCAACAAAACAAAACCAACAAACCCACAAACCCCACAGATGTTTCTAAGCCAGAGTAGCCATTTTTTTATTTTGTTGAATATCAGCGAGTCTGGGGAGACTAGCTCAGATGGAGATATCTCTACTGTGAACACACACAATTCAGATAACTCACAGAATCACCAAATGGTCAGGGTTGGAAAGGACCTCTGGAGACAGTCTCATCCAACCCCCTGCTAAAACAGGTTCTCATAGACCAGGTTGCACAGAATTTCATCCAGATGGGTTTTGAAAGGCTCTAGAGAAGGAGGTTCCGTGACCTTTCTGGTCAGCCTGTTCCTCTGTCACCCTCAAAGTAAAGATGTTCTTCCTCATATTCAGAAGAATTTCTTGTGTGGCAGTTTGTGCCTGTTGCCCCTTGTCCTGTCGCTGGGCACCACTGAAAAGAGCCTGGCCCCGTCCTCTGACACTTGCCCTGAAGATATTTGTAGCATGGGTGAGATCCCCTCTCGGTCTTCTCTTCTCCAGGCTAAACAGACCCATCTCCCTCAGCCTTTCCTCACAGGGGAGATGCCCTGGTCCCCTCACCATCTTCGCAGCCCTCCGCTGGCTCCTCTCCAGCAGCTCCCTGTCTCTCTTGAACTGGGGAGCCCAGAACTGGACCCAGCACTCCAGGTGTGGCCTCACCAGGGCAGAGAAGGGGAGGATCACCTCCCTCAACCTGCTGGCTGCACTCCCCCTAATGCATCCCAGAAACCCATTGGCTTTCTTGGCCACCAGGGCACACTACTGGCCCATGGGCAACTTACTGATTCATCCAAGACTTCCTCCCACTCATGCCTTTTTGTAAAACAGGTCTTGGAATCACATCTTAGACTTGATTTTCAGAATTTTCAACCACTTGAACTTAAAAAGCAAACTACAGAATCAGCTTCTCCCTCCAAAATCAGCTCTGGATGGTTCAGGAACATTATGCTTTGCCTTCTTCCCCTGGTCCAGTCACAGAAAGTGAGCAGAGAAAGACTTCCTTGCTTTTTATGTTGTGACCCTCCAACAGTTATGTGTGGATGTGGAAATAAACAGCTACAGATCTCATTTTTAAAGCTTTCCCTTTCATAGTCTGCTAACCATTAGAAATATTCCTCACACACAAGTATGTGGGTTTTGTGTCACACACACACAAAAAAACTTTTCCACAGAGTAAGGAAGTTGAAAATCTAGTCTATTTAGAATTAAACTGAGTGTGGCTTCAGGTTCTATCAATCAAAGCTGTGGCAGATTGTAATCATTGTCCCATTTAATGAGTTAATGTCTGTACAGAGTTTGAACATCTCTGACATTGTATAAATTGTGTGTATTATTATGAATTTATCTCATTTCATGATAAGCTGTACATTTCACAGTGTTCAGTTTTGATGCATCTCTAAGGCCTTACCTGATTTTAAAAGGTTTCCAAAGAAAGCGATCCTAAAAAAATCTCTTAGCATGGATTAAATTTATCCTAGGAAATGAAACAAGAAGAGAAAGCCAACCCAAGTCACCAGTTCTGTTCTGTTACAGAAACAGCTAATAATACCTTTGACCTTTACTGGTAAAAAGTTTTTCTTGCTATTACATGTGCAATATATACGCAGTCTTCTTGCATATGTAATTACAAGAAATTCATGGTATTTACTAGTGCAGATATAACCAAGTATTCCAAGTATATTCCTTTCCAATATGTCAGAGAGTGCCCCAAAGAAACTTCCAGATCCTGCAGTAAGCAGGCAGCTGTAACATCAGGTTACAGGATGATGGCTGGACTGACCTTTGTAGGTGATCTTTTGATCAAATGGGCACCCCATGGGTCTCACCATCACTCTTATCCACACTTCCCCTCATCAAATCTCGTCACCAGATCACAGGTCAGACTGACCAGTTGTGTTTCTTGTTCCCAGAGAAACAAACTGGACTACAAACACACACAGTAGTACGAGGTGAGAGTTCATTATGCAAGTCCCAATCTGACATAAATAAAATGTAACTGGGCAACGTGCTGGAAAAAGCAACATTCTTGTCCCTGATGAAAATGAAATTGAGCCAGCAAATACTAAAGCATTGAGGACTACAGATTTCATCTTGCTGTGCAATTCTTGCAGTTTCTCATTGCAGCACTCTCTTGCACACAGCAAAGAAACGTTTTGATACACAGATAAAATAGCTTTGTGTTCGATATTACTCTTATCTTGTGATTCCTGCATTAGCATTTCATAATGGGGTACTCAAACTCCACACACTAACCAAAAAAAGTATACTCAATTACTTTTATAGCCATTTTTTTAAGCAACCTTTCATTTTCTTCTGATCTCTGTAAATAAATGAATGAATAAAATGTAGATGGTCCTTGCTAATCTGGCAGTATATTCCAGCCTTTGATCTCCATGGAGGAAAGATGATCAGAAAAGCATGTAATGTATGTCAAAGTCTGACACTGATCATCTTTGCCATGGCTCTCCTTCATTTAGAAGATTACGTTCACATGGCAAACTTGATGGAGCAGCATTAAATAAGATAAACCACTACAGTCTCTTAGAATGCCATGACAGTACCTTTTCATGAAGGTGTGACTCAGAATACGAAGCAGCAAAAACCATATTGAAACTAATTCCAAAAATATGTTCTGGAGTTATTTACTTCCTACTTAAGGTGGACGGAGGGAAAGATGTGGGAAGACTTTTTTTTATTATTTTTTTTAAATCTTCCAGTCTTGGAATGCAGTTTGTTAAATATTCATCCATGGCTATACATTCATATTGCATCTCCTCACTGAGCTAGGGGAATCTATTTCTAAAGAAGCACCAGAGCTCATACATGTTCTTTGCTCCAGGCTAGCTCTGCCTGGCTTTGGGGAGATAGCAATATGAACTAGTCCCATGCTTCAAGAACCCCACCTCAATCCAGCCTGTTCCAAGACTACGTCAGCACCAACAAGGAACAAAGATCCCTGCCTTTCCTTTTCATTCTTCCTTTACTCCATTACAGAAATAGCAATCTTGAATAGAAGGGCCAAGATCTCCATTGACTTCAAGAGCTCTACAACTTTAAAATCTGGAAACTGAAAAAGATGGATTTTCTCAAAGATTAACTGAGACTGTGTCTCTGTTTTAGCAGAAAGGGAGCTGCCATAGAACCCTCTGTCTCTTCTATGGCAGGGATCTCCAGCTCCAGTCTTCCCCAGCCCACAGAAGACCAGCAACCAGTTCAGACCTCCTCCCCAGGTACACCACCACCACCTTTCAGTCTTCTTTCCTCTTCCTTTCCCAGAAAAAAAAAAAAAAAAATCAATGGAATATACCTGAATGGTTAAGATCTCCTGTTTCCAGGTTTCCTACTCATTCTTGTGGTCCCTGTTATTAAAAGTTACTGAAGCTTTGCTGTCATGTCCTAGTTGTCCTAGATTATTCTTTGATACTGCAAGTTTAATTTATACTAGGGACACAGTAAAATAGCAACTCCAAATAAATATCTCTCCAGCTTGGCTTTCCCTCAGCATGTGGCAAATCAGGTGGCTGTTCCTGTATTTTGATCCTCTGAAGTCACAATTCAGTCCATCACTTCAGCTCCAAGACAGAAACACAGCGAATAGATGTCGCACACAAACAGTTATAGTAGCATTTCCTCTAGTGCAAATGACTCTTTCAAAAAGGCAAAGGTTGCTGTTGCCCAGAACTTAATTATTTTAGGTCCTGTCCCAAGGCTGCATAATAAATTATACTAGAATCTGGGGACTGCCAGAAACAATCCCCTCTTCTCCTCCAGTTTCACACTATCTGACATTACAATTTTCTAACACAAACTAAGAGCTACATGGATATTCTTTAATTTAAAATAAACAAATAAGTAAAGTTTTCCTTCAAACCACTATCCAAATAAGACAAGAAGACATAAACCAAGTAGGAGGCAGAAAAAAACAGCACCAAACCAATTAGTCACATTATTCACTGGGATACTGATAGATACAGAGTTATTGATGGAAAAAGCGTGAAACAAAGCCCTGAATGAAACAGAAATGCAGTTATTGCTGCAGTGGAACTAAGTAGCAAAGTATTTGTTAAAAAGTAGCAGGACTGAAGACTTATCACCGAAAGGGAAAGAAAAATTAGGTTCTACTATTACCCCAGATGCAAAATTCAAATTTAGGAAGACGACAGTGGAGAGAGATTATCACAGCTTGAGGTAGACAGGGATGCAGTATTACATCTACCTGTCAAATAAACAGTATTTCCTGCAGGTGCCTTCAGTTCTGCAGGATAGTATCTTAGTTCAGCAATCAGCTTAAGAGAAATGACCTCTGAATCATCAAGATTTTCCCTTCAGAAGAAACAGACCCTTTCTGACTCAACTTAAACATGTAAGATGGGATGAGAACACAGCATGAGCAATTAGAGCTACAGAACCTAAACTATTACAGTCTGCATCTTTGCTATAGCAAAGATAAGATTTAAAGGCTCAGAGGGCAAGTTAGGCTTTTTGTTGAGGAAGAAAATAATTTTCTTGCCTGACATAATTTTTCACACAAGGCCAATCTAAATATACAGCTTTATTACCATACCATTTACGGTTCTGAAGGAATCAGAAAGCTTACCTACTTGGAAATGATCAATATCTCCTAGTTTCAGAGTTGGAACTGATAAAACTTAAAGGGGGGAAGCACAAAAAGACCAACCAAACAAGAAACCCTGAGAAGATTCTCATTAATTTCCTACCAGCTGCTGTATTTATTTACCCCCCACCATCCTCTCTACAATGCACAGGTCTCTAACACAGGCACAGGAGACACAAATTGCAGATTACTCTTTGACCCCTGTAGACTTCAATCAATAGAATCACATGTGACCTGAAAATTAAATCTCTGAGGTTTTCATGCATGTGGAAGTACAAATTCCAGTTCTATTGACAAGGCTATACTCCTGTTGCACAACTGTATCACTTCAGCTGAAACAATATTAATATTGACATTTGACAATGGATGTATCACTGGGAGGGGGAAGAGGACACAAGTTAAAATGAGACAAATCTAATAAACCAATAATGCCATAGCGCTGGGTTCATTCTGTTATAAGCTCTGTTACGATATGCTTTGTTTTTCATGCTACTGAAATATTTTAGAGCATTTTTCTTGCAACACTGAAGTGCAAAGAAATTTTAAATAACACAGAAGGATACAAACCTAATCAAACATAGTTTATACTGTAAATCCACCCAATCATTCTCTTAAGGAAACACTAAGCATCAATCAAAGTTATATTATTTGTTTATGACTTGCTGTATCCAGCTCTGGAAGGCATATTGTTTCTCTGTTCCAAAGAGCTACTTTTATATGGAAAGAACTGCTTGTAGCACCAGCTAGGGTAGGTTCACCTAAGGACAGACTTACCCTATGGCTCTCAGTGGTCTATATGGGAGTCTCAACTTCACTGGAGTATGAAGACCACAAAAGTTGCTTGGCTGCTTTATAAGGGTCATTTCTAAAACTCAATAAACAAAGGAAAAAGAAATTAAGCTGAAGTAGCCCACCTTGACAGCAGAGCCAGATGATGCTGAGAAAGCGCAAACTATCTTCTGCTGTTACTTAATCATTAACACGATCAGAGATAAACCGAAGAGAGGAGAGATCCACACTGTGGGCTAAGTGTCATAAGAAGCACTTAAAGCAAGAGATAAAGTTTGAATCAATCTTCATCTTTCTCTGGCTGCTACTGACACCTCTGACAAGGCTGGATTGAACTTTTCACTTCTTCCTCATCACACACAGCTAGTGACACCTCAGTGAGAATAAACCCTAGAGCAGAAGCTCATCTAACCTGGCCTGCAATATAGAAGGCTGGAGTCAGGGAATAAAATCCAGGACCTTTTCATTATGAGTGCAGTACACCTGTAACTTCCATCATTCAGATTCAGTCCCGCGAAAAGGGTCCAGCAACATGAAAGGTGAAATGGCATGATGGCCAAGCAGATCCAGCCAACTCATTAGGCAATGATCCACAGATCCCCTTAAAAAAAAACAAAAGACCTCCATCTGATTTTCCACATCAGAAATGAATTAACACATCACAGGAGCACATCCTCTAAAGCCCTGACATTAGTATGCATTTTAATAGCTAATTAAAACACTTGCACCTCTTACAATTGCCAGCAAAACCCAGACAAAACCTTCTTCTTGAGCTCCAGACCAAGGAAATGAAAACGTGCTGCTACTGCAACTGTGGAAGAGAGGCAGAAGTACAGATTTTCATGTTACTTTTACTGAGGAATCTACTGGCTGTGGGAATCTGACATTCATTTCAGTCCAGCGGTCTTTCAGAAGAGCTACTTCTCTTTCTGTTCTGGATTTTTCAGTGTCACACTCAGTCATGCTTTTTATTTGATTATTATTTTCAGAAGTGCAAAGGCAGAAATTCAGGTCTGCTCAGATTTCAGAGCTTGCATTGTCTTTACCTGGACTGCAACCAGACAGGGCATTCAGAGTAAGATGGGGGTGGGGGGGGCAAAAAAGAAGCAAAACTATTTCTGCTTCCTCTCACAGCACTGTCTGACAGATTTTATGATGCCATTGGGTGATGATGACAGTTCCTTATATATAAGAAGACCTGAGGATCTATACAGGTGTCCATCTGCATCAGCTTTGTGGAAATTCCTCTGGAAACTCCTCAAAACTCTATGTGTATATTCCAAATCCCAAGATAAGGGAGCAAAGAATATGATGTTTACAGAGTTTGAAATGAATGTTTGTTTTGATATTCATCATTAAAGCTCTGTAATTAGGGTAAAGTCTGTTTTCCTCATGCAAAGGAACATAAAGCAAATACAGCATCAAAGGTTTTACAGATGAGTTCATATGATTTGGCAGAACTATTGCAGTCAGATTGCCTATGGATTCACATCTTGAAAGGAATTTCCTGTATTCTTTGTGCTTGCTTGCTCTATCTGATAGGTTAAAAAAAAAATCACCATATTTAAGATATCCACATTTCCATCATCATCTGATCAAAACTGTCCCCGGAGTTCAAAGGTAAGCAGGAACACAGGCATGCTGTGCTAACGAGTCTAGCTTCCTCAGCTGGAAAGAAGCTGATGCTATACCAGAGGTTGTGTATAGGGCACTGACACCTTCTGGAGTTTTCATATGTGAGCCTTAGCCGGAGGCACCTGCATATAATATCAGGCTTGGAAGTGCTGCACTGAACCGATTTTTTTTTTTGTTGAAAGCAAATGGACTCACAGACCAACATCTGCAGCAAAAAAAAGGCAGGTTTGCTAAGAATCAGGGTTGTGCATGCCCATGCAGAGAGGGCACAGGACGCAACACATAGTGAGTGAAAATCTCATATAAAGCACTGGTTCACAGCTGGCAAAAGGCATCACAAAACTGGCGCCATTCAGTTTTCTATCAGGCTCAGACAAAGACAGATTTAAGGTGGGAAAAATAGGGTTTGAATTTTCATCAAACCAATTAGCCTTGACCACCTCTCCCTTAGGTAAACACTCTTTTCAAGAATGGTCAAATAGAAAAAGGAGCCAGTATTAAACTTCAGTCACGCCTTACACCGTAGAGAAAATCTAGCTTGTAAATCTGTGCTGTGGTGCTGCAGGAAAGAATATGTTCGAAAGAGAGAAGA
This sequence comes from Microhierax caerulescens, assembly GCA_035590215.1. NCBI lineage: Eukaryota > Metazoa > Chordata > Aves > Falconiformes > Falconidae > Microhierax > Microhierax caerulescens. Next base: position 21,467,479 of record JAVJGJ010000062.1, read on the forward strand.
CAGAGAATGTCACATACTTTGGACAGAAGCTTGGAAAGAGAATCTAAAGTCCTGGTACAAATGCCTTATTACTGTCTGGAGCCAGTGCTGGGCTTTCTGTAGCTCCTGTTTCCAACCAGGTAAAAGACCGAGGAAGACATCAAACCTCCCGTGAACTGGAGAACTCTGCTTTTTGTGTCCTACTTCCAAACTGGCAGGATTAAAGATACAATCTCGAGGTAGTTGCAGTGTTGGGAAAATACTGGAAATTCTGCCTGTATTGTGAAATGCAAACCCATTTGCCGTGAGATGTTCCCTTTGAAATTTCATTACCACCACAAACTAAAAAAAATAATGAATTATGGGGATCCCATCCAGGTTTAGAAGAGAGAGCAAATATTAAATTCCCTTCTCAACACATTTCTGCAGATGTGTTTTTTATGATGAACATAGAAAAAAAGCAGCAAAGCCACACCTACAGGGTCACATCACAGAATTCCCATGGGACTGCTCTTTCCCCAGGGAGAAGAGCTTTTTCCATTTCACTGAGGTCATGGAGAAATGAATACCACTAAACATAAATACTTAAAATAAAGAAATAAAAGAGGCAGTTCCTTCTCCAGGTGTTCACCGCACCTTCACAAGGGTCTGTGGCTGTGCCAGCCCCAGCAAGGCTGGGTGATGCAAACACAGCTTCACAGTTACACCAGGTTTGATAAAGGAAGAGGCCAGAAGCACACGGCCACGTTACATCCTCCTGTACCTCACCTGGCAGAGTACCACACAGGACCTGCTCCCTCCAGGAGACACCGTAGCACAGGACTGAGCTATAAACCTTACCTGTGGGTGATGCAAGCGGGTGCTATCATAGCTTGTGCTCCACACTGCTCTGAAAATTGCTGCCTTGGCCAGTCCAGGCACGTGCTGTGCCCACAGCAGGACATAAACCCACACCCTCAGCCCACCAGGGCCAGCAACAGCTGCAGCTCTGGGCATTCACTTAAATGTAACTGCACACAGCTGTGGCAGATAGAGTATTTTGCTGCCCTTTTCCTCACTGCCTTCATTTGCAATACAGGCAGAGTATTGAAAGTAGGAGCTTTACAAGGCTTTTTAACTCTTTTGAGTAGCTCTGGTGTTTCTATTGTTTCTTTATTAATATTTCCTTCTACCAGTAGTTTGCTGATGCAGGACATCAAGCTGCTTTTTCCATGAGATAGCCTTATTTGACATCATTTTGAAGGATGCTTCTTTCTCTTCCACTCTAAATTTCAAACAACACAGCAGGCACTTGTGTTCACGCTCTTCACATTTGTCTGCCTGTGCATGTGCACACACAGACACACTCATCTTCAACTGTCAGAAGGAGTCATTTTCTATAACACAATTATGAAAAATATAGAAAATAGAGTCAAAAGAGACTTCAGGATGACCACCTCCCCCATCCAGATTCAGGAAGTAAGAATCAGTTCTATGTAATACATTTTTTATAATTATCAGTGCAAGCAGTTCTTTAATGCCTGCAGTGATGTAGATTTCCAGCCTTCCCAGAAAACTGATTGCCATCTTTCCCATTAGAAGAAGGTACCCTGGTTTCCCATGTGTGGCTACTCTGATGCCTTTTAAACCAATGTGTCCTTGTACACCTGACCATGGACATTAAAAAAAAGCTCAATCCCTTCTTTGGCCACATGGCTAAGGACATGATTTGCTCTTCCCTGCTAACCACTGAATTGTTCTACACCAAAAGGACTCTGGCTGGATCAAAGTCCAGTCTGTCCTGTTTCTGTTGACTCACTGTGATGGACAACTTCTCAATTTAAAATGTGAGCTATTTTGTGTATATATATAATATGTATATTTTATGTGTTAACTTTAATAAAAGACTTGTGGCTTCAATAAGAAACTGGCAATAAGCACTACAAACACTTAGATGTCTCTTGCCTGACTAAATTTTCCAATTAATTTCAGTTTATTTCATACCTTGAATTAATTACACTGAAACATGTAAACCAGAGAAGCTTTTCCCATTATTTTGGTTTAAACATAGCTGTGTTTAGAGAAAAAAATTGAGTCTTTCTCCTCATCTGATTCAGAATATCAGAACTATGTGCACTGAAAGAAGCAAAAAAATGTGTTCTGGATTCAAATATTCCCAAATGATGCCTAATCCCATGCCTTAAACACAGCTGCTTTCTGTGATACAGAATGTCTCCTCAGTGCACGCGAGCTTTTCTGATCATGGATGGAAAGGCTCAGAGTTTAATGCTCTTATTTTCATGTTCACATTTTGATACAGAAAGCTGATCAGACAGAGGTGAAAGGTTATTTGGCGCTTTCTTAATCCAATCAAGATTACAGGTTTCCTTATCTCTTTAGCAAGTCACTGGTCTGGAAAAGTATCTTAAGGTCCAAGACTCATCCCACCTGCTCAGCTAAAGTAAAAGGCTTCCCAAACCCTAGCAGCACTAAACATGAGTGTTCAAGGTCTAAAATAGGTTCTGGTTCAGCAAACTCCAGTTCCCTTAACTCCCAGCAAGAGTGAGCCTCCAGAGCCCCACAGGGAAAAAAAAACCCAAACAAAACCCAACCAACCAACAAGTAAAAATTTAAAAAAAAAAACAAACAAAAATAAACCCACAAAAAAAACCCTGAAAAGAAATCCCAAACCAAAAAACCTGCAAAAAGTAATTGAACAAGCCCTTTACTGTTTATAATGTATACAACCTTCTTCCTGAAGACTACCAGAGCCTTTTGCAAACATTTTATGCAAGACTTAGATGTAGCAGTGCTGAATTCCATGTTTACAAAGCTTGGCAGCAATTTACTCCAGATTTTACAATAAACTCTGTGTGCATATGAGTACAAGGAGTTTAAGGTACATATTTTCCCATGTTGCCTTCTAGTGGCTTTTTATTACAGGGCAGGAGAGGCAACGCATTCATATTGACCATTAAAAGGTCTTACCTCAAACAGTGTGGGCTTTCAGACCTTCCGCCTCTTTGTTTGAATATGACATTCTAGATATTATTTCTCAGCTTTTGTGCGCAAAGAAGATAAAAAACAACTAGTGGACCTAAGATATGGACATCAAGCTCTAAAAGTATCCTATATAAAAAAAAAAAGCAGACATGTCCTTATTGTCTTTTTCCATCAAATTTTGTGTTTCTTATGCACATCATAATTGTGTGCCTTTTATTTTGGCTTTGCTTTGGTTGATGTGTTTGCATGCCCATGCTGCTGCATGAGTGGGTAGGAGCCACCTTTCTCAGGAGTACGTGGGTACATCAGACTGCAGTTCCCTAAAGCAAGGAGTATAAATAAGCAGGGAAACTGTCATGAAGAGAAATCTGGCACATGATGGGTATCTCATAGCATCGCTGAAGGTCTGGCATGTAGTGAAGCATGGTCAAGTCTTTCTAGCATAACAAACAACTACCTGGGTTAGATGGTATTATTTACGCTCTTTACTTTCAAGGATAAAACCATGTTTAACAACTCACTTTAAAACCATCTTTTTGGAAACTTACAGCCACTTCTGAGTAATGGATCCGTATTAGACCCCTTTGAGACCTCACAGAGAGCTATTTTCAGGTTCGTTTCTATCCCTCAGAGAAGGTTGCAGGAAGATTTGTAGAAAATAGCATCGGAAGAAAGTATGTAAAACAAATCAAAACACCCAGACCCATCAATTCAGCGAGACAGGCACTGAAATATTTTCCTGATCCCAAGTACGCCTCACCAGGGACTTTTGGGCTCTTTCTCTTCCAGTTTCCAGGTGAGCAAATGTCACTGAACTAGTCCACAGGGATTTTAGTTCTAGCTATATAATCCAAGGGAATGAGAAGTAATAGTGAAAGGGGCTAATTATAGTACTCGAACAGAAGAATCTTAATTGAAATAAATCAATGCCAGTAGGGATGATAGGAAGAAAGAGCTGATTGAAGAGATTTAAAATGGAAGAAACTGAATTACCCTTTTAAAGTTACCAGGTAGTCTATGACTGGTTGTGAGCAGCATGTTTTTTCACAGGGGAAAAACAAAACAAAAAAAACCCAAAACACCCCAAAACCACCACCACATGCAACTGCTCTGGTTTAGGTCACTCAGAGTTATTGCCACAAGCACTTTGGAGACATGAAACTGAAAGTGGTTGCAGTTGTTACGAGTGTCTGGCTCAAAAATTCAAGGAGATATCTAAACCCTGAAAGAACTGGAATACTGAAGACAAAGACTAATTAAGAATATGATGGGCTGTGTTGCAGTTCTTTTGTACCTGAGCAGTGTGATTGTTGAATGGATGGTCACCCAAGCTTTTCTGAGTCTCTGATGTTCCAGGATTTAGAAATATCTCAGTAAATAATTTTCTTCAATTCTTTTTTCCTTCTCATCCATGATGAGTGTAGTAGAACTGGTCAAGGTATTTCCAACTCTGTTATCTCTCATCAAAACTGCAATGTGATCATAAAAACTGTTTGATCTTAATTTCTTCCCCATCTCATAAAAGTTTGGCCAGAAAAGTTCTGGAACAGCTTACTAGCTGATAGCAGAACATTTTCTTAAGTTTCATCCCTGTTTCTGCTGCACCAAATGAGGTACAGTCTAGTTTCCACTATTTTTGTTGGCCAGCTTTGTCACTCATGCTACACAGGTACAGATTGTTGGATGAATGAGTCCATAAGGATTTATGATGCCTCCATGTGGACAGCAGTGGTAGAAAGTAAATAGGTGCCATCACCTCTTGTTGCCATAGAAGGGTCAGAGCTGGAGACCAGAGCAACTCAGATTCCAGAAGCTAATTGTCAGCTCTTCATCCTCCCACACTAGAAACTCATTTATCCTTCAGAATCAGAAATGACCAAATCAAATTGGAAAGATCAGGTGGCAACACAAGATCTGCCTCTTCTGCTAAGATGCCACTTAATCTTTGTCCGCGGTTTGCCTTCTTTCCTTTCTTGTTTTATACATTTCCCTTCCTTCTTGCCTGTCTCTCTCTGAAACAACGTTGCATGCTACCTTGACAAATGTTTTTATTGTCATGTATTCTACTTGTTTATTGACACATGGCTAGGCAGCTATTAGAAATGAATTAGAGGATTAATTACACCAGAGTCTGCTCCTGCACACAGCATTAAAGACTATTGCCAGCACTGAGGTCAGAAAAACAGCAGAAGGAAATTCAAGAGGGTTTAATCTTTTTCCACAGCATTAGGATTAGCCGTGTGAAGCAATATGTTCCTCTGTTTAGGAGGCACGATAAGGAGGGTTGATCACTGCTGAGGTGATCTGCCTTAAAGGTTCCGCTCAACGAAGGCATCAGTGAACTTCACCACCAGACTCCCCAGGCTGGGTCTCACCCTTCTACTTACCGTTAATGGGTTTGTTGGGCAGATTCCGACAAGGTCAACCAGCCATGGAGGACAGAGGTCTTTCCCAGCCTTGCTCCCATGCTCATTTTCTCTTTGTATTTTTTCAAGATTACTTTTGCCGTAAGATATTGCCCAAACCCAGAACTAATAGCTACAATCACCTGGCATTCAAGAGGTCTGTTTAGAAAGCAAATTCAGGAGCGCCTGACTACTGACCTTGAAAGTTAAAAACCCTCATCTGGGAAACTGCAAAAGTGAACTTTAGTCCATTTTTTCTTGTCTTCCTCTACAATGTTGAATGTTTTTTAGTGCAGGAAGAATGTTTCTGCCATTAAACTTCCATCAACCAGCATAAAGGTTTTTTTTTAGGAAAACATGAGTTATCAGTATGTTAGAAGTTAAACTGAGGTTTTGTTTTGCATGACCCAGATTTGACCGTGGCGTTTTTCCCCAAAAATGTCTCAGTTATCTTTCACTTTCAATACCAGTTCTTGAAAATACAGAGGTCAACAATTAATAAGCTCATTAAATCTTACAAGCTGCTTTGATTAATATTCCTTGTCTAGTTCCTTGAGAAATGTACTGTATCTCCCAGGCTAATGAAGACAAGGCAGAGTTATTTAAGTGTTTGTTAACAAAGCTGATTTGCATATAATTAACAGAAAAGATCCCTGTATTTACAACACAAACTCTGCCAAACTCCTTTGCCAGAGTGTTTTATGTAAACAGACTGAATGAACAAAACAAGTTGTGTTCTTTGAAAGCTAAATTACCTCAAAGGGGTACAACTTTGGGGGCCATAAATGATAAAAACTAAAGCATATATTAAAAAACAAACTGCCTTCTTTCAAATGCTGTTTATTCTGCCATGTGGGATTTTTTTGTTGTTGTTGTATGCTCTCATTCTTTTAATCAGTCAGATTGGTTTTAGACAATTAAACAAAGACTGTCACATTGGATTGCTTTTTCCTCTGACCTACTTATGGGAAATTTTCCTATCATTTCAAAAAGCCATGCTTTTGCACAGATGTTTTCTATAAAATTACCTATCTGTCACACACCCTGAAGCTCTGAATATGAAAGGCTATATAAAATAACTAGTAGATGCAGCCTACAGAGTGACCAGGCCTTCCTTTAAGACGTATTCCAGTGCAGACAAAAATAAAGGCACGGGCCTTTTGTCATTCACTCCCACTTTGTAGGCTTTTCAGCACATGGGTTTTCATGATTCAGAGGGACAACTGAGGGAGCATTTTCAGGCTCAATATGACCCAAATAAAATCACTGTAAACTAAACTATCCAATGAGATCTTAAAACTTAGGATCATAAAGGGTTGTGTAATGGTATAACACAGTTTAAGGTAGATGAATTTGTGCAGCAACGACTGGAGAGGGACACAAGAGGTCCTAGTTTGTGACCTGGCTATGCTTCAGGATCCTGTGTGACCTTGGTCATGTCATTTTTCTAAGGCTAAGAGGTAAAAGATTAAAAAAATAAATATTAAATTTATAACCCTATTGAAATCTGACCTACATCAGGTTATATAAAAACTGTTCGATCTTGACAATTACATTCAACTTTCAATCTGCCTCTTCTACAATTACTCCACTATTACGTTACCTTCCTACTTTATAGCTATTTCTCCCATTTATTTATTTATTTATAAAGCAATAAATAAAAGAAAACAAAAGATAGCACATCGCTAGTCAGTTCCTGCAGGGGATGTGAAATTTTAGGAAATTTTCTCAAGAACTTCATCTACAACAAGAAAAACTCAAGGAACCTGGCATGACATTTAGGTCCTCAAATAAATACAACTCCATATTAGAGACAGACAACAGTGAGCAATAGAGCTTTCAGATTTGCAAACCTTTCTCTGCTTTCCTTGCTACTCTAGCAGCTGTATGCAGCATGAAGAAGACAAAGAACTTACTGAAGAAAAGCTCCTGGACAAACTAGCACTTCCAGTTATGAACTTGTTACATGAGATGTTGTTAACAGAGTCTGCCCTCTGTGGGGAAAAAAAACAAATAACAAACAACTACCACCCCCCATCAAAAATATCAGTAACAATAAAAATCATGCCCCCCCCCGTTTGATCAGAACTTTTCCTGGTTTTGGCTGACATAGAGTTAATTTTCTTCTTAGTGCCTGGTACAATGCTGTTCTGGATTTAGTAGGAGAATAATGTTGATAGCACGCTGATGTTTGAGCTGTTGCTAAGTAGGGATCACCCTAAGTCAAGGAGTTTTTAGATGTTTTGCCAGCGAGCAGGTGTGCAAGAAGCCAGGAAGGAGCAGAGCCAGGACAGCCGACCCAAACTGGCCAAAGGGCTATTCCATACCTTAGATCATGCTCGGGGTGTAAACTGGGGGGAGTTGGCCAGGAGCCCCTAGTCACTGCTGGGGACTGGCTGGGCATCAGTCAGTGGCGAGCAATTGTACTGTGCAAGGGTTTTTCCCCTTGAGATCTATTCTTCTCTCTCCCTCTCCTTTCCTGTTGTTGTTATTATTATTACTATTATTATTTAGTATTATTAATTTTAATTATTAAACTGTTCTATTCTCAGCACACTGTTTTTACCTTTTTCAGATTCTGCTCCCCATCCCACGGGGGAAGGGGTTGTGGGTGTGGGGGGTTGTGCATGGGGAGTGAGCAAGTGGCTGTGTGGTACTCGGTTGCTGGCTGGGGTTAAACCATGACAGAACTGAAAAAAACCCAGCAAACACCCACCCACTCACCCACCCAAAAAAAAAAAACCAACCAAAAAAACATCTCAAAGGAGTTGGAGGGAACAAAACCAGGGAGTGGGAGCAAGGTGGAAATAGTATGCTGCGCTTGAGGATCTTCCACTCTACTGTGCTCATTTCACCTCTTCATTTCAGAGAGGTTGTTTTCCCAACAGTCTCCGTAGTTTACATGTGAGAAGCTCAACACAGCCCTTTGCTACTGCTGACAGCCTGCTGGTGCATGACGGAGAAGTGACCTATTTGCAAAGGAGGAACAGACCAGTAAACTGCAAACAAGCAAGAGCTGGGGAAGCTGTCATGGCCTCTCTGCTACTGGTCTAAATCATACCAATTACCCAATGCAGGTAACAGAGAAAGGCGAACTACCTGACAAAAAGCCTGATCCTACCCACCCTGTGAACAGGCTCCACACCAAATTAAATCATTTTAAGTAAAAAAAAAAAAAAAATTAGTAGCATTGGTCTTGACTTTGAAATGCCGTGAGGAATTCAAAAGCTTTCTAGGCTAAGGGCTCTGCTCCAAAATAGGGTATCCTATACAATAATTTATTATTGCTTCCTTTTAATTATTACAGCTGAAACACTGGTCAGGATCATTCTAAGCTAAGGTGTGAGAAAGTACATTGGTGACTGGTCCTACTGAGTTGAGCACAAAAGTTAGTGCTCTAAAAAAACTGGCCACTATAATAAGCAGTCTTCAATTATAAGTATAATTAGCAGCCAGAACACTGATTATTCAGTGGTGCTAAGCTTAATCCTACTGGAAAGAAACCTGAGGGAGAGACTAGAGAATGGTATTAAAAGATAATTCACCATTTTCTCCTGATCTAGATCATTCTTATTTTCCCTCCTACAACATTTGTACAACTTTATCACCTCATAAATACTGCTAAAAAAAATGAAAAAAGAAAAAAAAGAAAAAGAGAGAGAGAAAAAGGGAGAAAAGAGATGGCACTAAAGAAAGTATTTCTCCCATTACTACTGGGTAATTCAAGTCACACACAGATGAATGGACACACATGCGTTTTATGCCAACTCTCATTTTGCTGCTTCATTATTAATAGTAGGATACTTACTCTAATCACAATCATTACTCTCTAGACAGAGTCTACCAAATACAATAAATATGAATCGAGCCATTTGCAAAAATTTACTGCTGGAGGTGGATGAATATTCCTAGAGAAAAAATGTCTGGCACAGTGATGCATAGACCGGGTGGGACTGATCTCAGCCTCAGCATCTCAGAGTCTGACAGCGCAAGACTACTGTCACCAGGCTTGTTCCAGGTAAAACTGTGATAAAGATCCATTCTCTAAAATTCTTCCAGACACACGGTTTGTTTCTAAAGCTAGCTGTAATATGGGAAATGTTGTGCCACCTTAGAAAACCGCAGCAGTTAATTCAACTCTGCAAGGACAGAGCTGTGGGAAGGGGCCCAGATGGGAAAGGATCAGGCCCCAACAACCTATCTCACAACCTCCTTCACGTCTACCTGAGATGTCTATGCTGTGTTTACTGATGTGGGTAGGGACACCACACTAAATCTAATTAAATTGACAAACAAAATGACCCTGGATTGTGCAGAACCGGGAATGGAGCCTTCCTTTTAGGCCATTCGCTCTGCGTGATTGTGCTTTCCCCGAGGCTCTCAGGGAGTTTCTCTTTGGAAACAATGAAAGTGTGAAAAAAGGACTTTTCTTCCTACTGCAAGGTGAGGGAATTAGATAATGCACCTCATTAATTACAAGGAAATCATCACCACAGTACATGAAGCCAAAGAGGCCAGACTGACTTTTTTTTTAATTATTATTGTTCAGCTACAGTGACAGGAAAATAAGTAATATATCAGAATCAGAGTGGACTTGATGGCTTTATTTTGCAACTCATCTTGCTATTGTGACAGGCTGGCACTAATTAGCACTTGATGCACAGGGGATGGATTTCCATGGCCAATGTATCTCATTAACATCTGTGAAATTTTCATGCCAAGACCAAGCAGGACAAAGAACAGAGACCCCAGCAAATCACCTGTCAGCGTGTAAGCATCACCACAGAGCCATGGGTGCACAGATCAAAGGACACAAGGAGAGCCCACACCGCCAGCTGCCTAGGGTTTCGTGGGTTTATTGATTCATTTTCTTGTGAAGGCAGAGAACTTGCCAAAGAGAAAAGCCCAGTGTCCACAATTTCTCACCACTGTTTGCGTTCAGCCAACCTATGGAGAAGGAAACTGAGGGCACGCCGAAGCTTCTTTCATGAAGCCGAGTATCAGCAGATGTGCCATTGCAAGGGTGACCCAGTCTGTGATCACCTTGGGGGCAGAGGATGGAAAGACACATTGTGGACTTTCTTCTTTGCCCAGCCACCTATTTGCCTTAAGCTTGTAAGAAATTGCTTCTTTGGAGACTTGTCGAGCATGGTTGGGATTGCCCAGCAGCTTCATTAATAAAAAATGAAGGGCAAGAGAGAAATCAAAAGAACCATACCCACAAGCACTGAGTGGCTGCATGAGCCTCCTTCTTTGGCTTATGGCAGCTTGCAGGTGGTAACAATGCAAACAGTAAAACATCGGGGCTGCGAGTGGACCCATTTTCTTAAACACCCCTTCAGGGAATAAAACATTAGCCTAAATATTTGTGCCGAGTATATACTTTTTCTTTTGTTTTCTTTTTAAAGGGTGACTTCTGAACTGAAAATAGGAATAACCCTTTTTCTTCTAAGATTATTTGATGTAAAAATGTTGGGGTTTAACAGATTTAACAGATTTTTCCTCCTGCAATTTCACAAACTAATAACAGGTCAGAATTGGGCATTCAAGTAGCCTCAGTGATCTAATTGCTTTTAGATTTCTCTTTCTCCAAAGATGTGTCAAGACACAACATTTATGCTGCAGGCAGTAAGAAAAGGTCATTAGTATTTTTTTCATCTTTTGTTTTTGAGATGAAACCCAGGTAAGTTTATTCATACTCCCTTTCAGAGATTCTTTGAGTTATTTTAACCAAGAAGCAAAAGAAAGGTCTTCCTATGTTTATGGTACAGCGGTTAAGACAGAGGTCTGCTATCTACCCACAACCTTCCAGGCTCAGCTGAATACTTCAAACAGAAGACAGTTTCTGGTGTACAGAACTGGAATATCGGACCATGCTGTTTGTGGTCAGGCCTGTATATATAACTTATTTATTTATGGCATTTTTAATAGATAGAACATCAATATTTGATGATATTCTATGAATGATTAAAAATCAGGAAAATCAAGAACATGAAATACAAACTTCTACTTTTAAGTGACGATGGGGTTGTGATATCCATAAATAAATCATTTGGTGGCCAGTTCCAGCTTTGTGAGATCGAGTTAAACGAACAGGCACTTCAGTGGATTTACAGCATGTTTACAGCCATGTCTGTGGGAGCAGAATCTGACCAAGGGATTTAAAAGTGCAGTCTAATGAAGTTATCCCAGAGCAGTATGGGATTTTTTAGCTCCTTAGAAAATGCATTATTTAAAGAAATATATATAAAATCTTTGCTTAGAAAGGGACAAGCAAATTAAATTTAAATAGATGTCGCTCTATTTTTGCTTTTTGGCTTTTTTATGATAAACAACAAAGGCCTGGGTTTGCCTCAAGACATTTGCTCTAAAAACAGAAAAGAAAGCTTTGGAAACATGTGAAATAGTATACCTGAAAGTAATTTTCTGCAGCTGAAGACTTCTCCATGGTTTATGGTCTCATAATTTAATTGACAGGTAACATTCATTAGAATTGTTGCTGATGCTGTTTAGCTATTTATTAAATGAAAAGTGTTTGTTAGCCAGTAGGAAATACTACTTTTCTTTGCAGGAGTGAACTGAGGTAAAGGCCACAATATGTAAGTATCTTATCTGTATATAACAATAGCCTAGAAGACTTTCTTGCCTAGAATGACAGAAGACAAAATGTGGGGGTAACCTTAACACCATAGTTCACAGATGTGGACTGATTCCCAGAGAAATAAAGTAATTAAGTGAGTCTGGTAGTGAATGTACTTCTCATGCAGCCTCTGTCTCTAGCAATGAGAAAATTCCTTTGTTCCAGCACAGTTTCAAGAGTATGAAATTTGTAAAAACCCACCTTCTTTTCTTTGTGGATAACTGAACACCATGGAGGTAAAAGTGTGAGAACACAGAGACAGGAGGCAGATAACTAGGTTTTAGGGCAGCTAAAGTTAAAACTTCTAGGAGATTTTATGTCAAAAAACCCCACCAAACCACTAAGGACAACTCAAGAGAGACTGCAGTCACCTCTAAAGGAAGATACCATGAGCCAAAATTCAGATTTTGCTTGACATGGTCTGAATCAGCACAATCCTATTAACAAATTGGATGTTTTCTTTCTAAATTCCAAATTAACTTTTTCCAAATATATTTGTATATGTTTGTAGCTTAAGAAACAAAACCGACTGTATTGGTACAAGTAGGTATATAGATGTGTGCATGACAGTGAATTTAACAAGTGTCATCTATCTGTTTCTTGGCACTAAGCAGATGTCATCTCTTTCTTGCTTGGTTGCACTTTGTTACTGTTTTGTGAATAGCTTACCTTAGACATCTCTGAATTTTCTAGACACTGTAAATTGTTCACAAACTATTTGTTTCTGCAATAAATTTACCTGATTCCCTCAAATTTTGCATGTGTGTGTGTGTGCTCGTAGGACATTGCAGATGTGCCAGTTTTACCAGTATGATAGTTGTATGTGTAGATCTCAAACACCACTACAGGGTTGTATGGATCATTATTTCACAGGTGATAATAGAGGGGTGTGGATAAGATGAGGTGACCAAGAGCTGCAGCTAATTAATAGATCAACCATGAGAAAGATGAGGTCTCTTGACTCCCAGATCACTTCCAAATGCTTTCCAACAGCTCTGTGAGCATCAGTATCACAACAAAGTGCAAACTGTCTTTTGCCTCATAGCTAAAATATCAGTCCTTAAATGAAGGGACATGGAGCTTGCTTAACTAGCAGCATCTCCTTTATCCCACCTACAGATTGTGCCTTCCTGAGAGATAGTTACAGTATCGTTATTCACATGTGCAGTATCACCCTCAGTGAGGGATGGGGACCTCACATGACAGATCCAGCATGTACCCTTAAACAAAGATGTCCCTTGACACATAGGTTTCTATTAGGACATGAAGCCACTGAAGAACCCTGCTGGCTGTATTGCAGGAGTGACAGCAATTAACCAGAATCCATTTGACACACAGCTATCTTAAAGAACTGCAATTTTAATTAAAAGCTGGATCACTTCATATATTTGCACAGTATTCTGCTATCTGGTTCCTTTCTGTGGTGGCTGCAAATTACAGCTACCCCTTCCCTCCATTTTAATTAAATGTTGTTAACCTGACATAGTCAGCTCCCTTTGTTTTTGTTTTTTAACAGTCATTAAAGAAATAAAAATCATGCACTATTTAGTATTTGCCAGATTAATACAGGTTAAATACAATAACGCTCGTTAGATGCCTCAGGGTTGATTTGATTAATTAATTAACCTCCTTTAGAAAATTTCCTTCCATGCTGACAAAAGATCAAATCCCTGCTCGACAGGGACAAGTGCATTGTCGATGTGTCAAATGCAGCTGCTGGTGTTTCCATCTGAAGCGTGGCAGCGGCTGTGTGCCCAGCCTGTTCTGGGGACGCGGGGACCATGGCATCGCTTTCCACTCCGCTGAGTCCCTGTCAACTGTGCAGCTTCGCTCACAGCAACGTGGGAGCGTACAGGTCTGCAGCAGCAGGTTTTTCCTCCCCTGTGCAATTGCTTACCCTCTTTCTTTCCCAGGGCATGTCCAGAAGGGGGGATTTCCCCAGAAATGTGACTTTAGCAGAGTTTGCTACAAACATGACTTTGCTGAACCTGACGTCTCTAACTCAAAGATCTTCTCCTTTCAGGAGTAACACCTCCTGCTAATGTTGAGAACATCGGGCACAGCCTATTCTTTACAAAACAAAACAAGTTTCGTTTGATACATTCAGTGCAGTGTTTTGGGATGGATCCTAAGGCTAGAACAGGAAAGAAGAAAGCGCAGCCCTGGTGAACCACAGCAGGGGGGTGTGCAGACTGCTCTCCTGTCTCTGACACTGGCTGGAAACCTACAGAAGAACAAAAGAGCAAGGTAAGCAGCCAGAGTGCTTTCCCAAAACAATCCCCAGTCTCTAACCATCAGAAGGCTGGAGGTTTCTTGAGCCAGGCATAGTTTCCGTGTATTTAATAACAATCAGTGGATCTATTTTTCAAGACCTTGCCCAGCACAGCATGAACCTACGCAGTCCTTTGTCTACTATATTGTCCTTCAACGAGGAATGGGGGCACGCTCCAGAAAGCCTCGTTGCCCTCAAGGATGCTGGGCAGACAGATGGGCTGCCAATAACGGTTTACTGTGTCTTTTTTGCTACACCGTGCAACTGAGACTTCAAATTCAAATGCTAACTCGTTTTGTTATTGCTGCACTTCAAGCATATAATTTGGGGAAGTTAGGAAACCAGATTCAAGCAGAAGTGAAGAGAGAGACAGAAACTGCTCCAGAAAGACATGCAAAGAATTTAAATTCTAAGATCCTTTTTATTTTTCCAAATGAAGTTTAACCATCAGTGAGCGTGGCATGTTTGATAGTGGCTGAAGGAGGAGCTCAGTCTCTCAAGCAGAGCGATATGAATTGGTCCCTCCGTTTCAAGCTCTCACGCTCCCACATAGACCTGGCTGATCCATCCACTCCACATCCTACCTCCAGCCATGGCCAGCAGCAGACATTGTGAGCTGCCTCATTTCATTTCCATGAGGAGACTGAGTCACAGCATCCAGTTAGCCTGAGAAGCTATTTACGAACCTCCCAGGGCTTGGCTCAGTGAAACCAATCCCAGGTTCCTGTTTACGATGCTCCTGAAATAGGACCCATTAATGAGACACTGTCCTAAAGCAAAATTCTCCCTTTAACTTCAACCTCGTCTCCCTAAAGTATCTCTGCCATTGCCTGACATCTTGCCAAACCTTAATTCCTTTTCCTGTTTGTCACACACCAGTGGACTTAAATGTTTTTTTTTTAAAAAAAAAAGGTTAATTAAATACTGATTCTAAGGTTTGGTGCATACAGTCATTTGTCCAGAAGAAAGCTAATTTATGTGTCTATATCATTTAAAATCTCTGTTGTTTTTATTCCACTTCCTTTGCTTCCAGATTTTTTCCTCTGTGGATTTGTGTAAATCACTCTCCAGGGTCAGGAATACCATCTTTGGTTGACTTGATTTGATCGATGCATTTTGGAGCACAGAACACTGTCATGGTAAAACAATAATTTCTGCAGTAAGTTAAGAGGAAAATGGAAATAACTAATAATAACAGAGAGGAGGTTTTCATTGTTGGAAGAGCTCTTTGCCTACATACAAGACCCTGGGCTGAATTACTCTTCCTGCCTAGCTAGTAACCCAGCTTGATTGCATTTACTGAGGTTAGAAGGTTTATAACTGAAGGCAGGATTTAGCCAGGAAAAAAAAGAAGCTTAAATATACAACCTTACATTTTCATATCTCCCTGTCCCTGATACACTCCTCTATACTTCCAGCCCCTACATCCCTTTGAAAGTGTAGAAGGCTATGCAAATGTTCATTATTATTATTACCCACTTCACATCCCTATTCCACATGCGTTTTACAGCATATGGTCCCCCATTCAGCAAATTGCATAAGCATATGCTTAACATTAGGCTGCTTAAGTGCTTTTTCTAAACAGAGATAGCTGTTAAAGTTGGCCGATACTTTTACCTAAAATACTTGCTTTAGTGTAGACAGGTAAGGCCTCTGTTCAGCTGGTTTAATGCCTTAGGTTGGGCACCTACCTCAAACTGATCCTTTGGGGAAAGAGTCTGGAAAACTGATTAGTTTGATTTAAAAAAGAATACAAAAAATGCCTCCCCCTTCACAGACACACACATATACGCACGATTGCTCACTCTTTTCATGCAAAAAATAGAATACAATAAATCTGGCAACCACTTCGGTAGGGAACTATGGTGACCTCAACTTCTGGAACAGGCACTTAGACTTCTGCAGTTACCCTAATTCCCACCCAGAGGAGCCAGGGATTCCCCTGGGATAGTTGGAGGATTATTTCATTCATGGAAAAACCTCTCATCCTCTTAGAGTACTTTCCTCCTGAACTGAGAGCCTCAGCGCTTGGCCTAGGGTCTCAGATGTGAGTTACAGGTAGGAAGGCTGAATCCAGCTCTGAATGCATGAGCACTCAAAATTGGTAGCTTCATTTACTTTAAAAATTAAATTATGAACAATTCCCCCATACTCCAATTTCTTTTCAGTAAAATGGACGTTTCAGTGTCTCTTACTCCAGAAACGTGACATGGAAATAAGCACTTCATAGTTTTAACTGGCTCTGATACTAAATAAGAAGGAAAAGCCTACCTTTGTGTTGGTCTGAAAGGAGCAAAATTATACTTGTTTGTGCAACCTTCAGCTAGTGGTTCCTGATTTACAGTCAAACACTCCACCTTTTCATATAGGATTTTTTGTTTGTATATGTTGCGCAGGTAAGCTTGTATACACACACAGGCATGCATGCACAGAGATCAAAATCTGCCTGAGGAAATAAACAACCTCCTTCATCAGGAAACAAGAGACAAACACAATGTCCAATTAAGGGTAGAGCCATTTTTCTCTTTATCACAGTCCTTTATGTGCTTAAATTTTAATCATCTCAGATGCTGGCTGTAACAAAGGTCTGGTTTTACCAAAGGTGTATGATTTTTATTTTGACACACGTCAGAGTCCCAGGGAGACAGCAGACACTGAATTTCTTGGCAGCGAGTTCATTAACCGGAGGCTGTGCATTATCAGCCTTCCTCCAGCTCTTCTCCGCGCTGTTTCACTGGGCTCCATGTGCCAAAGTTGTTCCTTTTTTCTGCGCTTTTTCAAAACCTCTCAAATTCAAATCCATTCCGTCATCACGTGCAGTCTGCATGTGATTGAGTGGGTCAGGCTTTCAGCAGGCTGAAAAAAACCTGGGGTCACATCGGCTGGGGACTTAACAAATAAGAATAACAACGAAAGTCAGCGGCAAACAATATTAATAATTCACCTGTCCGTCATTCCAACTAACAATTGGAGGAAGATCCTCTCTTCTCTTGATAGATAGGCAGGAGGAAAAGCCTTGTCTGAGATGATTAAAGGAGGCAGTATATAACAAGCTTTCCTCATGCTGAGAATGACAAGAGAGAGGCTGGTCACTGATATTTAAACACATATTATCCTTCCATCTTCCTGTCATGTTGTTCTGCAAGCTGTTCAGATTTGTCTGTGCCAGTAAGGCGGCTGTGAAAAGCAGCTGAGCAAACAAAAAGAAAAATCAGTCTGAGAACAGGATTTGGATTTCAAAATCTGTCCCTGGATTTTTTTGCCCTATTTCCTTTCTTCTTTTTCCTCCCTCTCCTCTCTTCTAGACCCAACATCCCATTAACTTTCAAATATACCAACAGCCAAGCAGAAGAGAAGCAATGCAGCAAATGGAGAAAATGCCATTGTGTGAAAGAGTGCAGAGGTTTTAAACACGAGGAGGAAAGCAGAGCCTCCAACTTTTCTAATCACCTCTCAAAGCAGTGTTTTAAGCGCCAGTGGGATTAGTTATGTCTCTCTGTATGCCCTCCCTGCTTCAGCCCTTCTGCAGCCTGTCAAGTCATTCAGGGCTAAGGCACAGAATGCACGTGTCCAGGATTGCTGTGGCCCTGTGCCCAAGGACCACGGAGTCCAGCTGCCTGGCGATGCAGCACATCTCAGACGTAGAGCTGAAGTTCCTCTGGGGTCTCGTTAGCTGTCGCTTCCTTCTCCGTGGGAAGGACGTTCAGACCGGTGGCCACCATAGCGGTCCAGGACACCTGTCCCTGGAGGGAGCTGCCCCTGCCCAGCCAGTCCTGCCCTCGCCAGACCCACAGAGGGCTGCTCCGAGGGGCAGTTTTCCCTCAGAAGGGATGGGGAGGGGGGGAGTCAGGAGACGCAGGCCTTCGCTAAACACAAGACACTTCAGGATTTACACCAACCTGGAATAACGCCTAGACTTTGTTTGCAGAGTGATCACAAAGGGCATTCAGAACCAACATGTAATGTATTAGAACTGGCTGAACTTTGTCTCCTTCCATCTGGACGTAAACTGAGATCCGCAGAAGGCAAAGGAGGTGTTTATGCAGCTTTTCCCTGTAACAGATTTCCTCTAAAACTTTTAACGTTAGGCTGGCTATGGAAGAAAGGATGGCATTTACCCACCAGGTACACCTGGATGGCAAAGCAGTCCTGACTGTTAACAAAATAGATCTGCATGACTTGTTACAGCTCTCATGGAGTTTGACTAATCTTTTAATTTCTAACCTTTATTGTTCTTGAGCAGCCACTTCAGGTCTTAAAAAGGCCAACCCTCTGCCTGTCCCCAGGATGAGCTGATGCAGGTAGGAGAAATCAAAGGCTGCAAAGAGCTTAGTAATACTGGTAGATTTTTTTTAAATTTTATTTTTATTCTAACCCTTTGTAGATTTTGAAAGTGTTAACCCATGATATTTGGCACCTCACAGCATCTTTTTATTTAACACGCTCAAAAGTTCAGACATATGTGGATTAACTAATTTACTTCATCACCAGGAGATAGGGATGTAATGTTGTTTGTAGATGAAAAGGTCTGAAAGAGCAGAAATGTTAATGGACTTTTTGAAACCCCAAAACTGCCCTGGTATGGGAAGGCAACTGTTTGCTTAGAAACCCATCCTTAATCAAAAAAGTGCTTCTGACTCCCTTGATTCTCAGGGAAGTACGTACTTTAAAACTTTTCTAAGGTAAAATGAAAGTGAATGAAAGAAAGTCAGAGCTTCCTTATAAGACCTCTTCCAGGGCATCTTATTCTATATGAACATATGGAGACTCCTGACATTTGTAACAGCTGCCAACCACAGAAGTCCCAGTTTAGAAAGTGATAACCTTAGTAATAACAATCAACAGCCCAAATTAGATCTGCAAGAATAAAATGATCTTTCGATTTCACAGTCAAACTGAATGAATTGGTTTGGAAAAAATCAATTCTTTTGGAAGCAGATTCAGAATTCTGGAGTTCTGGAAGTTGCTTTATTTAATGTGAATGTTCTGGTCAGAGGAAAATAAAATTCATTCATCTGCCCTCAAAATAAATTCAAAAAAAGAAGCAAAAATTACTTTTCTGTATCGGATTACCATCAAGATGTGATTTCTACCAGATGAGGCCAGGTTAAAGTCTATTTTACTTTATTAATAGCCAAGTGTAATTCTCTTTAAAATCAGAGATTAGGGGATGGCTTATTAGTTGAGTTTTACGTTCAAACTGCACTGTAACCATTAAGCTGTCTCTTTATTTTACATTTCAAATATTTAAATAAGATACACAAACACAATCTATGTTATTTACTTTGATGGAGTTGCTTAATTGCTCCATAAGTTTCCCATATGTGTTATAAACTATCACAAACCACAGATGGAGCAAAAGGAGCAGCCACATAGATGACACCATAACCCTCCAGTTACACACACTGCCGCTTCTCTACATTGAGCACTTAACACCATACATTAAATACAGTGTCTCAGGGATAAAATTTAGTTCAGGGTAAGTTAAGGATTTATTTTTAAAAGGAAGAAAAGAAGATGGTCATCACAATTATGCAGCTGAGATCGAAGAGCTATAAAGCGAAACACCTAATTGTCACGTTTTTATTGTTGTTAGTCCCAACCCATGGAGCTGGCAAGAAAACCACGACACATAATTGTTCTTGGATGCACCCGAAAAGATGTTACAGACCACAGCTAACTATACACGTATGGTGGTGGGAGATGCACTCATTACCCCCTGCCACGCAGAAATAAATCTCTCCCACTGAAGCTGAGGAAAGTATACACATTGCAGGCTTTCTAAGGAAAATTTGCAGGGAGAGAACGTTTGCTGCACTGGTAGATATAAGGTGGAGGGATTCACATGCTACTGCTCATTGTGGAGCCCTCGTGCCCCAGAGGACAAACGTGGATGTCCTTCGGTCACCAGGTAAGGAGATGCACCTCCAAGGTCAGGCCTTTCATGCATGCCGGTGAATGAAATGTTAACGCCTTTTGCCTGTACTTCTCATGAGCTCCCTCAGATCTCCCTTTGCTTTGTTTTTCTAAGGAAACAACACAGATCCATGCTGAGGTCGGTGGCAAGTGTTAGCTCTTCATAAATGTTGGGCTTGATCTCATGGAACAACCTCAGTTACTCAAGGGAAAGTGAAGACAAGTTTCTCCTGCACAGTCTGAGTAGAGCTGGTTAGAAGAGGAAAGAAAAAATCCACAAAGAAAAGCACTTTCCTTAACGGAACCATCTCCTGCCTCAAAATACAACAATGCTCTGCAAAATCAGCTAGATTTTTCCAGAACTGCATTTCAGATAACTATATGCATACACATTTGTGTGTGTGTGTTGGGAGGAAAATGTAACAATCTCAAGGCATCTTGCTTCAGCAGTTTTGACATTAAATAATTTGATTTCTCTATCAAAAGAGTATTCTGCTGAATTTAATTTTCATTGTTATTTTTTACTTTATCTGATTAAAAAAAAGAGGAAGCAGGTAGAGCCAGATAAGCGAAGCTTGTCTTGTGCGCCGTTCCTTATGAGTTTTTTTGCATTTTTATTTTATAAAGAATTATTTTTAATTCCTTTTTTACCCACTAAGGATAGGAAAATAGAAAATATGGAAACCTCAACGTCATCACACAAAGAGGGAGCTCACCTGAGAGCTGCAGAGCTTGGTGGGTTTATAACAGTCCTTCTCATCTGACAACCTGAGTGACACTGAGCTTTGGGGGGACCCTGGGGGGACCTAGCTCTTTACAGGATTCAGGACTTGGCAGGCCTTGCAGCTGGCTGCAGGAGCTGATCAGGAAGCCTCTGAGCCAGGGGAAAGACCTCTTTTAATATCTGGGAGCTTTTGAGTCAGATCCCATAATCAAATATTACTGTGGTAAAGCCAGAAAAAGTAGATAGGCAGATATGAAAAGGTGGATCACCAGAACTACTTCAACACCTTTTTGAAACAACTGAAACAAAGGGCTACAGAAAACTTAGATATTACAAAAGGAAAGAAGCCAATTTGCATCTGTTATGTGAGATACTGTGTTCAGTCATGTACCTGCTCTTTAACCATATTATTTCCACGTGTATGTTGAGCAGATGATGTAGACCTCTTGGTGTACCAAACCAAAACTTTGTCACTTAAAATAGCAAAGATTTGTTAGCATGACAGTCCTGGTAGAAGACTGATTGTCTGCAAGGGCCTGGTGGAAAACTGTCACCTACTAAACCCACATTAATTTTCTTCATCATCATTCACACACACCAAAAAACCCACCAAAAATAAAAAGAGAAATAAATCACAGTGACTTTGGATTTACTTGATTCTAATATGCAACACTCTACTACCTCCTCCACCCCTGTGATTTGCCATCGGCGCATCCTCCTCAGGACATGAAAGAGCATTGCCAAGCAGTAAAACTGCCTTTGATCAACGGAGTTTGTGTCACTTGGCTGTATAGAAGTCAGCAATTCACAAAAGATCTATTCCACAACTGCGAAATCTAGTCTTTCTCTGCTGAACTGAGTAAAAGTGCCACCTGCCTGCCTAAACCCAGGGCCTGTTTTTATCTTTCTTTTGTTTTGTACGCACCTGATAAAAGCAGATTTGATTAACATTCCCCCAAATGGAAAACTGTAACTGATGAATCTTAGCACTCGTAAAGATTTGGAACCCAGCCCCTGCTAAGCTGCAGGTGGGTTTCCAAGAAGGTCTCACAAGAAGTGCTGGAGAGTAAATCTGGGGCTGCTGTGTCAGGCTCAGTCTGCCCCACTATCTTAAAAAGTTTCAGGAGAAGAGTCAGTCTGTGATTTATCTGATTTAATAGATTTAATCAGATTGCTGTATTTCATAGTCATATTTTTTGTTACCCAAATAAAAGTCTAATTTCCTTTTCAAGTTCTTTTTCTTTGGGATATCTCACATCCGTGATTTCCACGACTTCATTTTGCTTTGTAAGAACGAATCTGAAACTGAACAGAAGTTTCTAAATTTTTCTCATCTGAACAGCTATAGACTAGTTCAAGACAACCTGGGCATTTAACAGCTGGTTGGTGCTATCAGCTTCAGTTGAGCAGTCTCAGTTCTCTGTTTGAAATTCTGTACTACCTGTGATCAATACATTTTTGATGCTAGTATTAAAACGACTCAATCAAGGAACAATTAGGTCTTAAGAAGAAAAAAAATCCTTAGATCTGACTGGAATTTTTATGAGGAAATATTTTTCCCATGGAAATAACTGACTCATCAATAGCTCTGAAAATTGTCATACAAATGAATAACATACACTGAATAACCTCTTCTTATGTGTGTTAGATAACTGGGATGAGTACTGTTCAGCAACAGTCGTGCAGCAGAACTACTGCACCAGGAAGAAAAAGTGCTCCAGCACTGGTAATTAAGGTGCATTTTAGCTCAGGTACAAATTACACAGTAAGACACGAAAAGCTGAAATTAATTCCTTATGCTACCACCACTGTATTTCAGTCACCTACCCTCAGTGTTGGGATTTGGAGACGTCTCACATCCTGACTGCATCTCAGGGTTAGGTTTTTCGTGCACGTGCTAGGTCAGTGTTTCCTCTGTAAATACCTGTGGAAGCCAGTGAAATCATCCATTCTAATATGTGAGTTATTAGACCAGGTTGTCTACTGGGCTGTACCCCAGGGAAGGTAGGGAAGGACCGGTGGGTGATGTCATAGTTGGAGGCTGCCTTGGGCATAGAGATCATGAGATGATAAGAGCCTTCAGTCCTTGAAGAAGTAAGGATGGGGGTCAGAGAACCACTACCTTGGACTTCTGGAAGGCTGACTTTGGCCTGTTTAGGAGCTGGCTGGATGGCCGAGCCTGAAGAGTGGATGGGGTTACATCCAGCTGGTGACTGGTCACAAGTGGTGTTCCCCAGGGCTCGGTGCTGGGACCAGTCCTGTTTAACACCTTTATCAAAAATTTGGACAAGGGGATCGAGTGCACCCTCAGCAAGTTTGCAGGTCACACCAAGCTGGGCAGGAGGGAGCATTGATCTGCCGGAGGGCAGGAAGGCTCTGAAGGGGGGGTCTGGGCAGGCTGGACCAAAGGGCCAAGGCCAATTGCATGAGGTTCAACCAGGAGCAGCGCCGGGTCCTGCACCCGGGTCACAGCAACCCCCCACGGCGCTACAGGCTGGGGCAGAGCGGCTGGGAAGCTGCCGGGCAGAAAAGGCCCCGGGGGTGCTGGCTGGTGGCCGCTGAACGTGAGCCAGCAGTGCCCAGGTGGCCAAGGAGGCCAGCAGCACCCTGGGCTGTGTCACACAGTGTGGCCAGCAGGACCAGGGCAGCGATCGTCCCCCCGTGCTGGGCACTGCTGAGGCCGCCCCTGGAACAGTGTGTTCAGCTTTGGGCCCCTCACTGCCAGCGGGACACAGAGGTGCTGGAGCGTGTCCAGGGACGGGAACGGAGCTGGGGAAGGGTCTGGAGCACAAGTGCTGTGAGGAGCAGCTGAGGGAACTGGGGCTGTTCAGCCTGGCCAGGAGCCGGCTCGGGGGGACCTTGTTGCTCCCTACAGCTCCCTGACAGGGGGTTGTAGGCAGGTGGGGGTTGGTGTCTTCTCCCAGACAACAAGTGACAGGGCAAGAAGAAACAGCTTCAAGTTGTGGCATCCCTGGAGGTGTTTAAAAATATGTGTAGCTGCAGTGCTTAGGGACATGCTTTAGTGATGGGCTTGTCAGTCCTGGGTTAACGGTTGTACTTGATGAACTTAAAGGTATTTTCCAACCTGAAGATCTTTATCTTCATGAAACACATGCAGAAGATTTTTAATGCAGTGTGACAACAAAGCCTTGAAGGATTAATTTTTCAGGTTGCAAAGGCACTGTGTGATCAATCTCAAACTTCAGGGGAGTGTTACACATTCTTCCCAGGACAAAGACATTTTTCATTCATAGATGGGATAAGATGGAGAATATTGTTGGGATAGAATGTAGCACCATCTAAAAGATGCTGTTCAGAGGGGGTTTTATTTTCTTATTGCTAATACATTGATATTTGTCTGTGATGAGGGTATTTAAATCACTGCAACAAATAGAAACAGTAATTTTGAAATAAGCTCCTTCCTTTTCTGAATATTTACACACTGGCCAGGAAGAAACTTAGAAGCCTATGGAAGATTTGCATCTTAAAATTGGGAATACGTAAATTGCTAATAGGCTGGATGCTCTGAGAAGTAAGGTTCTGGTGTAGCATTTTCCACCAAGCCATTTCACCACTGGTTTTACAGCTCCCAACATAGAGGAGGTCTGATATACAGGACCTCAACTGAATAGAAAAATCAAATAAATAAATAGAGTTCTAAGCTTTGAAGACTTAAAACCTCTTCTCTTTAGGGAGGAAAGGTGGCAAGAAAAACAATATCTCCCTACTGCAAATCTCCTAAAACCCCAAAGCCTTTCCTCTGATGTTGGCACGGGATGATTCATATATGAATTTAAGAAAGGAGGTAGATGTAGATGTTGCAATTCTGTTATCAGTAGAGGTGTGATTACTTGCCAGAATTATTATCTCAGCAAGACCATCATATCGTCACTAATGTCTATACAAAGATCAGCATTCCCATGATAGATTTATATTTCTTCTAAAGCTGGGACCTTGATTCCTGTTGCAGTCTTAGCTTCCTGATCATCCACTGCCGTTGCATTGAATGTCATGTATTTTAAAACTCTCAGTTATACCCCTCTCTCTTTTTACTGACGTTTTTCCTACATTTCAAAAGGTATTTTCTGAATGACATTAAGATTGACACCTGGCACCCCTCTCTAGCACATAACCTGTCATACTGAAAATGAATGTCACCACCTCACACAGAGGAGAACATGTTAAAATGGGACAGAACCGTCCCCTCCTTTGGCTTACTACTGAAACCGTTTCCCTTGAGTCACGAGAAGTTCCACATTACAAGCCTACAAGGTCAACAACAGGGAAGTTGTTGAACATTTCCCAGCAATAGGGATATAAAGAAGGAAGTTACAGTAATGGGGTACTTTTTTCTTTTTTTTTTTTTTTTTTTTTTTTTTTTTATCCAGGATGTTATAACCATTTAATTAAGATAATAATGGGGCACTTACAAAAGAACAGAGCTTGCTTGGTATACATCATCTTGGAAAATTCCCTCTCACCCTCAAACTAACAGGTCATATTGAATATCATTAATTCAGCTAAGTAGCTCTAGGGCACTCCTGAACTTCAATCCAGAGCACAAGGGAGCAGAGGCACACTGCCAGCTAGTAACTCTGGGGAGCGAAGGAAGAAAAAAAAAAAAAAAAAAATGAAAAGAAAAAAAAAAGGAAGGAACAGAAAAAATAGCTAGATTTACAGACGATTATTTTGATCTAACTGAAAATGGGCTGCCCACATGTGTTAAGAGTTAAGGACAGTTAGGAAAGAGAAGTGCTTTTAAAAACAAGTTGTGCTGGAGAAATGCCTGGGGATTCCTCACTAACCAGATTTGTTTTGTCAGGCTGCAAGCTTGCAAAGTCTCAGAGGCTGAAGGATATGTTTTCTGGAGTGTGCCTCTACCCTCCTGCAAAGACGGGATTTAACATCAGCAAGCAAAATGTTAAGCTTGGCATCTCCAAGCAAGAGCCTGCAGAGACCAAGTCCATCTTCCATTGCTCCAGCAGTAATCACAGAAACCCTTGAAACTTTGGTTTCAGGTTTGTTGGTTTGGTTTTTTGTTGTTTGGTTTTGGTTTGTTTTTTTTTTCAGGAAACTTAGGTTACCAAGTGACTCTTAAAAAGCCTACTCGGGAGAACAGTTTGCCTTGGAAAAGTCCTAATAATGACATACTTTTGTGGCTTTGAAGACTGTGGGTGAAGAATTGCTATCCAAGTGATTAGCCAAGGGAAGCTTTAGTATTCTTTCCCCAAGACAACTGTTTTCCAGTCATGGTTGTGCAGAATTCAACAAAATGGTGAATACAGGTGGATATGCAAAGTAGGAGGAATTAAAGAATATATTCCATTCACTAAAGTTTTCTTAATGAAAAGTAAATGCGTTAAGGAAACAATGAATGGAACTCTCCTTCTTAAAAAAAAAAAAAACTCTACCATTTGATGGTGGTAGGTGGTAATAAAATCTGACGTAGGAGGTAACAAAGAGCATTTTTCACATTTCTACAACTGTTCTGCAAGGAGGGTTTTTAAAGGGGACCAGAGCTTCATTTCTGACCTGGTTTTAAGCTTGGCCATAATTCTTCAGCCTCATTAGTTTGTGCACACATTTAATCTTTTCTGACATCAGCTTTACAGAGGGAACCATTTCACCTGCTAGAACAACAGGTCAGCAAAGACAACTTATTCAGGTTCCTAAAGCCAAAGCAGTCCCACAACTAATACATGCCAGTTATGCTAATAGGTTTCTCAGTGTTTCATTTAATCAACATGGATTGTTCAAACAGGCCTGCATTTATAATGAAGCCACTAAAAATACAAATTCCTTGCAAAATAAATAAATAGAGAAATTAAACTCCCTGGAGAGAAGCAAAATTGTTTATTACCATCCCTGCTAGCGAAGAGTAGCCACCTGTACACTTAACAGAAGGTGATCTCTAGCTGCAGCAAATCTGTCTCATAAGTGCTTCCTGGATTCACAGAACACTACTGATTGGCAAAAACAAAACAAAAACAAACACAGTCTGTGGAAACTCCTGAAATCTGTCATTACGTGATTTCTTTTCCTTCTCCTCAATGCAAAGGAGTTTTGCCCCATATTTATTTTAAATGCATCCTGATGTGTCCCAGCTGTGTGTTCTTGTTTGGGAATGGATCTTGTGAATTGCTATATTTGAACCACAAGAAGGGAAATTCTATGTGCATGATCATTCCCTAGATCTTTACAGGATTGGGCCTCTAGACAAATGGTGTGTTAAAGCTCAGGGAAGAGGGAAAACAAAACACAAGAGAATGTCAGTCCTTTGAAAATGAAATGGGAATGAGACTGACAGTAGTAAAAGCAGTCTACCCACGTGATTTATTTTAACACCCCTAAATCCACTTTTAGCTCATTCTGAAATTACAGCCCCTGTATTTCCCACAATAAAGTATACCAGATCAAGCATTCCTTTCCATTCCCTCCCCAAAATAATGCAGATCAAAAATTAAGTCAGATTTTAACTAGGCTCTTTAAAACCTCTTACAGCAGAGAAAATGGAAGTGGTTTTGAATTATCCTTGTCCCTTGAATCCATCACACTGACTAGATGCATCTACTGCTTTCTTCAGAGAATAACAATGCCATGGTCCCACACGCAGTCTTACAGACCACTAATGACAAATATCACCGAGTAGATCTCCTCCACCCATCACCTCCATTCATTCTAAACAAATAGTTCTTTCTGCTGCAGCGGCCACTGTGGTCCAGTGACGGGATTTGATTTGGGATGGGCATATCAAAGTTACATGTGTGCTTATTGCCATTATACCAGCACCTCTGTTACCTCAACCATTTTTTCCTCCATCAGTCATCCTTAGAGCTGAATATGTTCCTGTAAGAAATAAGGAAACTAAGGAAGCTCACAGGAAGGAAGAAAAACTGAAAAAGGTGATTGTGCAGGCCAGCGTGTTCATCTCAAGACTCTGATAGTGCTTTCCTATTGCATAAATTCAGTCCGAGTCTCATATATAATGTTTATAACCTCTTCCAAGTTCAACAAAATCAAGGTGATACATTCACTTCTCACCTCTCTAGCCATGTGCTCATGTACTGTCACCGTCTTGCTCAAGGCACAGATAAAGGTCCAGTATTAAATGCTGCAAGTTATCTTATGGATTCCCAGCAAAGAACAGAGACACTAGAAAGCAGCCTACACCCTACATATACATCCAGTCTCCTCTGGACATCATTGTAACACAATGCAGGCTGTATTTATTTTTTCTAAAAAAAAAAAAAAAAAAAAAAAAAAAAAAAAACAAAAAAACATCCCACACA
>JAVJGJ010000062.1:21495785-21534174 GCA_035590215.1 Microhierax caerulescens
TTTTTTTTTTTTTTAAAAAAAAAAAAAAAAAAAAAAAAAAAAAAAAAACTACAGACCTCCCACAGAATTCCGCAAAAGCTTAGGGAAAAAAAAAAAAAAAAAAAAAAAAGTATTCATTGCTGCTACAGGGCAGAATTGTGGTCTACAAGTGAGGTATCTCTCAGTATGTACTTCATTTACAGATTAATTAACATCAAGATCAACTCCAGATTCTACATTCCAGTTATAGGATTTTGTAGGACCAGTACAAAAGATACAAATGTCATCTGATTTCCTGTATTCAGCTTTTTACCTAAAAATTCTCAAGGTAATCCACATTGCTACAAACAAACATCTACGCCCAGTCTTTGAAGTAAGGCTGACCACCACCCATACTAGCAGTGCTTTGGGGACACGCAGGGACAGTAGCTACTTTATCATCACACATCCCCATACTCTTTTTCATAAGGTACAGACAGACCAAAATAAGAAGGAAAAGAAGCATAATCCACTGCCACGCAGCATCAGGTGTCCCCAGCTCAGATCTTCCTAAACTGAACCAATGAATGACAGGCTGACAGACAGTAACAAGAATAATAAACTCATGGATAAAACAGGATTATGCTAATTGAAATCAATTTTAGTACAGGAGACCTGTGATATCCTGAAAAGTTGTCAGGTTAAATACAGAAATATCACTGCAATCCCTTCTGCCTAATTTATTTTTTCTTCCTCTGGTATTGAAGTTCTTGCACTGTACTTTCCTATTACGTTGTTTGTAAAAATGTTTGACTTACAGACTGAGCCAGATTGGCATGAGCTAAAGTTGCTGCAGTCTAGTCAACTATTTTATTACCTTTGTGAAACAGAGGTCTTTTGTTTTCTGTTGCATTTTTTTCCCCCCCAAAGCAACAGTTCCTTGGGTTCTGTGATTAAATACATTAACCTTGCTCTCTTTAAAAAAGTAAATCTACTGAAGTGTTTTAAGCTTGCCTGACCTGTAGAAAAACAAACAAACAAACATCCCAACTTGAAAAGAAACAGTATCAGTAGAAAGCTCACCTGCTTTATACTAGAGAGACAAATGAGATTGTGAATTCATTGTCACATTTTAGAACTCGTGCTCTTTAATCCACATTATGATAGAAGCTCCTCCATCATCTGGGAGGTTTGTGATTTGCAATACCAGAACCAGTCCATATCCCTGACCCTTTCTGGTGGCTCATGACCTAAAGGTTGCCAGTAACAAATGCAACATGCCTTGGGGAACAGGTAACGGATGAAACCGTGCCTGCGGAAGGGAACTCCTCTTATGTCCTGCTCTTCAGCCCCGGTACATCAGCCTGTCTTTTTGCAACCCAACCATGTGTATAAGATTAAATACATGCTACGAAAGGTGAAAAACTCCCTGGGATCAGGTTGACTGCTAACCTATACCAAATGCAGACCCAACCGAATCAATTAGGTGCAACCGCTGTTCAGGATTTTCCGAGTTGACTGTCTCCAGGTCATTTTCTCTTTGTCTTTCGTCACAGCTGTTGTACACAAACCATTCAACCAGATCTAGTGGTTTATTTTTCAAATTATTTATTGATTCATATACAGGGAAGGGGATACAAGGGGCAGGTAATTTAAATCTAAAAATACCTCCTTCACTCATAAAATGACACAGATTATCTTTTACTGGGTAAAAGAGAAGAGTAAGCAGTATGCTGTGATGCGCCTTTGACTAAGATTTGAGAAAAGTGAACTTCTCCTTGCAAATATCAAAACTGAAGGCACTTTAGCTACCTCGGGTGCTTAGTTTTCAGAAAAGGGCTCTTTTCTTGCTTCCAAGGCTCTTAAACTACATTAAGAACATGCAGGTCAAAGCAAACTCTTCTTGAATTTGAAATTCTTGTGTTTGCTGTAAGAGCTGCTGTGCTTTTGGGGTCTTTTTCCCCCTACCAGGAAAAGAATTGCTTTCTGTGAGAACTGTAAGTTTTCATCCTCCTTCCAAAACTACACATCAGATCAGCAAATTTAAAGATGCAGTGACTGAAATATATAAGAACAAAAAAACAGCAGCACCACAAACAAACAAAAAGACTTTTCAAGAGAAAGTACAGACATTCTACTGCCGTATGAAACCAGCCCTATGCCAAACATGCCCCACCATGTTTAACGTTTGTCTTTGATCAAAATAGATTCAAATCTTAGACAACCGTTATCAAAATAACTGTTGTTTCATTTATTCATTCAGTCCCATTAGTCAGCACAAATAATTAAACATCCAAGAACTATCCCGTAGACGTTTGTGGTACCCTGGTACCACCCTTCAAGCCAACATTCACTGATCAGAATAAAATTCTCAGATCTATAAACCTGGCTTATACAAGTAGGATAGACACTACATAAGAAAAAAAATTATTATGGTGGAAGGTGCTGAATTTTACAGCTGCTTTTCATTTAGTAATAAGAGCCATTTACCTCTATGCAAATAGCAGTTAGAGAATCAAAGATCCTACTAACTCATCAAAGAATTGAGTAAGGACTTGCTTTCACGTTCAAAAAGCCTGTGTTCAGTAGAAAAACCTACAAAGAGGAGATCATCACTCAAGGTGTGAACAGTTGGTTGTGTGGGTGGACTGTAATAAGTGGTTCAGGTAACATCTCAGAGCTAGCAAGAAGTTGGATGACAGAGAAAAAGCTGCGAGGAAGAACGTTGCAGGAAGAAGGGAGGTTGCTTCATCTGAGCTCACTAGAGACACACAGGTGGGGATTTCTGCACAAAGAAATTGCCTACCACCGTTTTTCCACACACACTGTACTCAGGTTAAATAAAAAAAAAGAAATAGCTAAAGGTTATTTGACTGATATCATCAGTGCTTCCACTTAAAAGAAATAGCCCTGCAAGCCCTAAATATTAGTCAACTCATAACATAGGCAAATCTCTTGTTTAAAAAAATAATTGTATAGAAATAAAAAGCAAGACCATTCATCATTCCTGCCATAACCTTATAAAGCTTCTGTGGGTCAGTTCATACAGTAGAAGGGAACATAGATTTTTAAAACTTTTAAATTTTTTACTTTTGACTATTCCCCGCTATTGAAAAAGCTATCTTGAGACCGCAACGCTTGAAGAGAACATTATGTCTTTCCATTTCTGGCCCCCCTCCCCCCTGCAAGTAAAGGCACTTGAAATTAATTTCTAGCTAAGTTTTACTAAATAAACTAGTTATTAAATAATTATCTACAAGATACAACTTTGAACTGTGAGTAAATTTCAACTAGCTTTATATAATAAAGTAATTGTTAATTAATTAGCCATCAATGGACCCTGTACTTTCATAAGCAAGTACAATTGAAATGTGAATAAGGTGACTCATGAATGCTCATTACCCTTCATACCACTGCAGATGAGCTGGAAGATTAAAGCTGGGACAGACAAGCTTCTGATTTCCTGCCACCCACTTTGATTTAATGGGTCTCAAAAAACAACTTCTTGAAAACTGCTCTTATGCACAGCTATTTCCTCAAGCTTAACCACGTGAGGTCTGGTGGTCCCTCTGCAACACAAGAAACTGTATGATAAAAAAAAAAACACACTGAAGAAAACCCCCCAACAAGCAAACCTGGAGGATCTTACATGTGAAAGAAAAGGCTCACAACTGATTTCCCCAAGACCACCTGAATTTCTGCTTGTTTCTATTTCCTTTCCTGGGCTCTGTGGTTTCACGTTCAAGTGGATCAACAGATCCACTAAACGGTCCTGCAGAGAACAGGAGCAGGGCAGTGGTGCAGCCAGGGCACGTGCTCGTGGGGCTGCACATTGACCAGAGCAGGGTCCTGGGTGTCCCCTCCCACCCACATGCCTCCAGGAGTGCCAGCAACACACGGTGTGCCAGGGCAGCACGACAGAGACACTTGGAGGCTGCAGGACAAGTCACTCAACGCTCCCTTAGGTCTTTGGGCTTCAGTTCTTTTATTCCAGAGGTGACTTTTTCACCTTATCCGTGAAGAAGAGAAGGAAGGGTCACCCTGTCGGGCTTGCTTGATCACTCCTTTGCAGCTCACGGGAAAAGCGTGGCTCCCATCTCAGCTGGAGCCACTCCAGCAGCTAGACAAGTCTCGCAGAACCAGGAGAGCATTTCTCCGGCTCTCACGGTGCTGCAAGCGGAGCACCAGGGAACGCTCACCCTGCGTTTCACTGCTGTCATGTTTTGCCTCGTGTGCAAGGGAGGACAAAATACGAACTTTATCTTCTCGTACTAGAAGGAGGTAGCAGCCCAGAGAGCAGAGGTTCAAATTCTGCTGACTTAACGTTGGCTCCAAAGAAGAATCTACTCCGTACACTACCACCACATGAAGAGGGCTTTTCAATTCGGTTATTGGATAGTCCAGTCTTTAAAACGCTGGGTGCTGCTCAGCAAAGCAAGGTAGCACAGCGAGCACCCCCACACACCCCACAGCCCTTCCTTCACACGAACCTTGGAAGACTGCCTAAAGAAGCTATTTTGAAAATGATGATGACAAAGCTAAAATGAAGTCTTATTGTTTAAATTACTTACATCACAACTTAATTTCAGACTGAGCGAACTGCCAGCAAAGCTTACTCGAGGGAAGCAAGTGGCAACACTGCAGTTCCCTGCATGCTGCCCTCATGCCGAGTGCATTGCGGTAATGATCACAAGAAATGTCTGTACAGCTATCTGTTCAGGAGCCACTAATCCCTGCGTTTCATTTGGAGGATTTCCATTGTAATGCCTGCCCAAACTTGGATTATCGTCGCTGTTAAACTGTCAGAGAGCAAACAGCAGGGAAGTGAACTTCTGATCAGCATATATTACATTTTCATCTCTGGGTAATATTAATGAACACGTAACTGTAGAGCTACCATAATGCAAAATCCCGTGGCAGCATGATCCTGAGGACTAGATGGGCCCAGCAAACAACACAGTTTCTCTGTTGGACTGTTCTGATACTGGTGTGCAAGTGCTGAGGGAGCTAAACACGAGGTAGGTAGGTCTCCTAATTTTGCCTTGCCCAGCACCGTGGTACTTTCCTGTCACACTGCGGCTGAGTTTGTCAGTGAACTGACTGCCCCTGCTTTGAAAGAATCCCTTTGGTCCCAGGAAGAGAGCAAGGAAACAACTGATGACAAAGATTCTCCGGATCATTTTTGGTGGCTTTGGGAGGACATCATTCCATCATCTAGAACACTTTAAAAAAAAAACCCACACAAAACCACAAAAACACAGTCACTCAGAATGAAGTTTGGGTTGTTTACCTGCAGATGAACATCTGCCAGATGTCACATGGGATTAAATTAATTTTAATGCTTATCCATCACTAACCTCCTCCATCACCCTGAGTACCAGCAGTGAAGACGTTATCCCAAATCCAGGCTCTTCACCCGGTGTGCAAGAGCTGATCCACACAGAGTTGAGAGATTGGTTTATTGTGTGTCTGCAGAGACGGGTGTTAGGCCGTAAATCCGCAGAGCTAACTCATGGTAATACTTTATATACACTTCAAACAATTGTTTACAATTACATTTAGTCACATTAATTCTCATCGGTCCTTACAAGCCTCATCTCCATTTAAAGGTACAGCGGTGTTTTGTTCACTACACATTTTGTGGTGAGGGGGCTTGTAGTAGGGGGTTTCTTTGCTCAGGGGTGGATCTTTTCATATGTTAATTAGGATAATTCACACATAATTCCAGTAATTTTCTGTTCAGTCTCATCAACCATTTGGTTCTCATTGAGTTTATCTTCTTGTGCCCCAGCTTGATATATTGTAAAAAATGATGTATTTATGACGTCCTCCCAAAGCCACCTTCTCCTGTGGCCATGTTTTGTTAATTGTTTGTAAAAATTTAACCAACACCCTCTGTTTTTCAAATTCTTTCTTGTTTTTTTTCTTACAGATATTGACCTTTTTTCTCCCCTTTTTCTTTTTTAAAGTTAATAATCCTTATCTCAAGGAGAGGTGTGGAAAGGACTGGTTTATCTGATAAAGCAACTCTCAACCTAATATTTTTCTAACAGAAAATAAGAATCTGTTGTACTATATAAGCATATCCCAACCTCTTTGAAAGATTCAGGCATACAGCTATTGAAATCTGTCTAAATTCTGAATGTGTAATCCCTGCAGCCCAAGTACTCCTAAACACACCTTTGATTAGCAATTATTATGAAAATGCAATTATTTTCATAATAATACTTTGCAGACAGCTTGTAAGAATATCAATGACCTTTTTTTTCCCCCGCCCTCCCCTCCCTAACTGAATGTTAGAGGAGCAGAAGATTTACTGGAGAAATAAGTGCTTCACTTGCATTTAAACCATGTAAAAGACAGATTGGCTATGTTTTTAGGCACTTACATCAAAGTAATTACAGCACTATATAAAGTATTGGATTCATTAAGAGGCTCTAAAACAATTTTTATATACTATTATGTAAAAGGAAAAGAAGAAAAGAATGGGAAACTACAAATTAAGCCTTATGACTTGCCTTCTTTGTCACATAACCCCCTCCCTGCTTTTGTCTAAGGAACAAAGACCTCTGATAAAGGGCAACACAAGATGCACGAGATGCACGAGGGAGGAATAGATAAAATGTTGGACTGGGACTCAGGGGGGTTACGTGCAGTGTCCATCTTGCCAGAGGTTTCCTACCTGCTGTGAGGTATATATTCATGCAATTAAACCTGTATTAAACAAAAAGGTAGCATTTTCTTTCTCCTGGTTCCTTGAAATTGCAGCCTGTTTCAGGAGGTCAGGGTCTCATTTCAAGCATTTATTCAGTGCTTACAGCAGTAGGACATTGAATTTGCTTATCTACCAAGATAACAGGATTCTGCTATTTGGAGATACAAATAACAGTACAAGAAAAGGTACTTCAGAGTTTCTTGGGAGTTCAAACGTGACAGCATATTTTTAAACTAGATTAGGGAACATAGCTGGAAACACTGTGGAAGCAACTACAACTGTGGGGTTGATGTTTGCTAATGCCTGAGTAAGAACATCTGTCTGAGAACTACAGGCTTACTCTGGAAATTCAGGTGTGGTTTATTTCTAAAATTAAAACCAGTTTCCTGCAAACAAAGTTGATGCAGAAGAACTGAGGCCTCTCTTCCCTTATAAACTTCATCCTAGGTCTTGACAACTGGGAAAGAAAAAGAAACTTCCAGGAACCAGCATGCCTTGAATCCTTTATTTTGCCTACTTTACACATTAATTTCCCAAGTGTTTCCAGATTCTTATTTGGTTAGCACATATAGGGTATCTAATTCTTATTTGCTACACAAATCGCTCATTTGCAATCAAATTTCCATCAGTATTTGCTATCTTATTATCATGGTTAACATCACTTTGCACTTTGGTATTAACTAGAGAGACATTCTAAAGAGCAACTCAGTGTTATAAGTTAAGAATACCATGGCTGTGCTTTTCCAGCAAAGAAAATCGCTGTAATGTCGCTGAGTCATTCCACTTATCGAATCCCAGCATCCCAAAGGTTTATCAAGCAACCATCTCAGGCTGCAGTTTCACTACTTGCATTTCTGTGAAGCTAATTAAACCTCAGTAGAAGAGAGCTAGAACTGCATCATCTGGAGTGAAAGTCGTCCGCACCTCGGGCTCAAAGCCACATCCATCCCACAGAGAATGGAGTGCCTCTGCCTGGAGTCCATCCGTGCTTCTGGAACGCCAGCAGCATAACGGCCCCTGGATGTGTTTAGTTCTACTTCTGCCTATGGCTGTATAAATTGATTTGTCAGACACACAGCCAGCAAAAGTGAAAATCCCCAGCGATACAGCAGCGTGAGAAAGGCTAACGCCACGAGAGAGAGATCTGACATTTTGGACAGTGACCAAACGCGAGATGCAAGATCCACAGGCAAAGCTTTTACGGCACGTCTGTCAGTTTATCAGGATTCCCATCTCCACCAGCAGACTTGGACACTTTGAGACCTCAGATGGTGGTGGAGGCTTCAGTACCACCCGTCTCTGCACACCACCTTGCACACCACCTTGCACACCAGCTCACCGGCACAGCTGACTAGGACCCTCACAGTCCAGAACTATGTACCCTCATAGGAACTCATTGAGATCATGTGAAACCATTTTGGACCTTTCTTTTCCCTTTCATCTTTTCATGACGGATTACCTGGTGTCAGCTGCTTCACAATTCGGGCATGTATATGTGCTGTAGCACCACCAGAATGTTCAGTGTGGTCCTTTCCAGAGGTCAGCCTTTACAGGAGAAGGACCCAGTGTAGTTCACATCAGGGCAGTCCTTCTCCAAGGCCTGAAGACTCAAATTTACATGTATGAATCTCGGCTGGTACCATTGACACTTCAGCCTCATCTCTGAGAACAATCCCGTGAGAAGCAGAACCACTCCTGGCTTATAAAAGAAGTCTAAGAGAGCAGAGCTGTCTTTTTTATTAACAGCACAACCTGAAATAATTCCTCAAGCAATATTATAGCTGTCCTCTTTACTCATTACTGTCTTTTTTTCCCCACTGTAGGGCAGCTTCACTTTTCTCCGTACCCACAGAACCTCAGCTTGCGATTTTCCATACATTTTTCTCGATATTCCCAGATGATCATACTATCCTTTTGCTTAGACTTACTACTGCTTTGACATCTGAGTAACTTATCCCTTCTTAGGCTACTTCGGTAATGCGTGAAGCTTCCACCTCCCCTCCCATTCATTGCAGATACCTGAGTGTAAACTAAGGAGGATATATTGTAGTAGGATGAATGCAACAGAAAATCAGCTGGGTAAGAATGAAAAGTTCAGCTATAGGAGGAGACAGCAAAGCTATTGAATCACAGATGAGTTTGTGTAACCTACGTTTTTGAAAGTCTCTGACAAAAATTAGTTTGAGATCTCTGTGAACACAGAGTTACTAATTCTGGATTTACTAGGAATATGAGCTGTCAGACTTAAAGCCACCTACAGAATCAATGTCCCTTATAAGCAAGTGACAAGGAAGTTAAGAACCAGCCTCATCAAACCTGGCTTTTAATTTTATCCCCCAGGCTTATCTTGGATAATTCAAAATTATACAGATGGGATTCCTACCAAAAGAAATGGGTTTCTGAGTCTGGAAAGAATGGCTGTTTGAAAGAAGAAAAAAATTTGAGAAGGGTGTGATTCTACATACATTAAACAGAATTTCTCTTGCAGCTATTAAACATACAGCCAAGAGTTCCTGAAAGTATGGCAGTCAGTGGAAAGATTTACGGTAAAGTATGAGTATTTTGAATTAGGGACTTCTAGATAATTAATAGTCATTGCAAAAGTGTTATCTCTTGGTAAAATGTACGTTAATCTTGCTCTTTCCCACTTTAAGAAGGATCATTCCCTGCTTATCGTTCAGCTGGATGTTCAAGCAGTTTTCAGTCCTACCTTCTCTTCTACTCTCAACTTCTGCTGACACCAGAAGAGGGGCTGCTTGTCAGCTGGGTGTTGCTCTCTGCTAGTTTTCTCTGGCGTTAAGGCAGTTCCCATAACCCGTGGCTGCCACGTTACAAGGCTTTCACAACACCTGAAGTGGCTGGAAGGGGACAAAGCAGTCCAGAGGCTCACTTTGACCTTCTCCAGGACTACTCTGGCTTTCCCCCATGCCAGCCACCCCGAAAGGCTCCCCTGATGCTCACAGCTGTGCCCGCCGGAGCTCTCTAGCACTCGCCTGGAAGCATGTGGGTGGGCTGTGGGCAGAGAGCAGCGGTGGAGCTGGAGGCAGCTGGGCAAGGACTCTCCTTCTCTTGACTATTAATGAATTTTATTTCTCTGCTCAAAAAGTGGGTGTTGTGCATGCTGCTATCTCTATATACTTACTAATTAGTGTCCCATTCACCTTGAACTACAAAGCTCACAGCTGCCAGCTGCAGCTTGAGATATCTTGAGTATGTGTTTGATGAACTCTGGAGACATTCTCATCTGTTAAATATAGAAGAACTGAACAGCTTCCCAGGACAGGCTGTGCAGCACAGAATCATATGCTTGTCAAGGCCACGTCTGCACTCCTGACTTCAAACTAACAGAGCTGCAAAGTTAGTGAAACTGTTCAATAGCAGCTGGCTCAGTCCCAGGCTAATTTCTCAAACAAATATCCATGTGACAGAAATTAGCTGCTACACTGGTCATTAACTACTACTTTCACTGGTCTGATGACCAAGAGTGTGCCATAAATGCTATGCCAAAGATCTGCCAGTAAGACTTTGGTATTGTTAATGTCTTTGCTTCCATATTTGTCTTGTTTCTACTGTAAATACTTCAGATGCTGGCAGTTTTCTCCAGCACTGAGAGGAACTAAAGAATAAGCTCAATACTTCCAGGAAAATAAAGTGCAAGGAAATTACCACTGGCCATTGACACCAGATTTTAGAAGATCAAGCTGGATATACATTTTGCAGGTGTTTACTCAGTATTTAACTAATATTTAACCACTATGTGTTTATTGACATGTAATTATAGTTGCCACTGAGGAACTGGTAGAGCCAGTCTGTACTCTGGCTTTCCAGAAGGAAAGAAATTGGAAGCCATGAGCACATCTTGTGTTAATGTACTACTGAAAATACTATGAGATTAAACACATCCTTTGCAATTACAAATAGAGAAAAAAGGTCAGCATAGTCAAAGCACTGCCTTGATTTCAGCTGCTTTAAAGAAAAAAAAAATCTAGTTATTGTTGGAAAGATTTGTATGAGGATAAGAAGATATTCTGATTGTTAACCTTAACACATAACCGTATTTACAAGCTAACAGGCAAAGGAGCAAGATTTTTGATAACTTAACAACTTCTGTATCTTCCTTTATATTTAGCAGTTGCTTTGGCTTTCCTTTCAAGCCCCACTGAAGCAGTCCAGCCTCTGCCTGAAATAAGAATGCTTTGCTCTCCCCCATGAAGAGGGACTGAGGTTCTTTTACAAACCATCATTCAGAAATATGACTTTGGGCTAATCAGCTCATGCTATGAACAGTCATTTTGGAGGCTTAAAAGTCTGGGGGGAAAGTTTTCTTCCATAAAAGATTTAAGTTAACTCATACTAGTATCTAAAAAAATCCCCCAAAACCAGAGGTTATGACATGCTGCGTAATTCACCAAATTAGAAGAGATAGCACAGGGGTGGGGGAAGTAAAAAAGAATGTTTCCACAGTGATTTTTTTTCCCCCCTGTCCTGGGGTAGTTAGAGGGGGATGTGCCCACTAAAAGATTTTGCTAAATTATTAAAATTCAAAGGAGTACAGAATCAAAGTAATATGGATTAATGGAGAAATCAGAATCAATATTTCATTACAGTTACCAATGAAATATTTACTAGACTAATTTTCTTATACACTCTAGACTAATTAAAAATATACAACCCTTACATTAACACCTAGGTTAACGTGCCTTTTCTAATAGTTGTGCCTCTATGAAAGTCAACTAAGCAAATTAATCTGTGACAAGAAGTTCTCATCTATGGCTTATGTTCAAACCTTTTGTTTCCATGGTACCTTATTTCCACTTTTGGCTAACGTTAAGAGAGTGTTCTGAGGTGATTGATCCAATGTTCATTGAAATTAATACATAGCACAGACACTGGAAAGCACGAAAATCAATGCTAAGACTTTCACTAACTTCACAGTATTTTGGCCTGAAGTCATCACGCTTTAATGACAACTATGAAGAACGGCAGTCAATAACAGATTCTTAAATACAACGTTGACCATCTTAGTATGAAAAAGAAAAAACTGGTAAAGGCTGGTGAAAATAGAATGTTAGAAACCACCAGATGAGAAACAATATGTTGAGAGATGCAAGTGCACTCCCAGGCTTGACAGTTAGTTGGGCACTGACAGAGACCGAGGAGGTGAACGAGGGAGGTAAGAATAGCTGATGCAATAGAAAGAGTCTTCTGGCCTGCTCGGTTAGTTTAAGATGCAAACAAAAAGGACACACAAATCTTTTTATCACCCTGTACTTGTGCGGGTCATATTTTAAACAGTTACAAAAATATTTCAGAGATATTAGCTAAACAAAAATAATTCAAGAGCATGCATGCTCTTCTGCTTGTATAAATGGTTCCCATGAGTGAAATAAAACCAGGCTCAGAGGGAGTAAAAATACCTGCAACTAATCAACTGGAGACATCTCCAGACATGATTTAGGTTGTTTTCTTTCTATAGAAAAAACATCAAACACCGAGTCAAACACCAGAGGAAGTTCCAGAGTTCGAGGGACTGTTTGTCACTAAGCTAAAGCTACAAATTTCTCTTCTTCAGGGGCATAAAGTTTGAGTTCCTGCTTCAACAGGACCACTGTCTGCCAGCCTTCAGAACTCCTTTGGGAGCATGGCAATATCCAAGTAGGAGTGACTTGGCAATAAGAGTGAAAACTGAAAACATTTCTTTAACAAGCTGGTTTCAAAACTCAGCCTAGAAGTATCTAATGCATCTGATCTGCTTGAAACTCCAGCAGAATTAATCAGCCTCAGTGGGGAAAGCAGAAGTGGAAAAAAAAAAAAAAAAAAGAAGGAAAAGTGCAACTCTACCAATGTCTTTGCCTCTGAGAGCTGGGCTTGTGACATGGAAGTTCTTTATGGTGTCCACCTGCAGTCCTTTGCGAGCAGGCACATCGGCCATGGAAGTAGGACCCAACCTGTGGCTCTCAGGCCGTCATCCCTATGGTTTATTTGAACCCCCGCAGCTGTATCTCATGGATACAGGTTTGCACCATTCACAGCTGCCATTCTGATTCCTTCCAGATTTTGGTCACACACAACTCATACCTGCTCTACACAGTACCAAGAACCATAAAAATGTAATTAAGTGAGAGCTCCTCTTTCAGAAAAGAATACCACTAGAGGAAAACGTTTCCTACGCTACACCTCCAGACAGATGAATAATAATTTCTTCTCAGAAGAATTTAAGTCCTTAAGTATAGGGAAATACCTACCTGTACAGCTGATTATATAGCACAGACCAACACTCAATCTACTTTTTTGACCTCATTAGAAAACACACCCTCCCTCAGTACAAAAGTGCTCATTCCCTTTCCACCCCTCTTTCTCTCCCGCTGTTGCCAACAAGAGCCGAGAAGCACATTGGAAAGAGGACTCTCCATGCTGCCATTAAACATTCTCTTTGGCAAATGGTTCTTCTGGCTCCACAAACATGCAGGCTGCAAGGGTGAGCTCTACATAATTTTGCAATTTGTTTTATTCAAGAAAGCAAAAGCTTGGATTAAAGTGAGCAGGAAGCAGTACTTTGCACACCAGATTGCCCTACTCCTTTTCCCTACTAATTGCTCACTGGCACTGTTGTAAGGGTGTTTTCCTTCTCATTTTATGCAAAATTCAGAAGGATATATATAAAAAAAAGATTCCTGCCTCAGTTTCACATTGTATTCCTCATCAGTTTTCCTGTCATTCCGCTCTTGTTATCAATAAACTTACCAGTATCATATGCCAAATGGGAATAAAAATATACTACATTTAGCCTCCATGGTGTAAAGACTACTTTTACCTTCGATAAAGAAAAAAAAACCTCTCTCAAAGGCACACAACCCCCCCAAATGACATGCTAACTGAAATAATTTCTAAATCCTGAAGCCACTCATTGCAATTGTAACTATGGCTCTTCTCTGACATAAACTATTCCCTGTAATATGCCACAGGTGGAAGAGAAATTTGAGGAATGTTAATTAAGAAGCAGGTAAAAATGAGATTGAAGCAGACTTGATTTTACTGCTCTTGGATGGAAAACCAAACCCATCTAACACAGAAATATCTGGCGCAAAATGCATTTCTCAGAATTTATATTGCTGTAAATCTTTACCAAACACTAAGGTAGGGGATACTCTGAACACAGCACCAACATCCTTTATCACAAACGGCTCATAAAGTAAACTGTAAGAACAGAATTTTTTATTTTAAGATCCCCAAACTCCCCTCCCAGGTGCCAGTAATAACAGAAAAGATGCACATACCTGTCCAGGTATGAGCCCTCCTCAGAACGGCACCTTCAGCATCGCCCAGTGCTGGCCCTGCTCCATACCCTCAGCCCGAAAGTCAGCAGACCTTGCAGCTTCAGGCTTATTCAGGCTGCCAAATTTGTAAGTCTTACTTGTAAAAACCTGGGGTTTCACAAAAACAGCAACAAAAGGCTGTCTCGAAATACTGCAATCTATCCACAGTGCACAGATAACCAGATGTAAGAAAATTTGTATACACAAGCCGGTCTGGCAGCTTCCCCTGCCCTGCAGCCATGCCAGCCTGCCTCAGCCAAGTCCTCTTCACCTCCTCCACGCCTTCAGGTGAGAACCATTTGACGAGCTCCTGGTGTTTCCCCATCACACCTGAGCCACACCTGAAAAACTGGCACCTACAGACAGAGCAGAACTGGGGGTT
Organism: Microhierax caerulescens; assembly: GCA_035590215.1. NCBI lineage: Eukaryota > Metazoa > Chordata > Aves > Falconiformes > Falconidae > Microhierax > Microhierax caerulescens. The sequence continues at coordinate 21,510,157 of JAVJGJ010000062.1, forward strand.
TTATGGACACCCTCAAGATTACCTGTGTAATGAGATGTTAGTTAGGTGGTAGCAGAAACCTGCTTTAGGGGTAGCAATGACTCTGCTATAACTACAAGGCCAGGGGAGCTGTGGCTTCGCTAAGGAGCACCAAGGATTACCTGTGATAAAATCACATTTGGAAGCAGTCGACTCGATTTGTTTAAGTTCTTTTGCTTTAAAGGCTTTTTCGTAACAGTGGTCTTTAATTTATATATGTCACCATTTAAAATGTATAGGTCTGTATTTTGATTAAAAGAGTGAAAAGGAAATCAAGTTTGAATGACAAAGCTTTTGAGGTATGAGGACACGGGATGATTAAACCAAATCTTCAATCTGGGCTCAGGCCAGACACTTGTTATCTTTTGAAAAAGCTAAAAGCAGAGAAGGCGCTAATTTTTGTTACTTCTACTATACATATATTTTCAATACAAACGAAAAAAAAAAAAGGAATAAATGAGGTTTTGCCGTTATCACTAAACTGCATAAAAGCCAGTCGTAGCTGCAGAGGACAATGAAGAGGCTCCATCTGTTCAGACGTGGGTACCCTCCTCCGGAGCTGCGTTTCGAGGTTGGATTTTCTTGTGGCCTCAGTCCCCTTTCCACAAGGTGGCACTCTGGAAATACGGCTGAATTCGGGATCGTCCCGTCCCCCCCCCTCCGTTGCCTTTTGAAAAGGCAGCAGATCACCGATTTCCCTCAAACCTTCCATTGTTTACAGCCTGTTGCAAAAGGAAAGTGAATTACGCAGAGCGGCACAGAAAATTAGCATTGTTAAATATGTCACATATATCACTAATAAAGTTTCATTATTTATACTGTCAGCTTGAAAAGCACTTATTTCCTAATCAATCAACTCACAACTAAATAAACAGTCATATAGGCTACAACATGAAAGCACTGTGCTGCTAAATCAGATCTTCCTGAGATTAAGGGTAGGCTGGCTGATACTAGGAGGAGAGGAATAACAAACAAGAATGCTCCCCAATTTGTTTGCTTCCTCCCCACCTCTCCAGATGCCTACTTTTACTGAAGCAAAATACATGCATGTGTTTAAGGATAGATGCTCTTTTCTGCTCTACATTTAACCCCGAAGGTGATCCAGAAGCACAAGTTAGGACAAATTAATTTACAAAGGCTGGAGATGCATTTAAAATTAACCCATCTTTATTTGGGGATTGGGGATGCAGAAGAGAAAAAGAGATTTAAACAGTCATTTGAAGGGCTTTGTTCCATCTAAATCCAGCTGCAAACTCACAGACATCCCTTTTGATGTTCACTAAAGCTGGAGATGAGTTCTCATAAACAGATGTCCTTGTCAGGGAAATTAAACAAACAAAACCCCATCAAATTTGGTGCCATCAGTTAGTTGGACAGGAACTACAAACAGTTCTCCTGTATTTGCTGGGTTGCTGCAGGAATAGGCTGATGTAGCACTGGATCCAGGAGTGGACACAAAATGATAAATAAAGGGAAAGTATCATATCTCCTTGGCTGTGAAGGACCTGGGCATCAGGGTATTTGGTGTGTGCCAGACCAGCAGCTGCTGCTCCTTCTACTCAATCAAAAGTCAACTTGTCTTATGTGGCCAAGTCTGAATTTTGTATTGTAAGAGGTATGGAAAAGGTCGTGTTGGGAAGGAAAAGCCGAAAAACAAAATGCCATGGCCTCTTATCCTCCTGACTTTCCTTCCTGACTCCAGGACATTTTGCAAGTATTTCTTAAATATTCAGGTTATATGTGTGCAGCCGCCAGCGAGGTATTGTTCTGCTTTTATGTCTTCCTGCTCATTTGTGGTGACTATGAGAGAGTTCTGCAAATCAAAGGCTTAGCCCAGAAGCATGAAAGTATCAGCAGAGGTTGGCTGGAAGACACAGGCAGGGTTTGTGTCCTGCAGAAGCAGCCACAGTCTGTTACTGAGATTTGAGCATCCTCTTTCAATTTACCTTCTGACTTACTGAGCCGCAGAAGCCCTCCCTGGAGGTGGAGGAAGCCTGGATCTCTGACCTGGCTTCTTACCTGGAAGGCAGGGTCTATGTTCCCCAATCAATTAGGTAAAACTTAGCTCAAAATTCAAGTGCATCTTGCAAACAGAAAGTGCAAGATAAGCCTTGTTGATCCAAGTATGTTCAAAAGTTCATGAAACTATAGACCTCACAATCTCCTGCAGACCAGGAGTTAAGGGTAATGAAACTTATGAGGCTTTACTCAAGGAAATAGATGAGCTGGGTGGCTCACAGTCGTGGACGGAGTCACTGGCAATATGAGGGGTCACACACATCACTCCATGTTGTTATGATAGAAAATCTTCATTTTCAGGTAGATAGTGTTAACTCTTCACAGCACTGATAGTTTAGTTGGGATTTCTGTGTTCCTAACAGAAACACAGGACCCAAAACCAAATGCAAGGATTCCAGTCCCTGGGGTACCTCTCATTACCCATATCACTGACTATGAGCCAACACATTCTTCAAGTTCATTACCTCAGCTGCTTAGAAAAAGGCAAGCTGAGATAGATTTTCTGGTGAAGAGCTCTTCCCTGCCTCTGCTTGGCGTTAGCGATGAACTTCTTGGGTCTACAGGCAAAGATTGGCTTTTCCCTCTTCAGAAAGCCTCTGCAGCTTGGACTGAGCCTGCATCAGAGCATAACCTTAATTGTGAGCCACTGGGATGGTGGGCAAGGGACTCTCAACACAGGCTCCATGCTTGGCCACGTGCAAACACAGTCCCCAACGCCCTCATTATCACAGGCAGGTTTCATCAAGCAAGAGCAGCTTTGGTCACTTGAGTCAGAGAAAGGCAGAGAATTTGGCTGTTTGTCTTTGCAGCAGTATGGCTAAATCAATAACCTGTGGAATGAGAGATTTAGGGTGGATGAACGGTGCATTATCTCATATAGGTGTATTGGAAAGTGCTGGCAACACGCTGCAGTTTTGAACAAATAAATGGATTTACTAGGTGGAAGAGAGAGACTGCTGATAAAACAGAAATAAATACTATACTCAGGAGGTGATTTTAGTCCGAGTGCTAATACTTTATACAAGAGAATATTGAATTTAGGGGGAGTCTTATTCATTCATTTGGCTTTTTAACTTTCCAAAGTGCTTTTATTGACTGATTTTGTTTGTGGCAGCTAATATTACTGTCATTGTACCAATATTTTTTTCCTTATTTAGCTCTCCTGATGCAGTTTGCTATCTGAAGTCATTTACCTTTCATTTTTTTTTAAATAAAGCTGCTTTTTAAAAACTCAGAGATGATTCACATGGTTTGAGCCTGCATTTGCTCAGATAAAACCGAACTGCTAAAACTTCAAGAACTGTTGCATTAGCGGAGACCCAAGGTCCATTTGCTGTGAATTTAACTGCAGCAACGTTAATTGACAAGACATTTGCAGAATGCAAATAGACGTACCCTCTTCCTTACATCTCAACCTTCTCTCCAAACGTTATCCTATTTTTTTTTCTTGGCGACAATATTCATCTACTAGGGGAAAACATATAGGTGAACGGATTTTCTTCAGTCTGAGATCTGGTTTGGTATAGCTTCAGCACAGCATGTCCAGGCACTCTTTATCACCTAGTTACAGAGGTGCCAGCCCCATAGTGGATATATAACAGAAGATATTCCAGCAACACTACCTCTCTCCCATTTAAAACCCATTTCATTCAGTATTAAACTTTCTTTAAAGGTGCAGGTAGCTTTCTGAGTCACTCCTGCCATTCCAGCAGACTACAGAGGAGAAAATACATTTTTGAACTTGAACTATATTTGCTGAGGGCAAGGCTGCAAACCTCAGCTAAACCAGCCATCAGCTCTGAGCCCCAGCCTTTGGGTGAGGGGCAAGAAGGAATTACTTTTGTAGAACCCAGCTGAATTCACTGTGAAAATAAAACAGAAATTGTTCCCAGATCTATGAAAAAAACAGGTTTTCTGTCTCTGGAGGAACAGAGTTCACGTGTTTCATCCTTCCTTGCGAAAGCCAAGCAGACTACCACCAGACCCAGGGAACTCCAGGCAAGATTCAGCTCATGGACATGAATGTTTATTTCACTGAATCTGCAGTGACTTACCGCCTTCTGGTGGGATGAAGTGTTGCACTTTGACTTTCAGGGAGAATAGAGAAGCAATCCACTTGATATCTTCCTTTTCCAACTCGATTACAAAGCCTCAAGCAGACTGCAGAGGTCCTTGGGACTGCAAAAGTGGCAGCTACACCCCAGTTACTCAGTGTGACTCAGTTCTTGGAAAGGGACCGTATCCCAGATGGACAAACAGGAGATGGACAGGAGCAAAAGTCAACAAAGGAGAAGGACAACTGCAATGCTTTGCCACCTTAACAATGAATCAGTTTGATGGTGCAGACAGTAAGGAGTGTTTGCATGTCAAGATAGAGGGTCCTAAGCCACCGTGTCTGTGGCATAAGCTTTCTGAGCACTGGAGTGACATTCTCCACTTTCCACGGACACATACAGAGTCCAAGCCCCAGCTGATATAAATGCACTTTTGAACTATGTAACAGTGCACTGATACCTTGATGCTGCACCTTGTAATTGCTTTAAATTATTCACTTGCCTCCCATCAGCATCAGTCATACAGGCTTAGAACCCATGACTTTGGAGACGTTCTCTACTTGCTGATCAAGAAAATGGATATGCCACCCAGTAACTCCTCCCTTCCATGTCTGTTTATCTCAATGGCAACCCAAGGATACCTGAGCATTTGCTATAATCCTTAAATTCTTTCAAGAGCCTGTTCAACTTTACCTATTTGTGAAGCTTAGAAAATTTGTTATACCTTTTTTTTTGGTTATTTAAGGTGAAAACATCTTGCTGCCTCCATATTGTTTCCCTAATGCTTTCAGAAACAGCCTTCCCTCTGCTCCAAGCTATACCAGCTTTACCTCCAGCATCAATAAGACGTAAGGATATTCATGGAGAGCTCTTTGCGATATTTACCATTTTCTATCCCCCATTCTCATCTGTCATCTGCAAGGGAAATGGTTTAGCTTATTGTCTATTCCCTAAGCAGCCAGATGTGACATGGCCACAACCTTCTAAAAATGTTTTGAGGATGGGAATGCACAGGACAGTCTCCGATTCACTGCCGATCAGCCCGTGACGGCTTTGGCAGGGCTGGGTGCCTGGGAGGAAGGACTCTCTCTCTTTTTCCCAGCCAATTTACACGCAGTGAAACAAGCCAGTGCCGATTGTCTGGACGATTGAAAAGCAACCCTGACAGCTGTGTGTCCCTCTGCATTCTGGGCAGATTGTCCCAGAGATTTTGGTACTGTAAACATTTGGGGATTAGTACGAAGGTACTAAGAGCCGGTGCTATGTTGTGCATGATATAATGGATAGAGACTGGTCGCTGTGGGATGGTATCGTGGGGACCCGCTAGCAGTGTGAGTGTTCTGCCTAAGCGAGCTGGCGCTGGCTGCTAACTCAGTGATGTAGTAGAACGAATGACGGATGCTGATGCAGTTTGATTTTTTTAAAGGATTGTTTTCCCTTGCAATTTATGGTCGCATCTACTGGTTAAAATTAACAGCCACCTTATCAGGAAGTTTTAAGCAAATTGGCAATTCTGCACCGAGTTTCGCAACGCTGAGCATCGAGGGAGAGAACTTTGAGTGAAGCTGACATAAAATAAGAACTAGGAACAAGCTTTCACTGAAACCACAACAATTCCAGTATTCTGGGTGTTTAGTTCAAGATCTGTTGTTTCCATGCACTGCAAACCCAGCTGCACAGTTTGAGCCTGGGTTTTGGGCTGCCCCACATCTCCACTGTGTGCATCTATATAATTTTATTTTGGACAGGCTAAAACAGAAGGGGAAAACATTAGAAAATCTTCCTCCAGACAGGTAAATGCCTTATCAGGTGCTGAGAGGAAAGAAAAAGCTTTGTGATTATGATGGTTATGGACTAAAATTCACAATATCTTAACATTTTAGTTTCTGCATTACCCCAAAGTTTCTAGTTTTACCTTGGACATACTATTCATCCTGTTCAAATAAATTGCTATGAGTTAAAGACAGAAATTTCCATTACTGCTTATATAACAAAAAACGTTCAAGCTTTCCTCCTGACAAAATGTTTAGAAGCAATCCTGATTATTTTTAAAGCAGTGTTTAAAAAAATTTAACGCCTTATTTTTACAATTTTAATGCTATATAAAACAACATCTCTGTAAAACGCTTAGACAATTATACACATCTATATGTTTGTTGACACAAAAATCCAATATCCCCATTTTACCAAAATGAAACCTTTTCAAATTTTTATGGGTGAAAGTTTGATTTCACAGGATATGTGTGCCTAAAATCTCTATTGGCTCTAGATCAAAATAATATTTTAAAAGCACAAGTCTTCCCTTGTTTTAGGAAATCCATTCCTCACTTTCCACTAGCAACAGCTCTATCTGGTAGGGAAACCCATTATCTCAGAAGCAGGAATGTCCTCTTGCCTCGTTGAGGTGCTCGTTGCTGACAAGAATAACAGAATACGAGTCTCTGCACTTTCCTGATGTAAATAATAAAAGCAGCACAATTCACTTCTTAAGAATCTAATGTTTCTGGAGAGGTGGCAGTGATTTACTTACATAACCTGATGACTGACATCACCGCCATCCCTGAAAAACAGCAACAGCAAACACTCCAATGAATTATTTCGCAAGACAAGGATTGTCAGCACAGCTTCAGGGCCTTCAGCACACCTACATGTAAATTAATACGGGAGGGAAAGCGATGCCTGAGCTAATATAACACTCCCAGACAGCTTTTCACTGCTGGTGCCTCAGCAATTACAGGTGCATGGGCAGCCGCCAGCCACGCACAAGACTGCGCGCGGCAGGGAGTCCTGCTGGCTTGTGTGTTCCCAAAGTGTTATTAGCCAAGGAGAAGGGCCACGAGGAGCTCCTGGCGAAACACAGACAAGCATAAAGCTAATAAATAAGAGGGTTAGCAACCTACAGCATAGCCTATAACGTATCTGTGGAAATCAGACAAAATAGCAGCCTAACATTTTAGCATTTCAATGAGAAGAAGAAATAACGAGGAACATATATTTCCACAATGAATTTACATTCACGTGATAAAGACAGTTCATAGATTAACAAAAATCTGAGGAGATGGAAGATTGCCGTTTGCTTTGATGTTAACACCACCCAGCAAATTTGAAGATCCAGAGATATCCATGTGCCCTGCTCCTACCGATATCAATGGCCTTGTCTCTTTAAACAAGGAAGTTAGATATCGAATTCTCTCTGTAGATCTGAGCCTCATGCTCTCCTGCAGTAGGTGCTGTGTAGAAAAGACGACTGAATCCATCTGACTTTAGGAGCTGAACTGAGCAGGTTAATCAAAGCTGCCTTTAGTCCCTGGGGATGGATAGAGGCACCTCCAGCAGCCAGGGAGTTCAGCAAACAACTCAGGCTCGTACTCTGAACACGTTTCTGGAGGTCCCTCACTCTGCAGAGGACACCTGCATCCTCAACAGATGACCAAAGCTGGGGTGTCTCTATTCCTCCTCATTCAAAGACATTGTTGTTGTTGTTGCCTTTCATATGAAGACATAGAGGTCATATCCAGCCACTGCCATAAGGCTGCAGGAATCCCATGGTTTTTTTCTCTCCTCCCTTGAATATCTATTTATTCAGAGAGTGAGAACATTTGTAGTAGATAGTGTAGTGTAAGATATGTGGCACAGTGGGAAGTAAAATTTGATGCTGCTACAAAGCTGGTGAGAAAAATCACTAGCGTGTTTCTATTGAGCCGTATTCCTTTTCAAAATGCTCTTCCCGTTCTGGAGCTGAGAGAACCATTCCACACAAAAGTTCTCAAAACATATCCATATTCATTAAAAGCTTTAACCAATCAACATTTTCTTACCGTATTTTCTTCTGGAAACCTCTTCCCAGCTGCAGGAGCTGTAAGCCCCACTATCACAGCTCACAGCACGGCGTTTACTGTGGATCACTTGCCCATTTATAGTCCATTTAACTCCAAAATCAGTCCTTAGGCTTTGCATTTGCATTCAGTAAAGGCTTTTGTTTATTATCTGTCAATACACAAGAGACAACACTAGCATTTACAAACTGGTAACCATTAATCTGTTAGGGAAATATGACAATTGATATTTTTATTCCAGTAATTTGTGAACTCTATTATGTATATCCCTGAGCAGAGAAGGAGAAATTTGGTTTTAATGGAATCCCAGAGAAAAACAGATACATATGGAAAACAGGTTTGTCTCCATATCAAGATCCTGTTCTTTGGAGACCGTCTGGAGGAAAATAGATAGTGATATAACTAACCTGTTAACCAGACAGCGTACCTCTTGGAGCTACACTACTGTTTAGGTACTTGTAAAACATTTGTCTCTTACTTTGTACGGCTAAACATAGTAACTGTTTAAACAGTCATTGCATTAAGATGAATGCATTCTTTAATTTTATCTTAAATTGCCTGGTGCTAAAAATAATTTGGAGATGGCACGTTGCGTGCACCTTGCTCCTATCAAAGGAGGAATCAACAAACATGAGATTCCCTAAACCAGGATCAAATACACCCAAGCAGACAGCGAGACCCTCAGGACACTCACTGTCCTGGCTGGGGACAGACACCTTGCCTGGCCAACTGGGAGGAAGGGTGCCTCCCAGAAGAAACATTTTTAAGCAGGTTACCTTGGCACACAGCAAGCTGAAACACAGGCTTAAGTTTTTTAAGTTTTAAACCAAAGTAGTTTTAAATGTTAGTAACAACCTCGAAGGGCTCAGACTATGGCCACCTCAGTGCACCACACATTCTCCAAAATAGTGTCCTCTGCAAACATTTCCTCTGTTCTTGTAAAACCACCTTGCTAGGTAAGTTTCCACTTAGTGCCATTTTACTGTCACCGGAAATTGGGCATCTCCATTTGCATCCGCACTTAACCACTGACCCAAACAGAAGCAATCCAGTGGCCTGAGCTTTCCAGTGGTCCATATTGATTTTTAAGGGTCTTCCTTTTGGGGCTGTCTACCTTCAGGTTTTTTGACCACCTGCTTTCATATGCTGAGATTTTTTTAAGGTGGATGTAAAAAGTAATCTAAAAATGGAGGTACTTAGACATTCCAAGTCATTGCTGAAGGATTCTCTCTGCTCCCCCTCCCCTTCCACCTAATTTTTGCTTTTGCCAAGAAAGGTAGGAGTACAGAACTGTATTTCTGCCTCAAAAGAATGGTGTGCATTCACCATAAGCCCAGAGAAAGATGCTCTAGCACACTCTGCCTGTTGATGGTTATTCATCCCACTGCATCATACTCATAAATTCATCTCCTTGCACACAGTATTGTACAGTAACCCACACCTGGAGACACCCATTTTTATAGCATTCACAAGGCACGCTGCGTATTCCCAAATTACTGACCTAATACAGTCTGATATAATTACCCATCAGGGACAATTCCATTACTTTGATAGAAGTAAGACAAAACTATTTTCAAAAAAACCCAACAAATTTAGTAGATCCTCTCCTGCATCCCTTGGGATCCAGGTTAAAAAAAAAAATAAAATAAAAATAAAATAAAATAAAATAAAATGGAAGGACTTTTAATAGCTCACTGCTGGGTGTAATAAAAAAACCCCAACAACAACAGAGAAAATTTGTCATTAAAAACGTTGGTTAAGGCTTAATGCAACAATTATTCCTCTGAATTTGCTTTGATTGCAGGGAGCGAGTTCATTTGGCAGTGCCTTAGGCTTTCATCTGTTAAAGGTCACTGACTGCCCATAATGACCAGGGTGGGGAAATGAGTTAGCCTGTTGGAAAACACTACTAATAGTAGTAGTACTTGGAACAGTGATTATGGCAGGACGCAGGTATCACTAGAGGCAGGGGGAAAGCGGAACACAAAAGCTGAAGCGTGCCTGCTTGCTTTTTCTTAAAATAGGCATTTCCTCAGATCCCAGAAGCTGTCAGACTGCATGTTCTAGAAAAAAAAAAGTGGACTCAAGTGTACACTGAGCGAAATTTGTATGCTAAATGAATTTAAGAATGATCCAGGAATAGGAAAAGGCTAGTGCTGGCAACAGCTGAACCTTGAACTTTTATCCACGTGAGAATTAAGTTACTGGGTTTATAGCACAAGACTACAGATTAGATGAGCCCCTCCAGTGTGGGATGAGGGGCACAAGGGACACAAGAGCAGGCTCCCTTCTCTGAAGAGCACCAGGGTGTCTGGGTGGGTGCCATCGTCTTGCGAAAGGATCCAAAAATTGTTTACCAAGTGCAGTGTGCATGTGTCTATTACAAATGTTTTTATTATGGCCATTCCATTTTGCCTTTTGAATATTTTACTTCAGTTATGCACTGAGAGAATTAATTTTACACAAGGTAATTATGAATTGATACAAATTACTCCTCATACATATGAATTATGTTCTGATTTCTGAACTGGAAACATTGAGATACAAATACATTCAATAGACTTTATTACTTTTTTTTTTTTTTTTAATTCAGAAATCTTACGTTTTATGCCTATTGCCTGTTCTTGGTTGAAATCTATACAGCACGTGCGATTATTTGCCACAGCTTTGGTTCAGAGAGTGGTTTTCCCAGTGGAAAAACTATGTAGTGTGTTTGTATTCCCAAGCCTTGTTTCAGCTGAGTGACAAGAAGTACTCTTCCCCAGATGGCAAATCTGTCTAACAGTAACTATGCAACCTCTGAAAGGAAACGTATACCATAATATAGGCAAACTTTTAATTCTTTTATAGGCAAATCACGCATGAACAAGGGGATACTATGTCTTGTTTTCATTCATGAAGCAGATAGGGCTCTGGTGCTACCCACCATAGGAAAGCAGAAATTGTCTGAACTTCTGAGAGCTTGGCAGTGAGCTGATATAGCCCTTAATAATTGAATCACATAGTTTCTGGTGTTGTGTTTTTTTTTTTTTCTTCCATTTTTCTACAAAATGGGAGGAAGATCATCTCCAGGCTAAATGTCCTGAAATAACTGTCTCCTGAACTTTGCAGAGATGGTCTTCAAAGACTTTCAGTTCCATTGGAGTACCACAGGAATTGCAAAGGGCCAAACAACTATAAAATTGATAAAGCCGGCCAATCTAACTTGGAAATCAACTGGGACATTTGCTGAGAGCAAGAAAATAGCACAGAAAAGCAAAGAGAAAGATGCAGGATGATTTTTCTTTAGCTGGAAAAAAACACAGATCAGTTTCAAACACACCTTAAACTTTAAGGGATCTGCTCACAGGGTTTCATACCTTTGCATTTTTTCCACATTCCGTGTCAGATGAAAAGTGTAACTTTGGATACTAATTGATCATTCTATTTTCACTGACACGCTTTTGAAAGAGACGGTTGCCCCAGCCTTTTGTTCCTAAGCACCAGCCTGAAGATTTGAAATATCCAGTGATACAAATGAATTGAATAATTGAATGTAGCCTGGTTTGGCCTGTCCCCTCTCTCCTCTATCAAAGCTGACTTCTAACAGGGATCCAAAAGCTCATGTCCACTTTGACCTTCAGTCCACAACTTATATCTGCAGAATTATTTCACATCTCTCTGGGTGTCTCTAGAATTTGAGCAGGTGACATTTTTCAGTCATACCTGTCTACTGTTAGAAAATCAGTTTTTTAAAGGAAAGAGTATTTCAGCAACAGCAGCCAATTTTTATAGGGAATTTCAATATTTAAAAAGAAAGCACACAGAATCACCTCCATATATTTGAAAAATGAGATTTCTCTACTTTTCCCTGAAAATGAGTGACATACTTCCCCTTGGGTATAGTGCTGCGATGAATCACAAGAATTATGGTTCAGTTCTATAGATCTCTGTCCTGCTTTATAGGCCAGCTTCTAAAGCCAGACCACCTTCTAGAAATCCTTCCTTTCACATAAACAGATAAAGACATCTAAAAAAAAAAAAAAATCTACAAAGAAAATAGAGAAAATTAAAGCTTTGAAGGGGCTTAATAAAAAAAAGGAAAAAAAAAAAGCCCTCTAGCATGAGGCTTTATCTTAAATAAACAGAAACATAAAATGTATGGATCAGTGGCTAATCCTTCTCAACAGCTTCTATCCAGCGTCTTAATTATGGCATAAGGTCGCATTATACATGGGCATAGCAAATGACCCCAATTCTCCTCCATGCAGAATCTGCCACATTACATTATCTCGCTTCCTGTCATATCGCCTGCAAAAGGCCTTGGCCTCCATTTGTGAAATCACCCCCGTGTTGAACATTAGCTGATCAAGCATCTGAGAGGATTTGTTATTTCTCATGATAACGGTGCAGTTCACCGAGCCACGCTGGTCACCACTGCCTGGATCAGCCCCCAGTGGTAAACACAGCTGCTGAAGTCAGTGAAAGTTTTCCTATGGCCTCGGAAGGCACCATCCACTATGCTGCAACTGGTTGCAATGCATATGGAATTTAATCCAGGGAAATGGAGAATGAGTGCGTCTTGTAGTAAGTTAGCAGGTCTACAGACTTCTGAACATTGTGCTTACCCCTAAAATCACCCACTTGGAAATAGACCCTCGCCAAAAACAGCGCACTGTTAAACCCTTGTCATTTATTTATTCTGGGAATAGCTAATGATATCCATCAAAATATTCCTAAGGCTTTTATTTATTTGACTAGATAAAAGCCTCTCTGATTATATCTGTGTGTTTTCAGTGGGGTTACAAGCTTCACCTTTAAACAGAACAAAGATAAATGCTGAATTTTGGAATGGCTGTGTCACTTCTATAGCATGGCACAATAACCCTGAAAAAGATAAAATAATAACCTGTCTGAAAGAGAGAGTTCGCTAAGCTACAAACAATGTCCCATATGCCTATTGGCTTTTTAGTTATTAGTATTCTTAAATTTCTCCAAATAAACTCAGGAGTTGTATTTATGTAACAGATTTGCCTGATTCCAAACACACATATAATGTAGGCTTATCTCTGAAAATGCTTTAAAAATCCACAAAGGAGATTTGCAAACCACACAAAAAGTCTAAGAAAAAAAGTCCAAAATTAAACACCAGCAGTGAAAAATGATAAACTTGTTAGATTGAATATGTTTGTATAGTGATCTGGAGTTCCAAGGCACAAAAAAAACACTTCAAAAAGTTTCACATAAAATCATACTTTCCTTTTCAATTATTTGATGTCACATACACAAACACACATTGGGTTATGCATAGGCATATCCTTTGAGTTCCACAGCCAGACTTCAGCTTTAACTCTTACAGAATTTCCAGCTCAGGATTCGAATTTACAGATGTGAAAACTTGGGTTAAGTATGATGTTTCAGGGCTTCATCAGTATTTGGGGAAAAAAAAGAGAAAAATCCATCAAAGGTCTGTGTGCCTGTGAATTTTGAGGACTGTTGAAGCTGTTAGAGAAACCAAGGTACAAAGGGATCCCTGTGTCGTGTGTGAAAACAGAGGTCGGTATTTGATAATCTGCAAACCTGACCTAAATGCACTGAGCCCCCAAATATACCATTCCCCTTTTTCCAGATCAGACCACAACATTCTTTTCTCACCACCATTAATCAGCCTAACACTCATATTCCCCCGGTGTTTATTTATTTACTTTCACAAATTGCATGTTCCCTCCTTATACAATCAAAATCTCTTTAGAGCTGATCCCACTTGCAGCGCTGCATCAAGGAGGGCTTTGGAGAGGGTAAGAATCACAGAGTAAAGTTGAAAAATACTGTAATTCCTTGCCAAGCCTTGGCATTCAAAATTCATCACATCTCCAAAAGCTCATTATAACAGAAATTGGACTTGATTGGGTGAGTGGGCAGTCAGAGTCAACATGCATGAGGGAAAGCAAAGGATTTTTAAAACTGATCAACAAGCAGCCCCAGTAATCGTACCTATAACCCGGGGACTTACTGCATAAGACACAGAAGAGATTTATACTGTTCAAGAAGACCTGCAATTATCTAAATTAATGAAATCAGGAAGCCACACCTGCTCCACATGACTGACTCACTCCTCTGGCTCTGGTCCCAGCTCGAAAAAGTGGATTTAGCAGTTGATGGGTTTAACATGGGATGAGCAAGTTAAGTTATGTGCATCTAACAAGCCTCTTCAAAGTGTTGCGAAAAGCACAGCATGGGTGAGAGATCGTGGCAGTTAATTACTTCCCTGCCTTGGAAGGAGAGCCTACACATCCCTGGAGGGAGTCCTTGCATTTTACCAGAAGGCTTTTCCGCAGGGAGGGAAGTTTTACAAGCAGGTGTTGGTTAACACGCTGGGATGACCAGAGACACTTCTACCTTTGAAGGCACAGTCAGTCCTTGCAAGGCATTACGGTACAAATCCTCATTCCACCACCTAGTAAATATATTTATTTTTTTTTTTTTTTAGAAATCTCCAAACCCACAGCTGTAATAGCTGTAACACGCAATTTTTGATAGAGGACGGGTCATATGCAGGGCCATCTCTAGCCGCAGGAAGACACTAAGTCTGACAGAAACAGCTTTCACTTTGCTGCCTCCCACTCTGCCCTGGGAAGGCAGACAGATTGTCCCTCTAAGGCAGGGCTCCTCAAACTATGGCCCGTGGGCCGGATATGGCCCCCCACGGTCCTCAATCGGCCCCCCAGTATTTACAGACACCCCCCCGCTGGGGTTGTGGGGGGGAAACCAAGCAGCCGCAGATGACTGCCTGCCACTTCATCCGTGCGCCGGCCCCCCTGCTTAAAAAGTTTGAGGACCCCTGCTCTAAGGGGAAGATGTAGGGAATGTAGGAGACCCTCGAGTAGAAGAGATGGGTCCTTTAGGGTCTTTACTGTGACTGTCTCAGGTCCACATATTCCCCCTCTTTTTCCTGGAGCAGCACCTCTGCAGCTGTAGACACCAGGCTCCTGTAGCTCCCACTGCACTGTCCTGGCAGGAACAAGTCCCTGTGGTAACACCTCACCTCACCTCAGGAGCCAGCAAGAGTTTTGGTGGCAAGACATACAAGCATGAAGCCATGGAAGGCTGGTGGCAGGGAGACAGTTTCTCCAGTGACATTATCCAGTTCCATTCACATGGAGACACTGCCCAGTGCTGCAGAGGGCAGGTGAGAACGATATTCTCACCATTTCTTAGAATAATGCAGCTAAAGCTCAGACTTGAAGCTGAATGATTATAGAAAGGCTAAAGCACAAAATAGAAGCCATGGAGACCAGAATATCCATCCTGACATTTTGGGAACAGACTTTAGGTTTGTTTGAGACATACAGCATGTTTACAAGCTTCATGACTCTCATCGCAATTCATTTGTAAGAACCTCAAAACCACTAAAGCTCTTGGAGGAATGTGATTCCACATAAACTGGACATAATTTTCTTTTTTTTAACACTCTGATGTCTTATTTGGCAGAGCCAAACAGGATAATTCTGTCTGTAACAAAGGCCACAGCAGAATTAGACTAAGAAAGAAATATTAAAAGAACAATATTTCTTTCTACCCTTAGTGCTTCAGAAAGTTACCAATCTTCTGAAAATCAAGTTGACTTGAGAAAAAGAATCATTTAACAAAAATGGAGACAAATGCCAGTATGCAGAAACATACTGACAGCAAAGAAGGATGCTTGTTTAGTAACGCCCAACCAGCAACCTCCACCAATACATAAATAAAAAAGGTTGTTTGTGCCAGTAAAATCTGAGAAATAACTGGGCAGAAAGGGAAAAACAAAACAAACAAAAAAAATAGCACAAACCCAATGTGAGATGCTAAAAAAGAAAATCAATTGAGATGAAATTTCCAGAATGAAGTCTCTACCTCACTTGGCTTGAGATAATGCAGACAGGTGAAATAGACTCTAAGTGGTCCAGAGTTTCTTGGTGAGCTGGAATTTCCTTTGCAAGAGAAACGGAAAAGCCATATGTGTTTGGACTATAAAGGAAAAGACTGTTTCAGATTCCCGGTTATTTTAGGTGTTGACTGTCACTATGTCACCCGTCGTTTTATCAGGTTAGTGCACACTCTATATTCACCATCTCCCTCACATAATCAGTAGGGGTAGGTAGAAATTATTCCTCTAAGGGTTAGTAATCATTCAATTGCCAGACTAAGTTTGCTAACGTACAGTGGCAAACCTTTCTTTTTCTTTCTCTCTCCTATCATCACTGTCCTTCAGTTTATGTAGCTCTTCTTCCTCCCTCATGCTTAATCCTCTCTGATGAATTTATTTAGAATAATCCTATCTCCTCTCAGCCTTCAATTTGCAGGCTAAGCCAGCTAAGCTCTTTTCATCTCCTCCTGAAAAACACGGACTCCGTTCTTTGGTCATCTCTCCTTGCCCTTCTCCCCATTTCAGCTTCCTGGACTCAGACGACAGAATTAGAGTACATTCACGTAGCCACGGGTGACAGCTAATTACCTTGCACATGCTGCTGACCTCTCCCCAGTACGCCACTGGAGCTGCATTCATCTTGTTTCATGTCAGCTGCACAACAGCAGGTTCAGGACCATCCAGAGACTTGCTCCCTTCAAAACTGAGGTCTTTCTCCTCTGCTTCCAGAAGATGGGTCCTCCAGTTACAGGAACAACTCCTGCATTAGCCTGTAACAAATGACTTTGCATTATTGAGATTAAACTGCTGGTGGACCGTGTTCTCATCTGAAACGCAGAGCAAATCTCGACGCATTTCATTAGCTAAAACGAAGTGACCTCGGATTTCCAGCCACCTAACAGATTCATTCATCTTTAAACAGCCTCCTGGATGAGCTATCTACAACTGCTCTGGAGGCCATTAAAAAGTAGTGTTTATAACATATTGTGTTGCACATAATGTTCTACAAAGAGAGGGTGCTTTTGCCATGACATATGGTGTACAATGTAAATGAACTCTGGTGTAACAAATTAAAAAGCTTTTACAGCAACCTCTAAATACTATTTATGGCTCCCGAGTGCTACCTAGGCTGGCCACCAGTCAAATAATTGCAGTCTCTACACCAAGTGCCAGAGTGCATTTTGTTGACTAACTGCTTCTACCGTGAGCTAAGCAATCTATTTCCGTGAGATATACTGACCATAAACCACCATCCATTTTGACAGCAAAATTGCAAAAGCACAGTGTGTTACCAGGTGTCATTCAAAGAACGGAGGCTGTAATGAAGTGGCCACTTTAAATATCTCTCTGATGATCTTTCCTTAACACTTGCAGCTTTTGTTACAGCAAAAGAAAATCACCGTGACGTCAGGCCTCTCCAAACTTGCAGAAGTCTCTCACTGGCACAGGAGCACACTCCTGCCTATGTGTGATGGAAAAAAGGTGGAGTAGGGCTGGCTGAAAACTGAAAACGTTTCCAGTGAATGAAGGCACCCAGTCCTGTGGGGAGGAAGAACCTGCCAGAAAACACCCAATCTCCTGAAGCCTGGTTTTGTGTTTAAGAGAAAACTCTATTTGTTTGCACTAAAACCAACCAACCTTGCGGCAACAAATCCAAACAAACAAAACCAGCACAAACCATCATCAGCTTTCCCTTCTGTTTCTGGGTGCTTACAAAAAAAACCCCAACCAAAAAACCTTAATATGACCTCTTCATCATTTACACATATTTACCTGATAAATCATCTGAGGGTTAGGGATGCTTGGCTTATTTTTCCAAATCAGTGCAATAGGGTACCTAGTAAAATCTCCTTGTCTGTCCCACTCGAGTACAGCAAATGTAAGGTGAGCGATGAGCATCCCACAGCTCTGAAAGTGCTCCATTTATCACAGGGAAGGGCTTCTTCTTTTTCTGGCCTATGTATATTTAAATACAGTTAAACTAGTATCGCTACCTATCTCCCAAGTAGAAAGCAAGCAACAGGCACAGCCCCATTATTTGAGATCATGCCTGGTTCTGAGGCACACATCCCAGGATGATGGCTGCATTGCTTTATTACTGCACTATGCCCCTTAAGCTGTGTGTAAGCCAGGCTTAAACCTACATGACAGTTTTCCGCAGTCGAAGGTTTATTGTCAAATGGGCCACACAGTTTTGTGACAAAATCGCTATGACATTATGACTTTATTTTAATAGGCACTGGCAATACATTCATCAATCATGGATACTACATTCAAGCTGAAAAGCACTTATCCTACTGTCTGGCTTAAAAGAGAGTAACAGCATTAAATACCTACATAGCAAGTGAGAGTATAAGGTTTGTAGTCTTTCGGTGTACAGAAGTTTTGAAAGCAGTCATTTTCTGGTAAAGACTAGCGAGAGGTAGGGTGCAGAATTTAAAGCAAGAAAGATAAATGGCAAAGAACAAGGGTTCTGGACTTCTGCATTCTGTATTTATTAACCACTTTATGACCTTGTAAAAAAGATAGGTTTAGAAACATCTGTGCCCAGGACACAAAGTGTTCTGCAATAATTGAAGAAATGCTCTTCCCTTAGGTATACACATCCCTCTCTTCCAGACACTGCAATCCCAGACAACCATTCTAAATTTAAAAAAAAATAAATAAATCCGAAATGATACTATCAGAAAAAGCAATGTTTTATAAGGAATAAAGGAGGCAGCAGATTTCTGAAATCCCATTCCAGAACCCTAGCTCAAAGGGAATTTTTTTTTTAAAAAAGGCAATAGTTTTACCCTGTTATTTGCGACTAGCAGGTTTCTGTCAAAGCCAATTGATGCTCCAGGCCAATATTGCAGTGTACTTGGGGCCGTGTCTATCACTTAGAACAAAATACTGTTTACAAAGGGGAAAGGTTCCCACAAATCACAGTCCAGACACACTAGATTTTGTGTCTAGACAAATAGGACCATCCCTGTGCCAATGTTAATAAACCTTCAAACATTCCAGTAAACACTTGGTAGCTCCATCTCTCAGTCAATCATTTTTAGCTCCTAATGAGAATGCTTTTAACTGTTAGTATTTGACTGTTAACACCAATTCCCTTAACTCAATGTCCCCTTGCCAAGCAAACAGCTTTGGTCTGGCTGTTATGCATGGTAGAAATCTACATTTTCCATTATCAGTGACTATATATATTTGAAGTACTAGAGGGTTTAAAAAGCTTAGAGAGAAAATATTCCTGGTAGCTGACTTGAACAAAGAAAATTGTTAGCTCTGGCAAGCAGACACTGAGTTGAAAATAAGGTAATTAGAGAGAAACTACAATTCCTTATAACACAAGTTTAACAAAATTAAGTCTATGCCACTTCAGACATTTACATGCTTGTGTTTGCAAAGCAACAATAAAGAAGAGGAGACTAACACCAGGCTTTAATATCTTGTTAATGACAGTGAATGTGTCTCTAAATATCAGTGGTCTTGTACTCCAGAAATTGGAATTGTGCATTCAGAGAGGTTCATAAAGTGATATTTGTACAATGAATCTATTGCATACCTCCTCTCTTTAAAAATGAGGTCACGCTTTTAGATATAATTAGATAATATTTAAATAACTTCCCAATTGCTTATTTGGGTTTAAACATGCTGATTTTTAATCTGATTAAGCAATGATGAACAATTTTCTGTTATTTTGATCAGTCTATTAGCCATCTAATTTGGATCCTGAGGGTAGTAGATAAAAAAATATCAACTAAGGGTCTTTTAACTCCATAGCTGGGATACAGCAGCAGATTACCAATTACACTCAGAAGACAAATTACCAGTAGATTTCATCTTCCTTAAATACCAATTTAAGTCAAACAGGTCTGAAAACCACTGCATGCTGAGAAGTAGTTGTGTTGCTACACTTAACAGAAAATTAGCAGTGGGCTAAAAGATCTGTGAAGCAGCAGAGGATGTTCCCAGTTTCCACTGGATTAGAGCACAGCTGCTTCCAGCATAGTACAGGTGTGCTGAAGGGAGCAGAGAAAATCTGGAGCAGGAGCGTGAAAGCTGCAGCACTGTCCCTGAGAACAGGGCTTTATTTAACATTCACATCCATTCCTGTCAGATCTGGCTAACAGACATTTCAAAGTCCTTAAAAAATTAAGGGCATAACAATAAAATGATAATGCATTAAAATTACATTTTCTCAGTATCCAAAGAAGTCTGTTCATACAGACAGTAACTGTTGCCTGTTTAATTGCAGGACTATTTATATTGTAAATTGCATCTTGTTATAGGTTAGATAGACAGTTGCTTTGGATTTAACTTTGATTTAAATGCAATTACATAATAGACTCAGTTATAAGAAACATAATTACTGTATGGGCTGGGAAGCTGGATTAACATTGCAACGTAAATGAAAGAGCCTTTACTGCTCCTGATATTAGCACTAGGCAAACACATTGCTGACAAATTCTTACTTGTTCCTTCAGTCATTATCTGAATGGTTTGTGGACTTTGTCTTCAGTATGGAAAGTGAAGATTTCACGGCACAGAAACCGTAAATGGCCAGGTAGTGGGAAAGCATTAGCATCAGGATCATCACATAAATCCAGCCTGTGAAATACCCCCGAGGCTGCATCGATCCCATACCTGCTCTCCACCTTGTGGATCACTGTTCATACCTTTTCCTTCAGAAAACCCGTTTTCCTTGGGTACCTCCCTTTCGCTCCTAGTGATACAAGCCTGATAAGATATGGTGGCTACTGGCCTCTAGCCAGGCTAGAAATTGCTGTTGGTCCCTGCTGGCATCCTGGTTCAATATCACGGAACAACCACTTCCCCGAAACACCTTCCTGCTTCAATCCAAAGTGCTAATGAAGACACAGCCTGAAGGTCATCGGGCTGAATGTCCACATCTGTGTTCCTCCTCTGCAATAGGGGTTCCTACACCAGTGAGCCTTGTTCTCCAGGGTAACAGCCCATTAAACCTCAGTCATGGTTCAGTGAATACCACTGGGCTGTGAATAAGCGCTAGCTAAAATAATACATGTAATGCATCACCTGTTCCCCAGTAAGGGATTAATTAAATTAACTTCTCCCACTTGTTTCATGACTTGCCCACTGACTTTGACAAAATAAAACTGGATGTAGCAAGCATAGTCTGGTTGCCTTGATTAAATTAGCTATCTTATTTATTACAAAAATAAATATGAGATCCCTTGAACATAACACAACAAATTGCTGGGTTCCCATAGAAATAAACATCAGCCATATCTAGCCCACTGGCAAAAAAAAAAAAAAAAAAAGTCCAGCAGCAGATCAGCAGCTTGTCAGGTTTTATTTGTAGTTAAATGGAACAGTTGTAATAGATGTGAATTGTAACAAAAAGGGATTACATGAGAACAAGTAAAATATCATTAGTTCCAAAAAAATGTTTTATTACAGTTGTCTTTTCTCACTGGCTACTGTAATTTATAATTGTTTGAATTTCAGCAACTGCACCCCTTGGGTTTTGAGTCTAGATAGCCTAGGACAGCTAAACATACAGGTTTTGTGAAAAAAAACCCAAAAAACAAACAAAAAAACCAAACAAAAACCAAACCAGGTTTCGCACTGTTCAGACTTGGGAGGGGGAGGGGTAGGCTGATGTGTCATACCTGGAATAAGTAGAAACAGTCAAAATTTGAAGCCACCTTAACATATATTTTAGGAAAACAATGGTTGCAGCAAATATTTGCAATTCAAATCTCAGCAATTTTTCTTGTCTTCTCATGAAAACTCCTTCCAGCACTTTTCAAAGTATTAGTTATATATTAAGAGACTCTTTCTTTACTGGGGTAAACTGTCTTTCAAATATTTCTGACTCCAGCATAAACCCATTTACCTTTCACAGGCTGCTTTTTAGCTCTGTTTTGTGGTGCTCTGATTAATGAACAAGATCTACTGCATTTAAGACAGTCTGGTTTTCACTCAGGCTTAACTTCTTTCATTTACTGCACTGAGACTTCACCAACTTACCAAAAGTAGGTCTGTGCCAAATGGTACTCAAGGGGTTCTGAAAAAAATAATAACCAGGAAAGCCAAAATGTTTAGGAGAAGTTCATGTAAAGCTCCAGATAGCCCAAATTATGACAGTACAGAGATGTCAGTTTGCTCTTGTTCCACACTGGGACAGTTGTCTTTCAAACTCTTATTCAAATGTATCCATGGGAGTTATGTCAGAAACACCAGTTTTCTTGCTAAAAAGCACAAAAGATTTTTGCAATTGGAAAAATCTTTTGATAGGCAGAAGAGAACACCAAGCCCTTGACCTCTCAAATCTCATTGACAAAAATCTCTCTCAAAATCATGAAGTCACACTCACAGGGTTCCACAGTTTAGTTCAAGCAGTGTGTTGCTGAAGTTTCATTTTTGGCCAAAAGGGATCCAAGCACATTTAGCTTTCACATTTCTGGTTGCTGTTTTCAATCGCAATCTCTTAACCTCGAAGGAAAAACAAAAGAGGCCATGAGATTTTAAAACTCTGAAAAAAAGACATGTCCCTTCTGCTTTGATCTCATGCACCTGCATAAATAATATTATATGTGGAAACACTAGAGATTATTTCTAGCATATTAAATGTCAAAAAATCCAAATAGACAAAAAAAGAAAATCTATGAGCAGAGCACAGGAAAAGTCCCTGGTTTTTAATTCTCAGTTTTGTTGAATTTTCATTTTATGCAGAATAAGTTTAACATCCAGCTTCTCTCTTTTTAATGGTGAAGATGTTTGAACTCTGTAACAGACCATTTTTTCCCAGTTTCCACTTGGGAAGGTGGCTGTTAGGGTCCTAAAGGCTTGTGCTGTTGCAAGATTGCAGCAGCTACTCCTGGATGGAGAAATTCACCATTTCCTTTCCAAAAGAAAAACAAAACATTATTTCAATTTTCAAAACAAAAACAAAAAAAAAAGAATACCCAAAAAGGAGTACATTTGCAACCTAATCTGTGTTTGGAAACGTGATAAAAAATGTGTTAAAAATGAGGAAATAAGTATCCCAAAGGTAGAAAGACAGATTGGCCGGGGTGCACCACAAAGGCTCGCAGTGCTACACAGAGCAGCCTCTACTGTGCCCATATTAAATCAGCAGGAAAACGTTCACTTTCTGCAGCCAAAAAGGTTTGAAAGTTATTAATGAAAATTGAATATAAATGCAAGGCTTAAGGGGGGAAAACAGCATTTTTAAGAACGACCCCTGGCTTATACATGTGCACGTAGCACACCTGTCACTGACAGCTCACCGACTTAAATTTGTTTTTCAAATACCCATTCTTTTCCTACTTACTTTTCCCCAGTATGCTCAGAAAGAAAGAGAAAGCCTAGGAAGAATATCTTTAGAAAACTCATTTTTGTAAGAAGCCAGAGCTGTCTTTGTGGATACAGAGATTCACAGCCAAACGAGGGCAACTGCAAAGCAAGCTGCAGCCCAGCAGCCACTCCAAGAAAATGCATTTTCACAAATAGTCTCCCTGCACTCTTGCTTGCAGGCACTTGCAAATTACCCTCAAGAAGAGGAAAGTGGCATGCAAGAAGATTTCAAAAGGATGGAAGGTAGGGCAGCAGAATATATCTGTATATAAAGTATTGCTTGTAGTTTTGATAGATTTGGAACTGAAAGCAAAAATCTACAGTACTACAAGAGAGGTAATGTATGCAGCCCTCCTCTTACCCAACAAGGAATTGATGTAGACTGGAAAACAGGACAGCAAAGTACCGTTAGCATTTAAACACGGTGTTTGGCAGGTCTCTTGCTCTGAGGCAGGGACACCAGCTTGCTGATGGATTACATGTCCTCCCAGTATGCTGAAGGTACCTCGCATGGCAGAGTGGGCGAGCAAGGACTGAAGAACACATCCAAGCCTTACCTCACCTGAGCAGTCAGAAGGAAAGCTGCAATAGGATTTTAGTTTTACAGGCAGCATCCTGGGCAGAGGTAGAGGCTACTAACATAGGAAGCAACATTTTCACACAGTTGACTCCTTTTGTATTAATCTACAAACTGTTTTTTGCTAAGCTTAAAAACTGTCTGAAAAATTTTCATCCCAAAAGTTTAGACTATAAAAAAAAATATAGACAACTTGAACACGAACCAGGTGTTCGAGTAAAGACAGAATCGCTGACATCATTTTCTGAAGCAAAGCTGGACACAGGTAATTCCAGGGGAGGTAGGAACTGTTCG
>JAVJGJ010000062.1:21543072-21562597 GCA_035590215.1 Microhierax caerulescens
AGCCAGTTTTCCAGGTGGGCTCAGTGAAGCAGTAGCAGCAAGAGGGAGGGAGGGAGGGAAGGACCAGAGAGGGAACAAGTGGCTGGAGTCAGAAGGTAATTCCTTGTGACCTGCTTTATATTTGGTCCCATCCTTCCTACTCCCTTCAGCTTCTACAATCAGAATTCAGTTAAGCTTTGTAGAGCAGTGGTTCTTCTATTAACTTTATAGATTAAGATTTTCAAATGTCAAGCACAGGATATGAAAGTAATTGTTGCTTATAAAGGGACACAGTCAGAAACTTATATTGGTGTATTAAACTGCAGTTTAAAGATACATCGGTTCTTTCTGTGGAGGATAAGTTACACGGAATAGGTGTACAAGGCAAACCATTCTTTTTAATCCCCAAACCCTAAACTTGCTATTGCATTCTCATTTTATAGACTCAAGGGGCATCCTGGTTTATATGTAATCTATACATTGTTTGAGATACGGCCAATTTCCTTCCATCTCCTTGTATGGCAGCGAGCACAAAGCACAGGTTCAAAGCTACAGCTCTTAAAAAGGCCCTGACAAAATAATGGACCATCGAATGCCTTGCTTTAGAGCATGTTAACAAGTCCAGTCAGGAATCTGACCAAGCACGCAAACACAAAAAATTTGTCAGGGCAGCTAAAAGCAAGGGTGGGTTTCAGCCAGCAGCTCTCAAATTGGACAACATCAGCACAGCAGCAGCCATCTAGCCACCCAGCAGCTACCCAGACACTGCCACAGCCCAACAGGCTTTGACATGCAGCTCTGTGTGCATCCCACATCATGTCCACGCTCTGGCAGTGACAGGTAACCCATCCCTGCATAAATAGCAGCTTGCAAATCTGCAAAGTAATAAGCAGTCATGAATATTTCCTTTGATTAATCCTGTGATATGATAGCAACATTTGCTGATCTGAGAGGAATGTGGCAGTACAGATCTATACCCATAAGCAGAACAGGAGGCTGACGTGTCAGAGTCAAACACCTGAATAACTAAAGAGAGACACAGCTCATCATTGTGCAGGTCCTTGTTTGGAAGCAAAAGTCAGTCTTCTCAACTTAGAAAACAGCATGGACTAAAAGTGACAATGACAAGTGAATTAGCCATCTAAGTAATGAAGTAGCCACTAATAAAGTTAAATAAGGTCCAGGTTAGGCAAGGTGTTATAGCCAACTGCATCATAACTAAGCGTGCAGGTCCTGAAAGATGTATTGATTAGTGTCATGGGCTTTTCCCAAAGAATTTTTTTCTATCATAGTGGTACGACCATGTCTCCACAGCATTATCACCTCGATCTTTAGTAGGCTGCTAGCACTTCTGCTTGTTCTGAGGGCTTTAATACAGAATTGCATCTTAGCCTCCAGTGTAGAACTATACCTATAAGCCAATACAGGCTGTTATAGTCTTATGACACCATCCCAGTTCAAGACCTGGTGAGGGGTTTACCCTTTCACACATGGATGTAAAGTACATTTTTTTCCTGGAGCTGAGAAAGCCCAAGTGGGA
The DNA here is from genome assembly GCA_035590215.1 of Microhierax caerulescens. Classification (NCBI taxonomy): domain Eukaryota; kingdom Metazoa; phylum Chordata; class Aves; order Falconiformes; family Falconidae; genus Microhierax; species Microhierax caerulescens. Next base: position 21,544,592 of record JAVJGJ010000062.1, read on the forward strand.
GAACCAGTAGCAGCATGAAGGAAGCTGACACAGCTCCAGAGGATCAGTCAAAGCACCAAGCATACTGCGTGCAGCAAGCAACATTTGTAAGACTTTTGAGAAAACAGCTACAGATTCAGCTACCCCATCAACTGAATGGCCCCACACACAGCCCTAAAACACATGAAATAAAATACTTTTCTTACAATATGCCAGGAAAAGAACTAGAACAACTATCAGAATGAAGGTGTATCTTTGTTAGCAATTTATTGTGTAGAGTCAGTGGGGTTTTTTGACACAAAGCTCCTTGATATCTACTTTTAAAGTGGTTTAGATTATGCTTTGCAGCTCCCCCAGCTGGACCTTCGACAGAAAAAAAAATACATGGAAGCTACACACCAGTAAGCCTACCAGTCAGAGCAAATATCATGAATGCAATATCCCAAAACCCCATTTGTAAAATCAGACTTTGAAAGAAGATTACCAGTGTAGCCCTAGCTGACACAAACGATCACTAGGGATGACAGGTCCTTGAACTGTACTGCTTCACTCTAAAACACCTCTTCTTGTGCTAAACTCTTTGCTATTGCAGATACACTCTGGGGATCCTTCAGGAAAATATTTCACAGCAATTATTTGATACTGCAGAAATTACTCCTGATGGCTAGTCTCAGAGCTGTATTTCCAGTGCATCCCTCCAGTGTTGGTCTTGCTACTCTGATCCCTGGCATTAACACTTCTGTTAAGCCTTCTACTGTTTCATTTAGGTTTCTGGGAAAGAGCTTCTAACTTTGTCTGTCAAGCTAGATGGTGGAGATTTACCTTCTAGGATGTTATAAATGCAATGTAGCTGTAGACATGGATATCTACATTAAATACCAGAACCTTGTTCTTCCACCAAGTGACCCCAGCAATCTCTGCATTCTGGCACTGCTGCTCAGAAAAATGGATCTTGGTGCAAATATTTGGATACAAGAGTTTCTTAGAGAAGTAGTGATTTTGCTTCAGATAAAGGCAGATAAAACAGATCTACCCTATTCAGTTGCTTCCTGACAACCTTATTTTTATCCTCAGAATAAAGTCAGGAATTTTTGTGGGGTTTTGTTTTTGCACACATGCACACTCAAATCTAAACTAAAACCAGATTTCCAGAGATGATCTGGTTCTTTTCTCTGGCCTCAAAAGACTAAAAATTTCATTTCCTCACCCACAATAGACTCCGCACATCATATCTCAATACCTGTAGCTAGATTAAAAAAAAAAAATTGGAATATATTGCATGTTAAACTTCTAAAGAAACAGCTCTTAACTTTAGAGCTCATATAATGGGTTTATTCTAAAAAAGTATTGTAGACAACAGCTAAATGGTATGTCCTTATTTTAGCAAAAGAAGGTGGATGAGAAAAGAGAAAATAGATCCTTCACAACGAGAAATGAGAAAAAGCTGATTTGAGAAAGCTTTGTTACTTACTGGGAGGGGGAGTTGGGACACATCAATCCTTCCCTTTCATTGTGCTTTCAGGAAGAGTAGCTCACTCCCTCTAGTTACACTACAGCTCATTCACCTTTGCTCCTGTCTGAAAATTAATATGTTTACACAATATTATTGTTCCATCAGTCATCAGGTGCTACTGCTAGGTCTGAATTCAGTCACATACCCAAAAAGGAAACCAGACAGTTATTCATACACCCAGGTTTGTGCAGCACCTGGGACTCTTAATTAAAGAGCAGACCCCCTTGAACTAGCTGGTGCAAACACCAAAAAACGCGGGGTCTTATCCCCAGGGGTTTGCAATCCAAATGTCAGGTGGGAGTACAAATGGAAAGTACATAAGCACCATGGAAAAGTCTTCCTTAAGCCATGGAAAGCACATTTGCATAAACATTCTGAGCAGCAGGTAGTTTCTGGTAACACGATTAGATTGCTCCTTCCCAAGGCACTAGGAGGTGGTTCTTTCCCGAAGAAGACCATCGTTCACCTTTACTGAAGGTAACCAAATAACTGTGGTAATGCAAAGGTAGTATAGGTACAGGTAGTAATAAACTACTACAGAAACGCACTGCTTCAGGGCTAGAAATAGCCACTTACAAATAGGCAGGTTCTTGCCACCGTGCGAGGCTCCCCTGCCCACCTCACACCCCATCACCTTGCTGCTCCCTCCAACCTGTCCCTGTCACGAGGCTAAGCATGCACTTCGCAGAGGACGTGTAGGTTCAGGAGAACTTGACTTGTTAAGTCAAGGCAGAAATTACCATAACTTGCATGACGGCATAAAGGAGCATTTTAGGGTTTGTTGATTCTTACACCTACTGATCATGGGTTGTGGAATGGGAAATCATGCTTCAAGTGCAATAGGTGTAATATCAAGTGCAGTTATCCTGGAGAAAATATCAGGAATTGTCTATTAAAGCTGTTTTCTGGCATTCTTTTCTCGTGGCCTTCTCACTCCCCTGCAGCATCGGTTGCTGCACTCACGATACAGTGAACTTTGCTTCTCTGAGCCCTCAGCTGGAGGGTTTGCCTTTCTCCTTGTAACTCTTCTAATTCTTTTGTATGCTTGCCTGCTAGAAAGATTGTTAAAGGTAAATTTACAGGGATCCCGATTAAATCAGCCTTCCAAAGGCTACATCTCACCTGGCAAATATTTTCTTACTCCAATAGCATTAAATAACCATTTCCACACAGGAAAGAAAGGCTCCCATTACAAGCTGAGCTGTGGCAAGCACACCCACATCTTACACATTTGACCTGCATATATAATATTTGCGAACAACTAGCTATTCTAAAGGAAGAAAATAATCCATTCAACACACTGCCGTGCAGGAGGGTTTCTTCCAGCTTAAAATACAGTGCCCTAAAACATAGGCTTTGAGTGCAGCAATCACCAGGCACTTACGAGCTGGTCCTCAGAGAGAACCAAGGTGTTTCCTACATTATATAGACAGGAAAGTTAAGGTAAAAAGTTTTATAAGTGAGAAAGTGAAGAATCAAATGCAACCTCTAGCTGCAGCTTAGAGTAAAGCAAATAGATACAACACTCCTTAAGACTGCTTCCTCAATGTTTGTTATAACAAAACCACTTTTGAGGGAAAAATTATTCTAGCTTCTCTGAGCTATGACTAAGGACGTGCAAGTGACATTGACATCACTGAGCATTTCTTTTATGGCCTTAAATTTTAAGACAATCCATATATTTTCAAAGATTTATCAGTACTGAACAATACTGGTAAGACTGTTCATAAATCTCTGGAGTAAACCGATACACAACTTTGCAAAGAACAGTAAGTGATCAAACAGCCCCCTGACACTGCATCAAGCCACATGTGCCCACTTTCTTGGGCATTCATTAACAACCAAACACCACTTGCTTACCCTTACTTATCTTCCCTACTTTAGGACCTCAGCTCTCTAATAGATATAAATCTCTCTCCCAACCTAGATTTACGAGCAGCTATTTTGTTCCTGCCACACTTTCTTGCTTACCTTCTCTTTCCTTTTCTCCCTCAGCTGTACCTAAGCACAAAAGGTCTTAGATAGCAACACCTGAAATTTATAGTCTTCCCGTTCCCATAATACACTGGAACACAAGGCAAGGAACCTATATAAGCCTCTTTAAGTGCTCTTCTGTTTTTAGGAAGAAAAGCATATTTAAAGGGAGGATGTTTGTTATTTTGGAGTTTAGACTACAGCAAATTTTATAGAATATTTAAAGTTCAACACTTCAGACAAATGAGGTTTTGCAGAAAATGCTGAAGGGAGTGAGTTAAGGAATGGAGGAAAGGAAAAGGACTAGTAGCTATTTAGCTCACCTGTAAGGTATTAAGGCATTCACAGCTTTGAAAAGCTCAGTCTTGGTTTTAGGGTACCAAGTGATTTCATAAATAGATATCAACTTATTTTGCAAATCTCATGGTTTAGGTAAGGATCAACTTACATACTGGCTACTACTAGAAAAGTGTTTTATGTATTAGCAAGGTAATCTATAGTCTTATCCTTAGAGACTACTGATGCTGCTCATTTGCCTTAGAGGTAGTAATGTATTACTGCAGGGAAGGTGGTGATCCAGGCTTCTCACAGCTTCCTATTAAAAAAATGTTGATATTTGCAGTAAGGCTGCAGCTGTGATTGTTTAAGAATTGGTATTTTATGGTTTTGAAAAACTCTTGATGTTCAGGGAATTGAAATGTTCATCACTGATTATTTCTGCTGGTACTTCTTATTAGGTTTGTTCTCTTCCTGCAGTTTCTTTTCACAAGAGGAGCCTCAGGGATCTTTGTCAGGAATATTGCTCCCTGTGGAGGAGTTAAGGACTGGTTCTCAAGCCCTAGCAAGTACATTTCTAGTATGTGAAGCAAAATACTTTGCAGAGACCTTTTACTCTTGCTAGTATCTAGTTGTGCCTGTCAGAACTTCGGCAATCTTTAGTTTATTTTCTTTATTATGTAGCCTCAAAGCTGTGAGGGGATATGCTGAAAGGGAGAGACTGGGTAATACCCATTTCGTAAGGACATAGTCACACTCATTTCCTCTGTATTTGAACCCAAGGGTTTCTGGGGATTATCCTGTGTGTTTAAGTTTGGCAGATGTCCATGTAATCAGATTCAACATTTCCATTACCCCTTCACAGCCAAAATTTCATGTGGGAGGGAAACACAATGCGACAAGTGCCTGCAATCTCTATCACACATATGCCACTTGGCAGTGCTGGATTGCTTATGACCAGATTATTTAGAGGAATGGGAAGGGAGACTGACAAACACAAATCCACAGACTAAACTTAATTGAGGGATGTGACTTTGTACAGACGGCAGGATAAACTACACTTGTATCTTGCTTGGAAATAATAGTCTAAGCATCCTCAGCAAGCACTCATTGGGGACAGGAATTCTCTCTAATCTGTAGTGGATTAGCCTGAAGGAATATAAAATACCGTACCTGCCTCCCACGTGCAGTGTAAGGATTAATAAACATTTGCAACGTGGTTGAAGATCCTTGCAGGAAAGGGTCTACTACCAGCGCGAAATGCTGTGATCAGTCCAATGTGCTAATAAATTCATTTCTTTGCCTCTGATAAAGTGTCTTGTTAACGAGCTATTTCACAAAAGTCTAAATGAATTCAGTGTAAAATGATTTATTGCCATGCTTACAATAAAACAAATATACACATGTTCCCAAAGAAACAAACTTTCATTCAAGGAACAGTCTGTGGCAAGGTTCATAAATTCTGCTGTTACTTTAACAATTCTTTTTTTCGTCAGCCAAAGCACCTTGCCAAAATAAAATAAGATACAGTTTAAAGTACTTTATTTCTGCATGTATTGACCATTTCAGTAAGAGAATTTCAATTGTCCTGCAGTCTGCATGTGATTCTAATTAATACGAAGGTCAAACATGCAGGAACTTGTCCTGAAAGTCTGACATGCTGCGTTGACCGTACAAAATACAGGATATATTTGCCTTAATTGTTTTAGTTTTTTTAGTCAGCACTGGAAGGGGCCTGGAAAAGGGGTGCTAGGTTAGTCCATAACAAATAAAAATGTGTAATTAACTCAGATTCAACAAACTAGTGGTGAAATTATGCTGCCAGTTGTTAGTTATAAAATTTTGTCAGTTACAAAAAAAATCAGTTACAGAATCATTCAGAAAGGTAGATTTTCTTGTCATATGTGCAACTTCAAGGCTTTGTATTTTCCACTTCTTTTTGCCTACAGATGTGGAATGTTATGAAACCAGGGGTCCATAAAACTATGGAAAGGCTGAGCTGTTAAGTAAAATACAAAGAGTAAAATCTAGTTTCTTTATTTTCACACTAAGCTATTTGGAATAAATTTTGATTCTGAAAGTATCAGAATAATCATTGAATAGCACATTTAAATTCTTTGATGGGACTCTTGTGGTAAAAAAATCCTATGTAATCATTGGTCATAAATGTGCTTTAAAAAGATTTTTTGTTTGTAACAGAGCAAAGAACTTGTAACACTCAAGCTCCATCACCCAGGTATGCAGCAGAACTCTAGCACACACGTGTGTACTTTCTCAGCTCTGGCTGCACCTAGGTGACGGTTAATACTAGAAGCATGAGATCTCCGCGGAGCTTACAAGGAGGAAAAAGCTGAAGACATAGCAATAGTAAAGTGTAGCTAATCCACACCTCTTCTGAGGAATTATCTTTGATGTTCTCATCTAACATGAAGGAGAAGCTCACAAACTCACAACACAAACCGGTTGGTATTTTTTACTAGTTCTATAGAAGAGTAAATGTCAGTTGTCACAGCTGGCATTTTTCCCCAACACTTCTTCAATATTAGTATCAATTTCATTGACCAATTACCCTGAAAAACACATTGGAAATATTTGCATTGGTCCGAGTCTCAGTTGGTAAAAATGGCAGCAGTTCCACTGATGTTAATAGAGATATGATGAGCTAAACTAGCTAGGGACCAAGTTTCTTAATGCTATATCCCACTGCACTCGTGCAGTTTGCTAAACCATGTTTTATGTCCTGCCAGCACCTATTGCAATAGCTGTGAATATTGGCCAGTTTCAGAATACTGCAAATGTATTATTTTTATCATCAAATATCTTTTATAAAATACCAAGCAAATTGTACAGACAACCTCCATTATTTCTTGGTGGTTGGAAGGCAAATCTTTCACTTTCTTTAACAGAATATAACTTGCACTGATTTATAGCTTTGCAGATCATTCCTCGTGTGATTGCTGAGTTCGATGTCCAACAGGGACTAGAGAAGCTGTGTTCTTTTGGCAAGCACTATTCATCTTCTATGCTTCAGTCCCCACTGCTACATTCTTCTGACGCCTATATACTACAGTAGCAATGATCACTACAGCTGAACGGAAGGCTGAGATTAGCAGTCCTTCCTCATACATGGCAAAACACCAGTTTTCAGAGCCTGTGGGAATCTGTAAACCCCGTGAACAGAATGTTCAACCTTCCTGCCTGAGATGTGAGATAATGTCATTGCTACAAAGCTTTGGGGTTGGAGGTTTTCAGCGTAGCTTCCCTGGCAGTTCCACAGCAGATAGCACCTTTTTCTCCTTGCAAGAGTTCCATCTCTCTTTGGACTAAGCTAGGGATATAAAATCTGACAGCAGCAGTGGTGGACACCCAAACAGCTTGTCAAGGCTATTCTGAGCAGCTTGAAGCACAGTGAGTTGCACTCAGCCTTTCACACTTTGCACATGGAAAACACCAAGAAGCAGTTGGTCCCTGTGTGGGTGGCAGTAGAAAAGGAAATGTGAAGACATGCCATCAGTAAACAAATACATGAACTTTATGGAACGGCATTCTCCTGGAACACACACTGAAATAAGTTTTGAGAAGCTTGGTGTACATATCTAGGGGAATGCTCAAAGGCCCTACAGACCTTGATGTGTACCTCTAAAAATTCTTCTTGCTGTAACTTTGCATGTGAAAAAATCCTGTAAGTAACCCTTGGGGTGGGTATTCACTGCTTACAACACAGAGCACAAAAGTTAAAATGCAAATCAGGACGTTGGGGAAGCACAGCACAGAGGAAAATACAGAAATATTTTTAAATAATTTTATGTCTTGGCTGGTTGTTCACTAGCTGCTTTGGATGCTGCAGATGCTTTCACTGACCCAATGATTCCTAAAAAAATATTTGCTCCAAATGGTTGCCTTTTCAACATAAGCACAGGTAATATTGGAGTAGTTTAGATTCCACAGCATTTGAACTGAAACATGACCTAGAAAATATGGAGAGTATGTTCTGAGATATGGTATATAAGAATTCAAGGAATAAAACATTATATTTTCATGCTGGCATAACTTTGCCACAGATAGGTGGCTGTTACTAATCCTTTGAATGGCTTGTTAGTACATGGTTCACTGAAATTAAAAAATAGCTTGTAAATATGCATCATTCTGCGTATTTTGTTCAATAGTTAAATTGTTGTCAATACAGAAAAAAAGCCTTTTTTCTTATTTGTATGGCAGATAAATATTTGTATTTCACACTGGGGAGGAATTAGATGATAATATCTTCCTAGGATTAGTTATTTCAGGGAAAATGATTGATCATGAATGATCATGAAATACAACGTGAACCGTTTACCTCATTTGTGTGGGCTAATGCATTTACTTGCCCTTCTCAACTGTGGCAACTTCAGCCAAAGGCTGAATCTCAGAACTGGAAAAGAGTGGCCCTAGAACTCATAGCTGACCACTCACAAACAGAAGAGAATTGCTTCTTTAATAAAACACAGTTGTTTCCAGTGTTTGCATTTTCTGTGGAAGAGTGTAGCTCCTGTTCTTTTCTTGTTTTCAGTAAAGCTTCATTTTAGATATTTTGCAACAGGAGAGCTTGTGAGCCTGACCTGGCTTGCCTGGACATTGTCACATGTGGCACCTCCGTTCACCTCTGTTGACAACAGAAAAAGTCAGCAAATATGTTCAAAGCATTTATTTTGTTTAGGGGAGAGGCATTGCTTCTATTTGGCACAGGAACAACTTTATGGCTTGTAGAAAGAATGTGCACAAAACAGCCACTTCGGGGTGGGGTCCATATCAAGGGAAAGACTGCATGTTCCTGTAGCCATCGCTTCATATGAGACCAAGGTAGCATGGCTGTTCATTTCTTTGTGCCGGATTACTAGGGGCCTTGCAGACAAATGGATGGTAGTCCAGAAGGGAACAGCAGAAAGATGATAAAAGACTTGGAAAATGGAAATTGCAAGAGTGATAAAGAGGATTGACAATCTAGCACTTAGAGGAGACATAACTGTCTATACATACATAAAGGGATATTACAGAGAGAACAGGGACCAATTATTCTCTTGAGTCATCAGGGGCAGAGCAAGACTAATAGATTTAGGATGTTGCAGGGAAAATGTCAGTTTAACATTAGGAAATACTTTGGGCAGAAGAACAATCAGGACAATGTATGATGCTCTCAAGGGGAGTTGGGTAGGATTTCTATCACTGAACTCATTTAAGTGTAAGGCTAGACATCACTCCGAGGTAATCGATCTTATTGCACCCTAAAGTCTACCAGAACTATAAGGCCTTGATCCTGCAAACCTTCATGTAAGAATACAGTCCTCATGAGTCCAGAAGTCTTTGCTTGATTAAGATTAATAACTGCCTGTACAGTGCCATATACTATAAATCTTTAAGGGGCGGTGATACGCACTAGCACCTTTCCCAAAGAAGTAAGTTCACAGGTAGCAATTATTTACATAAATAGTAAGACATGGTAAATCTTGTTTTTCCACATCAAAATCTAGAAATGTTTATGTCTTGCTCATGAAAAAGCTGATTCAAAAAAGTATCTTCCATTTTCCATGTGCACTTCATGAACTGGTTTGCATGTTTAAGCCTCACAGCAATCCAACTTTCTGAAACTTATATTCGTATGGAATATCTACCTACTGGTTGTCTGAATTTAGTTCTTTGTTCTGATTTTTTTCCCCATTCAAATACAGAGATAGTTTAACCTAGGTATATGGTTTTTAAGCCAGCCTCCAAAAATGCAACTCAAACGACTGTTTTCACAACAATAATTATGGGAGGAATTTCAATAACTGGGCAAAACAGACGATCTGCATGTCGTGCCATTATAGAATCCATGCAATTGGTTTGTTCTCTGCATCAGTATTTCAAAAGAATTTTGGTCAAGGACAGTCATTCTGCTTTTATTAATAATTGCTCAGGCTCAACAGAAACTCAAAAAAATGCTAATGAGTTTAATGAATCAAAACTTTCATTGCCTGCCTGCTGCTACTTGTGTCAAACTCCAGGGAAATTAAGGTGCTGACAGTGTTTGATGAACAGGATAAAGTCACAATCCTCTCAAGAAACCAGACTTACAGCTGCAAACAGATCAAATGACATAGTTTTCTTTCTTTAAGGGAAAGAGTATTGGCTTAGCCACCATCATGAAAAGGCACCATATAAACTGACAAAAAGGATCATCCTTAGTGTATCTTATAGTTCTATGAAATACAGAGGGTCGCCGGTCATAACTCTAACACAATTACAGCAGACCTAGACATTTTCCATTCTCCTAATTGGTATTGTGTGATCTATCCTCTGAACTGGTTATGCTTTTTCATGGGAGATAGGACAGCTGTGGATGTCTTTGAGCATCCTTAAGCTTGAGGACAACTACCTTCTTATTTCGAAAACAGATCTGTTTCTTTCTGGAAATCATATAATTTCCTAGAGTGACACAGTTAGTTGGCCTCCTGGCTTCATTTACATCGTTATTTATATCTCATTATTCTTGCTACTTGGATCCAGGGTGTATTGCTAGCCTTAAATTAACTACTTAGAGTAGTGTTTACAACAACAACAACAACAAAGCTTATGTGTTCTTTATGTTGTAGCAGAGGGCAATTTTAAGCAGTAGTTTTACTAAAAATTCTTTTCTTAGAATTTTAAGTAGATTATTTGGTCTTCTGATCTAAACAAAGTAGCACAGAGTGTATGCTTCTGTGATAATGATGAAAGCTCTAATGAGATACCAGGAAAATCTCCTGATGGTATTATAAATAGATAAAAATACACAAGTGTTAATATCCGAAGTCAGATCTTATCTCATACATAGGCAGGTTGTCACTTCTAGGATTTTTGCATGAGTTTCTACGCAAGAATTGGTATTGTGGGTTTTCTTAAGGAACTGCACTACCACGTTGGATTTCAGATCCCAAAGTCAGTCTCCAGAGCTTCAAATACAGAGTGTTAAATATCAATGTTTACATATCACCGGGGTATGTAAACACGCGTTTTTCTCTTCTCTTCAAGTGCCCTCTGTCCTAAAGTAAAAGAATTTGCTGCCTCTGTTCCACCGTTTCATCTGCCAGTCTCTGACCTTTGCAAGCTACCTTGGGTACGGATTGTCTCAACCTGAATGCAACAATGTGTAGAGTAAGAGGGCAAATAGTGAGTGTGCCTACCTTCCTGCCATGTGACAGTAGGTTCAGATACGGTGGTTTGTTAGTTGGGTTTTTTTTTTTAAGTTCATTTAACATTCAGATGCAGTATTTTCTTGCATTCGGCTGTGATTTCTCAGCTGTATGCAGAGTACAGGAAAAAAAAAAATAATCTACCTACAAATTCTACCACCCAAGCATTGCAGAGTTAGGAGACAAATCGGGCACATTAGTCTGGAATGGCCGTAAAGCTGTCACACCAATGCCCATACTAAATGCAAAAAACTACTTCTGTTCTGTTAATCACCTCCGGGCTGTTCCTTAGGAAGTCCCCTAGCCAAACTTTCTTTGTATTTGTAAGAAGACATTAGCACCCAGGGACGTGTCAATGGGTCCCTTAATGTATTTCTTTGTGTATAGTGTTCCTGGATAACCGTACCAGACCTGCTTATTCTCATGCCATTATTTACCATGGCAATAAAGGGGAGGTGTATGATTATAGGTTTTCTTTGTGGCTCAGATGTGTAAATGTTCATCTAAACTGCCTACATTCTCACCTATTTTCTCTGGCCAGGCAGTCCAACTGGCTTTGTATAACCTATGAAAGGGAGAATGGGGAACCTTTGCAATGTGAGTGGAAGTTTTGTCAAAACCTCTATACATCTTAAAATGAGGCAATCAGAGTCAAGATTAGTAACTTTAAGTGGAAAGCAGCCCATGGGAGATACCTGCAACAAGAACTCTGGGATGTATGAGCTACTTAAGTGGTTTTGGAGTTTGTCAAAAACCCACTAACCACCTCCAAATATTTTTTTACATAAGCATTTATTCTTCCTGTTTCTAAACAGAAATTAAATCTGCGCATGGGTGGCTCTTAAGTGACGTGCTTTTGGTCCGGGTAAAACAATTTAAAAGTTGAAAAATTAATGGTCCCTATAATCATTATGTTCTTTATATATGTGTAAAAAAGTATACATAAAAATCTATTCTTCAAAATAATTGTAGAATGAAGGCATAGTTTATCCTAATCCCTATTTCTTTGAAGGTGACTGGGATTTAGAATACTATGGGTAGACAGTGGAAGATGTAACTGGTAAATCATCCAAGAGCTACACTGAAATACGTAGCATTCCAGGAAAGTTTTCCCTCAGATAACTTTATCTGCCCTTATTAATAATTTTGAGAAAATATAACAAAAACTGAGATGTCAGAAATAGCGCTGATGGAATTAAAGCTGTCCCAAGGAAAAAAAAATCATATCTAACCCTAGTTTGAAGGCAAAGCGAGGTGATGAAGATTTATGAGTGTAAGTCATCAGTAAGCAAAGAATATTTTTAAAGGTATTCTTGAGGAAAATCACAGAAACAGCTTTTCCTAAAAGCTTTATATCCAGTCACCTCAGCTAGAAGGTTTAAGCTTTGGGGCGTGGGTGAAAAATAGAACAATACTCTGAAGGCTTCTTACAGGTAAGTAAAATTCCAAAGGGGAAAAATATTTGCTGGTTCTACAAAACGCTTTCACTTAACTTTCAGGGAGGCCTACACAATTGCCTTGGGTTAAGCATTTTCTGCTTTGTTTGCACCTTATCTGCAGGATTTAGACAGGAACCTACTGACTTTTGCTACCTTTCAGTTCAGGTCTTGAAGATGACAACGAAGGAGAGCAACTTCTCAGCCTTCATTGGAAACACATCAAAAATACATACGAGGATAAAATTTTTTTCTCGGCTTATCAAAACTTGCCCACTGTGATTGAAGTAGCCTTCAAAAACCTAGTTCACTAAAACATCTGAAATATCAGTGCTTTGGAAACCCAGCTTCTTAAAAGATCTTTAAAGAGAGCTGTGGATTATTTAACCCGAAAACAGGTATTTAGAGAGGAAGCTTGATTTTAAAAATAGTGCATGTGACATGAAGGGGGGGTGTTCAAAACAAAAAGAGAGGCAAACAGCCGCTCCCTTCACCAGGCATGCTCATACCGGCAGCATCACTGGATGCCCTGTCAGCCACTGGGTTTGTTTTATACGGAGAGGAGCAGGAAACCCTTGACCAACGCTTGATACAAACCGAATTCCATGAATATTTGCTCTGCACAAAAAGACAGTGCAATCTAATTCTTTTTCTGGCAGTTATTAATAAGCACATATGTATACATGGATAAAGTATTGATGAGATATGTTAATCTCAGTAGAGATAAGAAAGAATTTGCAGGCTGGATTCATTTGTAAGTTTATCAGCAGTACACATTTGTCATTGACACATAACTAATAAACTATGTATGGAAGACATCTTGATAACTCATTTCCAATAAAGTTTTTGCAGCGCTGGCATAATGCTTTAACTCATTCCCATTGTGCCTTTCATAATTTACAGCTGAGTGGATCTAACCTGGGAAGCTCTCAATATTCAGCCTAAGCAATAAATAGAAGCTGCCTTTTTCTCTGGTATAAATACAACTGTGCAGAAGTAGCTATATTCTGTGTAGACAGCGCGTTCACAAATCAATGGGTGCCAAGTATATCCAATTCTTATTATGCATTGTATCCTGCTGTACACTGTAAATAAAGTACTTCTTAGCAAGCAGGCTTCTCATAGGAGACAAAACAAAATCGTGGTTAAAGATCTGATCAAAGTCTGAGCTAGTCATGTCAGGCATGTACTAACAAGCATCACCTCTTCAAACCACAGGGTCCAGAGGAGACATTTCCTACCCCTTCAGAAATCCTTCTGCAGTGAACTGTAGCACGTGTTATATTATTGATTTACAGCGTGTCTTTTTTGTTAAAATCCCGTCATGGGATCCAGTTGCTGGCAGTTGATTCTCTCTGATTAAGCGTGTACTTCTGCATAGCATGCCTGAAGGCATATAGTTCGTGACTCACTTATGGATTTAATTTCTTTTTGTCACAAGCTTTATTTTATAATAGTGAGTTGTTGATCAGGAAAGTCAGGTCACATTTAGAAGACATGAGGAAATCGGACCTTCACCTTAAAAATCTGTCCTATTTTCTTTGTGCAATCTATATTTTGTGGTTCACTGAAAGCCTGCCTTCTTCAGAATTGGCTACCCACGGCCAAAACTGATGCATCAGTTTTCCTGAACATGCAGTTAGAAGTAAAGATTGTTCCAATTATAAAAGAATTTATCACCCCTGATCTAATACAAAAAATGCCAAGGTTAACTCTGAATGAATCCAGTCAGGCTCCCATAAACTTTTTAGGTCAGCTGAAGACCTAACATGTCATACTGAAGACGTGCTTAGGACAACTTCCAAACTTCAGCGGAAAACAATAGGAAGATTCATCCTGATAGAATGGGACTGTGGTCAGGCTCCTGGTCCTCAGATTTGACAAATATGAATTTGTTCTTGCAAAGAGTCCTCAAAACAATTCTTGCAGGACCACCAATTACTTTGAAAAGTTATGTGTAGTCTTTAGTAGAAAATTTACTTGGCCAAAAAAGCATTTTCACAGCACACAGGAGTGTTTTCAGTCTAATGAACTAGCAGAAAGACAAGTATTTCACTTTCTCATACTACCTAGCAGGTAGGAGGGAGAAAAGAGGGAAGGGTGGGTGTTTGGGTGATCTTATACTCATCCTACTTCTCAAAGAGTTTTAGTGTATCACTTCCATCTCTGATCAAGGAGGATTATCAGGATTTCTTTTCAGTGGATGCTCAGTTCTAAAACAATACTCACAAGCATATGAGCCGAGAAGAAAATTCACTTTCAAGCCCTAAAGAAGATGCAAGAGAAGGTGCATTTACATTTTAAATTTTTATTCTAAATCCAGTGCAAGGTACCTGAAGGAGTGAGGGCTATTTAAAAATTCATATGAAGTTTTGGATCTGGAATCTTAGCATATTTTCTATTGAGGGAGTGCATATATCACAAAATACCATCATCACTTGCCACATTTATTATGCAGATCATTCTCTTGAAATATGGCAATAGATAATTTCTGTCTCTTGGGATGTTTAGGACTTAGACCATGTTGAATGATAACGGTTTGTGCAGAACCTTGCACTGCTGCTCTTCTTACAGCATTGATTTGTGGATAAAGAAGACGGGGCCTTTTTTTTTTTTTTTCCCCCCATAAAAGCTGACAATCAACACTTCCAGAGCACTTAAATTAACACAGAAAGAAAAAAAAAAAGTTCAAATGAGTTTGCAGCACAGTTATACATCAAAGTTCTACCAATGCATTATGCATCTCTCATCTCTTTTGAATTTTCCTTACATGCCTTTCCCCATACTCCTAAACAGAAATAGCTCCTTTCATCATGCTATTGGCATAAATAGTAGCAGGACCAATTTGGTGAAACTGTTATATTAACTTCTGTATAAAGGCCATTTTACTTTGTGGAAAAGGAAAAGATCACTGCAAGCAGACTGCTCTGAATTCTGAGTTATCTACTGCAAGCCATTAATTTGTACATCATATTCAAAATAAGCATGAATCTACAATATCAGTAACACTGTATGAGTAGCATGTTATTTACCTTTCTCAGCAGCCAATTCATTATTTTAAACAACTGATTTGATGTTAAATTTGTGCTGAGATCTCAAAGTCTTTCCAACAATTAACTTACAGCCAGATTTAATTACTAAATGTTAGCCTGGCTGTAATGATTTGGATCTTTTTTAAAAAAATTGCAAATTATTGGCTTAATCAGATGGCAGTTCTGCAAAGAAAGCCAGGTATCTAGAACATGCAGTGACATGGTGAACACTTTGAATTCTGCTCCCAGAACACCGTTATTACTGTCACTTCAAAGAGCCATCAATTGATCCATTACTGTACCCTGTCCATACCTTCATTCTGAGATTAAGAATAATTGACTAAATATGCAGAGATATTTGTCTGCCTGGGTCTACACAGCTTTCAGATGGAGACTCCAAAGTCCCTCTGGGTGGCCTGTCCCTGAGCTACAGCAGCCTTCCAGGCAAGAATTTTTTTCGTAATGTTTAATTGAACATCTCCAGCCACATCAGCCAATAGTAAAAATTCCTGTAACTTGTCACCTTCTGATTCATTAGCAGCAAAACCTGACGTGTGTTCCCATCCCTTAAGCCAGGTGCAAAGTATGTTTAAAGAAATTTAACAAGTTACAGGATTGTTGATTATGGTGTAAGAACAACATTTAGAAACAATATTCAACACTAAACCCCTGAATTTGAATTCCTCAGATGTGCTGTGTGGCCTCTGGCAAGGACCTTCACCTTTCAAGTGAGCTGTTCCCTATCAAAAAGGCACAAAGCCTAAATATAGGCTGTAGTAGCCTCTGTGTTTGGTGAGGGAAGATCACAAAATCCAGACAGTAGTACATCCTTCTTCAAATCTCAGCACGTGGGTTTCAGTAGCTCACCATTGCCAATGGCTCAGCAGCTGTCCTTGAAGCTTTTTTTCTCCTTTCCCTTCCTACACCTTTTTTTCTCCTCCCAATATATGCATTTATACTGTAAAGCAACAAGGGTATTGCAAGTAACAGTCAGTTCAAAATGAAATCCCTGGCTGCTAGATCAGCAATTACCTTGTTTTCAGAAGTTCTACATTAGTTTGAAATGTTATTTGAGGTTCAGTGTCTTTCAGATTAAATTGACATTTAAAAAAAGGAGAAATATTCATTCTCTCCTAACCTTTGGAAATAACACTGGGCTCAGACAGCACTATCTGCCTCCCTGCTACTTGTTTCTTATCATTTTCTACAATGCCCGGGCTATTATTTTCTTTAACCTCTGATTCGATGAGCTGGTCCAGGTGACAAACACCAGAAGCACTTCGGTAAAAGAGCAATAGTGACCCACAGTACATTTGATCTTGTTTCTTGGCATTTCTTCATCATTATTTGACTGCATGAAAATGGTAAAAAAACCAAACCAACCTCTACCCCCTGTGAACATGAAGCCCATCAGACAGAAATAGCTCGCAGGGTACTGGCAGAGAGCCTGCGAAGGACATTCATCCCAGGATCCTGCATAAATGCCAAGCGGTTAATTGCATGTTCCCTGCCTGGCTTCCCTGCGGTTTGGGGTTTCTGTCCCCTCAGGTTGTGGGGGGAGAGTTTTACCCCGCTTTCAACTGCTTTTTTAGACTGATTTTGATTCATTTGATTTCTTACCAGAAAAGCCATTTACCAGCTCATACAGTCTTTTTGCTATTGAGAATCTGGGCTGCTCTGGAAGTCCTGCTCTCCACTGAGGAGCAGCTTGACCCTCAGTCCAGGCAGGAC
This sequence comes from Microhierax caerulescens, assembly GCA_035590215.1. Taxonomy (NCBI): domain Eukaryota; kingdom Metazoa; phylum Chordata; class Aves; order Falconiformes; family Falconidae; genus Microhierax; species Microhierax caerulescens. The sequence continues at coordinate 21,561,720 of JAVJGJ010000062.1, forward strand.
TAGTGTTTGAGGGGAAATGTTCCACTTTGCACTGGGGATGTACAACCCGCTCTGTGCTGAAGAGAGGAAAAAGCCTTCCTCTGTTTACACGTCCCCTAAATACTTTTGTTTCCCCACTACCTGGGAAATGTCTTCCCATCCTGATCATTGAAGATCTGAATTAATTTTCCTCCATAGTGAATGTCTTCCTCTGGAGTGAATGATAAGGTCATCTACTGTATCTGAAAAGGCCCATGAAGATAATGACCAGTTATGTGGAAAATTAGGTTCCTGATCTTATTACAACCTTTTCTTACAGCAATGGAACCACAGCAAGTTACCGAGTGCTGTCTGCAGTCTCTTCTTCGACTTCTGATGTGTCAGACTAAGTGATCAACCTTCACTGGAGTTTTAATGAACCATTACAATCACTGCTGTCCTGGGGGATAAAACAGTTTGGAAGCCCAAGGATGAAGCTTATTAGGGGTGTAGGTAAACCTTTCATGCAATTCAAGGGTCTCTTACTGCCAGCCCTCTACTCAATTTTTTTTTTGCCAAAAGTATCCTAGCTCAGTTCAAGTATTGACCAGATAAAAGGAGAGGGCTTAAAGTATTTTTAAAATCCATTAGGACTCTACAATCTTATTATGATCTAACTGGCTTCAAAATAATATCAGTGGCAGGCTTCATTTTAAAACCATAGTTATGGGTTATAAGTGCCTTGGAACAGGGAGTCCAAAAACAAGGACTGCGATGGGCAGGTGCCTGTTTTGTGACAAGGTACAATGTTGGCAGCACTATTAGCAAAACGCCTGAGCTCATGAAACCTTTTCCATGAGGTTGCTAATGTAAATTGTGAACTTGGTGTGCTCTAGCAACTTCTTCAGGAAGGATCTGAT
>JAVJGJ010000062.1:21573071-21602625 GCA_035590215.1 Microhierax caerulescens
CTTTCTAGATGGATACCTCTGCCTCACAGCCTGTGGTTTGCCCACTAAAAATAGCCCCACTCCCATATTTTCTTTCTGCAAGGCTAGCTCTATGTGGCCACGTGTAGAGGAATGAAGGCAGTGGGTTGATTGACATTGATAACGTGCAGCTGTGGCCTTGCCACAGCTCCGACTACAACTGGTGCCCAGTGTAGCTTGGACAAGTGGGAGAGCCTGTGACCAGTAACGGACACCGTGAGAGGTGAGCCATTGACAATTAATGAATATGGGTGTATTGCAATATTTGTTGTCCATCTTAACTGACATTGCAACTGCCACATTTTGGTAGTGGGAGCTCCCAGAGGCAGAGCAGGGAGGAGAATCCCACAGCTGTGCTGCAGGGAAAGCATGAGGCAAGCTGGGCAGTTTGGGTTTTTCTTATCAAAGGATGTTCTGGCATTAATGGGGACCAAGGTCACCGTTTCCATGAGCGCAACTTGAAACTAATTCTATCTTTCTCCATTTCCATGCAACAGAAATAAAAGCACATTTTTGTGAGACTTGGTGTATCCTTTCTGTCTCCTCAAAGTTGTCCTCTTGCCACTTGAGCCAAAACGACCTGGCCGCTGATGTTCTCTTTGTACTTGAGATCTCAGAGACTGTCTGTGTTCAGCTTTCCCCTCATGCACATTTGTTTTCAGCGGAGTTCTCAACAGATCAAAATTCTGACTCTTTCCTACCTGAGCAGAGCTCTTGGATGAACCTGTTCTTCCCTCAGCCTAGACAAGACCAGGGCAACAGCCATGATCATGGTCACTGACAGAGGTTGCTCTTATAGGATGTGGAAGTTGTACCAGTCGTACAGTGATGAAGAGACAGATCCTGTGCATCCCAGTAGAACAATCCCATGTGTCTATCACCTGAGGACCTGAGATCACACCACCCTTATATCAATGCAAGGGTGTAAGATGCAAGCGTTAATGTGCCATACAAAGGTAAAAGAATTATAGAAACAGAAATGGTGTAAAGACAGAAAAGCTTAAACCTGTCTATTAAGGGTGCTGTCAAAACAATATAGGATGAATAAAAGGCAGAAATGGTTTAAAACCAGAAAGTAAGGAAAGTTGAGGACAGAAGGTGTGATGTCACAGAAGTAGAAAGCAAAAAGTCCACAGGGAGCTGGCAGTTTAGGGGCATATGCACTCAGGTACTCAGTCTTTGATAAAGCATGTGTCCTCAAGGTGTGGGAAATCAGCCAATATTTTTGAAGGTGCATATGTGTTAGGTGCTTGTGGTGTGTCTGCCACGTAGTTTGGGTCATCCCCTAGCAGGTATGGACCACATTTGGGTCAGGGTTTCCGTTTAGTTTTTTTTTTTTCTCAGGGAAGTTAGTTTGCATGTGTGAAGCCAGTGTAGAGATGTGAACCAACACAAAGCGGAGGCCTGTGGATTCCTATTACACGTATATATATGTCTATATATACAGTGTATATCTAAATGCAAATACAAATATAAATGCAAATACAAATGTGTATATAAATATATGTATATATTGTTTCTAGCCAAATTTCTAATAAAAACCTAGCTTCTAGCTTCTGTGTTAAAGGTCTGGAATAATCTCCTTAATTATTTTAGATGTCAAGTACATTTAATTAAGCTCATGCTTATAGCCAGAAATGTACATGGACCAGAACAGAGAGGGAGGGAATGGGAGAAGCTGCAAAATTACTTGGCTTCTCCAAGAAGCCATTACTCTGCTTAAGAGACCTGAGAGATGATAGGATTTAATCAAGTCCTAATTGTCTTGAATTTAAGGGTTATAAAGGATGGTGAAGGCCTTCATACAGATTGGAAAAGTGAAGTCAAATGGTTTAGCCGTCTACCATTAAGAGAGAAGAGATGGGAGTTGGTTGCTAGGAATTACAGAAGTGCTGGCAGTCAATATTGCTTTAATTCCAACTTATATTGATGGCTTGACTTCTGGGATGTTGGGGTCACTGCAACTGGGTTTTTTGGCTAAGCAAAAGCAGAATCATATGATGATCAGCATGTGGATGAAAAACGGAGCAAAAGATAGTGAGAAGACTAAAGGGAGAGAGTGCAGCAGATAGAATCCAGTGAGGAGACAGTGAGATGAAATAATAGAAAGATGAAATGCATCCCTGGTGAGCTAATTTTTTTTCTAAAATGCCAGCATCTTTATGAGACTTCAGTGTACAAACAAGGAATCTGAGTTTAGCCAGGGAGCTGTCGTCAAAGGCTTTTCTTAAAACACAAGAATTTTTAAAGCTAGAGTAAGAATCAGATTAAAATTTTGCTTCTTGCTACACAGGAGAAAAAATATCAACACTTTCTATGACAGAATATGGGGCAGAGGGGTGCACAAAGGTTTTTTTTTTCCCCCGTTAAATGAATTTCTGACTGAGAACAGCAAGTGTTCTGGGCCATCTTACCCCTTCTTGATTTTGGTAATTGATCACTAATTATAATATTTCTAGATCAAATACATAACATACCTATAATTCTCTCTTTCCCTCCCTCCTTTTTAAATAGAAATAAACATTAAAGGGAAGCGTGATGTTTCTCACCCTAACTCCACACTGCAGTGGCAAGTGGCTCCCTGGGCAGCAGATGTCATGGCAAATCCTGCTGTCCCATCACCTCGGAGGTGTCCCCTGGGCCACTGCGTGAGCGGGTCAGGGCTCTCGGAGTGTGTCTGCCTGTTTCTCCTCCTCAGTTTTTTTTCCCTGCCTGGAATAAGCTTGTACCCCTAGAATATATGCTAGTAATTGCCCCTAAAAGTAAGCTCTTCCACCTGGTTTCAAAATACCACATCTACCTAGCTTGCTGATACAAATTAGTTAAAGTTTTCAAAGTGAATGTTTCCCTAAATCCATGGATGCTTCACTGACAGGAATAAACAAGGGTAAGTTTATTCCATCCCAATGCCCGCATTATGAAAGAGCTGAAACTCTCCTGCTGTCTTTTGTGGCGTACTTGTAAATTCTCAGCGATGCCCGTTTGGATGTATACAGCCCCTTACACCAAGGATTCCCTTTGACTATTTAATAGGAATACTCTGGAAGTATTCTCATCTGATCAGAAATAAAGGGGGGAACAATGTTTTCTGAATCCCAAAAGTGAGCTGTGATGGTTGCAAATGCCCAGATACTGTGGCCTTGTTAGCTGATAAAAATTGTGGATGAGGATGTTGTTCTTTTGTCCTCTTTGGATGGAGGTTGGTGGATTTTTACAATGATGGGGAATGGATTTAAACATGGAGGGGTGGAGCCAGGTTGAGTATCTCAGCCAGATTTATCAGCCTGGGATTCCTAGAGCATCTGGAAATGCAGAAGTTGAAGCCTTTTAAACACCAACCAAGGTTTCCAATTAAGAAATACAGGGAAAATTCTCTGGCTATCCTGGACCCCTGCTTCATATAACTGTATCATGCACAGGACAGAGCCTGTGTGCCCATACTGTTCATGCATAGGATAAATCTAATGTTTGTGTGCTGAGGGTCCTGACTGCTTTAAGCTAAAGTTTTGAAGCAGTGAGACCTCAGAAAGTTAAGAGTTAGCTGTAGAATTAGACTTGGCGTCTTTCATAGCAGAGTTTCAAATCATAGACTCTACTTTGCATGTAGGGCAGTGAAGTCCCCATGGAGGGCAAAAGACTTTCTTTGGATTTTTGTGCTAAGTTTAGCAATTAGAATACAGAGCAAGGTGGGGGGTGGCAGGGAGAGATTTTTCTTAATGAATGTTAAATGACTGCCTTCCCCATCTTCCTCTCTAGAACATAGCCATCTTGTCTTAATGCTTATTTAACTGATGCCATTACAGAATAGCACTAGGATCTCACTGAAGCCCAGCAAATCTCTGACCCATCTGTTTGCACACAATAAATCCTGTGCTCCAACCAGCAGGACTAAGAGCAGTGCAGCGCTGTCTGCAGCAGCAGCACGAATGAGAAGCGTTAAATAAGATCTCTAGCCCAGGGCTGACCTATAGCAGAGAGAACTGGAAATGCTAAGATGGATCAGCAGATGGTTAGTTAGCAATTTTAAAATAATTGGTTTACATTTTCCCTTTCCCCAGTGAATACTCCCTTCCACAAGTGGTCTTAGTTCCTTTATTTGTTAAGGGTACGTGTCTGTAATTTTAGCCAAAGTGACTTGACTCTTTTCTGTGTTCAAACTATCCAAACCAAGGGGGGCTCCAGCTCGCTATCCTGTTTCTGTCAATGGCCAAAAGTGGAATCTGAAGGAAGGTTTGCTGTGATCAAGTTTAGTTACTGTGACATGGCATCTTTTTCAGTTGAACGTTAGTGAGCAAACACTTGCACTTATTATAGTACAGCTAAATTCTTAGAAGTATAAGCAACCTCCATGACAATAGTGCATTGTATGAGACCCTAGGGGTAAGTTAAGGTTTCTGCAGTCAGCTGATGGGTGGTAACTTGCTGTGCTGTCATAAAATGAATGTCAGGGCTGCAGCTAGATACCGCTTGAAATACTGACACTCAAGACTGGAGCTGGAATACAGTACTATGGAATAAAAAATCTTCCCACAATCTATTCACTTTTTATTACAGCAGCTGCAATAGCACAGCTGGGACCAGAACAGCAGCCAGATGAAGATGAAAAATGTTTTACTGGAAGACTCCCATTACCTGCAGCTCTCAGGAAGGGGTGACTGCATTCATGGACCCTCTCCTACCACAAAAAGGCTTTCTTACTCTACCACCCTAAGGAGTGTTAAACTGTCTGAAATTCACATCCTGTTTTAGGGGACACCCTGAGCTCAGAATGGATCTGATCCAAAATTTTGTTTTGGTGCAATCCAGAAACACATTGTTCAGAAGTAATTTTCATTTCAGAACCTGACCATCGTGAAATTTTGAAATTATTAGATCCCCTGGCTTTTTTTTTTTTTTTTTTTTTTTCTGTTCTCAGTTTTCTGTCTATTGCTAGTTACTGCATTGGTAGCTGGGGTTTTTTTCCCCCATTTTTGTGCACAATAAAATCCTCACAGGTGAACAGAACCCCCCTTGCTCATGCCAAATATTCTTCTGCATGATAGACTTTGGACAGAGATTTCAGTCTGAATGAAAACTTACAGTGAGCTGATCATAAGTTTGTGTGCCAACAGATCTCTAAACCAGGGAGTCAAATACAGACCTCCCACTGCCTTTATTTCTGCCTAGTTTCTTTCAAAATATGCTGCAGTTTATTTAAATATGTTTGCCAACACACATTTATTTAGGAAACTTGGCTCGATGAAGCAACTCGTAACAATTCATAACAATGAGATGGCCATGGGTTGAGTGGGGAAAATCAAGCTGCCTTCAAACTACAGTGACAGAGATGAGAAATTATATTGTCAGGCAGGGTTGTCCTTTCTTGTTTTAAGGAATTATCTGCTACAGTGTTTGTTGCTGAAGATCTGTTGGGCCAGATTCTGATTTTTCTTTGAATGACAAAGAAAAAAAGTCACTGTGACAGAGATCAGAGGCTAGTGATGTGCATGGTTTATTTGGTAGTGTTTATTCCTTTATTTCCTCTACTGTAGGTAGCCAGTTAATTTAGCCTGCAGCCTTTCCATTTGCTTTAGGAAACACTGAAACCCAACTGCATGTCAGGAGAGCTGGGTTTCTACATGCCCTGTAGTCTGTCTGGGCCAGCGCCAGCAGAACAGCTGCTTTGGAGGAAGCAACAGCAGCACACTAGGCTGAGGCGAAAGAGGGCTTTGCCTGGGCTATCCCAATGTTAAACCCATTAAAATTAAAATAAAAATTAAACCGATGTTTAAAAAATTAATGTTAAATGTTAAAAATGTTAAAATATGTGGTTTAAGGGCTGTTCAAATACCCTCTCCGCTGAATCAGAGCCTGCAGTAAGATTCCTCTTAAACATTTGTGTATTTTAAAATCATAAAGGACTACTATATCTACTATATATAAAACATACTTCAATTTTATTTGGGAAACCCTTTGTTGATTCTAGTTCTTATGACTGTAGCATTTTCTAGGCATTTATTTTTGATTTAAAGCTCCTAGCACTGGAAAAGCTGCTGTATTTTCTCTTTGAGTTGATAACTGGTTCAGCATCCTCACTGTAAAAATCAGAAATTTAGTTCTAGTCTAAACTTCTGTTACTTGGATCTATAGCCGGATCTCATTGTGCTTCTCTGCAATACAAGAAATCTAATTCCTTCAGATCCTGGAAATCCTCCTCCATGCATGTGTGAAAGAATATATGTCATATCACAGTGATGCTGCTCATAAGGTTAGGGGCTTAGCTGTAGCCAGGCTGATGCTGTATGAGGTGAGTGACGACTCAGACCTCCTATTATAAGCACTAACCCTACCAAAACCTGTTTGCATTTTGGTTAGCAAGGAAATAAAATCCCCAGTACAGTCTGCTGTCCAGTGCAGCTCTAGAACACTCAGACCAGAACCCAACTTTTGAGAATTTATTTTTGCTGCAATTTGCACTTTCATAGTGAAAATCAAAGCAAATCTATAAAGCATTATTGGTATTATGGTGTTTGTCCTCAAGAGACCATTCTCATAAGGATTTGTCCTCACAGTGCCTGTTAGTCGGCGTGTGCAAAGCTCCCCTTCCTAAGCGATGGGCTTACAGGTCTGTGGTACTAAAGGAGATCTTTTCTAGTTATGCAGAAATGTTCTGCTGGCTTTAGTTTTTACACAAGAACTTAAGAGTGGAACAGGCACTTATTTCAAAGTTATTGAATTTTTTCATTGAACCTATTTTATCCAGACTAAAATAATAATAATAAAAAAATCAATTGGCCAGTATTTTCAGCTGCTGGACAGAGTAGTTGTAGAGAAGCAGATGTCTATATCCACAGGTCCCAGAAACAGGGGCATCTTCATCGTGCTGATGCTGTACCAATTTTTCTAGGTAGCCTCTTGCGTGTGCTAGTCCAGCAGAGGAGCAGGACACAGTTGTAAGTGTAATGGATGTACTTGCTTTTACACCTGAGCTCTTTCTTGAAGAACTGCTCTAAGAAAAAAAAAAAAGAAACAGGTGCCAAGACAGCCATTACAGTAATGTATTAAAACTACTTTTCTGAACCAACTGCTGAAGTTGTAGAGATCCCCATGCCTCTATCAGCAAAAGTTCTGAGAGAGCTAAATCTGGCAAATCAAAGCAATGAGTGAGCTCACTTGTTTCAAGGAATCAAAGATTCTGACAAAGACATAAGATTTTGTGTTCAGTTCTGGCAGATATCTGGGGCATTCCTCTCCTTGTTCAGTCTTGACAGATCTATGAGATGCTCTGCTCCAACTTTGCAAAAAAAAAATAAAAATAAAATTATAAAACCAGTGTGGCCTCTCCCCAGTTTCTGAAATTATATTTTATTAAAGCAAATGTTTTCCATGCTTGGCTCAGGCAGCCCTTAGCTTTCACAGGAGCTCCACAGCTCTGGACAAGAGACTGTTGTGCTGACCTTTCCATGAATTTTCTGACTTAATGCATGAAGATGTGAAAAACTCCCTGGACTTGCCAGACAAGACCTCAATACTGGGAAGTTTTAAGGAATGCTCTTAAACACTAATCCAAGCTGATTTCACTGTAAATATTCAGGTTTATTCAACTTAAATTTGAACACGGAAAACTGTGGCATGGTGTTCAGGAAAGCAAATTTCAGAGCTGCTACAGTGTTAAGATTTTAATATACCTACATTTATTCTCTTGAAATAAAGCTGGCCCTCCTTTGGCAGATGGATCCATGCACCTACGGAGCTCTGTAAAAGTTCGACTACTGACTTGAATTTCACAGCTTTTCTCTACATTTAGAAGAAGATGCCAAAATTCAGATTCTTCCTTCAAGCCAAATTCCTGCCTGAATTGACGAACAGAATGTGTAGGTCTAGATTTGCACTTCATGACCCCATCGTCTATATCTATTTCCTAATTTAAAACAAGGACTTTATCATAATCTACATCGATAGAAAACGATGAGTACTTTTGTAGTTAGTTACCTGTCAAGTCTTTCAGAAGTGAAACAGGGGATTCATGTTTAAAATATGTTAAATGATTCGGTCACCTCTGTTAATTGGGTATTGCAACTGGAAAATCTTTCACACTGTGGTGCAGATTCCCTTTTAAACTAAGCCACCTGCACCATTCATTTTGTTGACAAGAGGAAAGGGCTCATCTTTTATGATGACTTGTTGCTGTGGTAGCCATTTTCAGCAGGACACTCCCATTTTTCTTGAGACATTTCTCTTCTATCTTTAGCAGCACAGCCAAGGCCCAGGTCCATTTACCTTGTTGAGCTGCTTGCCTCCTTGGTAGGACAGCATCAATAATCCACTAAACCTGGAATTATTTATCTCCAAACTTGCTGAGCCCTTGGTTACTAAATGGAGAGTTATGAAAAATGTCGACCTACCGACACCATGTAATTCGCCATGCTGTTCATGTCAGACGCTCTCCTTGAGAGGGAGGGAGAGGCTGCTGCTTGGGTATACCAAAGCAAAGATAGAAGAGGAGACACTGAGACACTGTGCAGCGTGCTGTAGTTATCAGGACTGCTGCAGCTATTCCTACTCAATTATATTCCCTGCTGCAGAATGACACGAGCCTGTGTAGGCAAACATCCCCGTTGTTTCCCCATATCGTGATAATGGAGGTCATTATAGCAGTCAGGGGACTTGTTACCTTAAGGTAAGACGCAAACGCCTACGTGAGTTGAGGCAGTACACAAGTGTTCATAAGAAGTTCTTGTTTATGGCTGTTCACGCTCATTTTTAAGTCACTAGAAAGGGGAAGAGAGGTGAAGTATGTTGGTGTGGATCACACGTGACTTTGCCCCATCTGCCTATACTTTCTTTTCACTCCCAGACTCCACCTTGTGACTGATTTCATCCTCCCCTTTGCCTCTGTTGTAAACCAGAGATGGCTTTGATACATTCTCTTTGCTTGAAATCATCCCCTGGGCTCACTCAGCCCCTTTCCTGACCTGCAGCCCAGTCTCTGACACAGTGCATTTGCTTTTCAGCTTGGCAAGAGAATCAGGTTAAAATCTAGTCAGGATGGTTCAGGTTTAGTGGCTGCATTTCCACTGTGCCCCCACCCCCTTCATGGAACTGGAAGAACCTTTTGCCTTGATGCACATCAGGACCCTGGACCTACCCTGGACTAACCTAATCCCGAAGTCAACCTGGTCTCTGTGGGAACCCTTTAATATTGCTCCGTCAAGGGAAAAATATTGACCTGTCAAACAGATACTTAAATAGATGGGTAAATAAAACCCTGGGGCATCTGCATGGCAAAATGAGTTGTCAAGACTTCTAGAAAGACAGAACTGATGGTGGAAATAAAGAAAACAAGAGGGGACTGGTTTGAATGGTCATGGCAGATCTCTGCGAAGGATGGGGGAACATTGTTAGAGGCCTCTCGTCCAGCAGGCTGACTTTCTTACTGTTCCACTTCTTCCCTAAATTCCTTCCATTACATGGACAGGTTCAGTGCGCACACGGACATATCCCCCTGACCTGGATGAGACTGCTCCAGAAACCAGCAGAAGGGCTGTGAAGATGCTGCATTCCAGCCTGGCTGCTGCCGCTACAGGCGATCAACATTCAGGGGAGCCACGTCCATTTCTGCCAGACCCGACCCTGCTTCATTTACACTGCTACAAAGATCTAATTAGACATTTCAGAAAGTCACTAACACTGTGAGGTGTTCATGTTGTCACAAGGCATTTTGCTTTGCCAACATGATATAGGAGTGCAGATTAGTGTCCTGCGCATGCCATTAACATCTGACTGGGATGAGAGCTGGGTTCAGGTGGTCACCTGGGACTTGCTGTCCTGGCCCCAACTCTGCTGTCTTACTTAATCACTACAGACAGGCTTGAAACCCAAGAGCATGTTTTGCATTCTCTAATAAACTACTTTGGGTTTGAATGAATAGTTAAAAAGAAATCCAAATAATAAACACATTAAAAAAAAAAATCCCCAAGGGTATTGAAGTTTCAGTGCTTAGACTGTGACGGTTTCTTTTCTTCACCACAAACTTTCTATTTTTCTGCTGTTTTTTCATTCATAGTTAACCTCCAACACACGTTCCATCCCATCCTGTGTCCCCGTGTGTCAGCTCCAATGGATAACACAAGCATCCCCACTTTTTTTGTCTGAGTCTAACTCAGATTATGCTCTTGTGAGAAAACAACTTTGAAAGAAATGATTAAAACTAGGAAAGGAGAAGGAGAAAATGCCTTCAGTAACTCAGGCATGAGTTGGGGTAGCAGAAGCAGTTCAGGATTAGATCCAGCTGAGAAGGTCAATCTGATCTGAGCCCCTTCCTTCTACAAGTTACCCCTCTGGAAGCATTCTCATCCTGTCAGATACCCAGAAATCTGACACACGATACTCAGTTATCAAGCCACATAATGTGTATTATTAGGAAATAGCCATGAATGTAAATGGAACATATAATTTTACTGTACAGTTGTGTGATGGCTACACTGGTATGTGGGGGATGTTGTGACAGCCAAGCCAAGCACCCAGGTATCAAAGGTCTCATGGCAGAGGGCTTCAGAGACGTCTGTGCCCCAAGAAGGTGCCCTCTAACAGCATATTCAGCCTGCAATAACAAGGTATCAGAGTATTTTGTCCAGAAACCCTCCAAAAGGTTTGGACAACTAGCAGTTGAAATTCCAGAAGACAGAAAAGTTAGTGTTGGAGCCTTGGAAAGGTGTGATGAGAGAAATAAAATCGAGAGGCTCCATTTGAAGCTGTGGTTCCCAGGACAGGTGTGATGCATGGAGGAAGAGCCTGCTCTGAACAAAGCACCGCTTTGCAAACTTGCCTTGTTGAAATGTGAAGTGCTGGCTTCTTGCATGGTGAGCCTTGTGGTCTCACTTTATTTCCTTGAGATTTACTGGGAATGAGGCAAACTTTCAGATCTGATGCCAAAACAGACACATGTCAGAACTGCTTCATTACAGCTGCTAAGCACACCAAGATGGAGCTCACGCTCTCGTGCTAGTTACAGCTGCTGTTGTCACACAACAAAGCTTGCGACTCATGTATGTGTGTTATGAACACACATAAGGGTTTGATGTGTGATATAGATGACAGAAAACTTGAAGTTTGGGTTGCTTTTTTTTCCCCTAGTGTAGAGAAGTCTTAGGGGAGAGGGAGTGGTAGCCACAAAATTAACATTCTGAATACATTTTTTTTATTTCAGTGAAAAATAGTTGAACTATTTGCCTGCCTTCCCCACCCTTCACCAAAATTGAACAGCCAAAGAAACACAGTACATAGTAGACATATTGTAGAGAACAAATCTTTTCATAAATACACAAATTTAAGGTTTTGAACAAAACAAAAATATGTTCCTACTTTTGGAATGATCTGTTCAATTCCAGAACAGGCACTGACATAAGATAGTCATATTCTTGTGTCTGGAGAGAAAGCAACAAAAGAATAATAAAACCGAAAAATATTGGTATTCTGGAAGAAAAAAATAAAAATTCTTAAATTTGTTTGAAAATACATGAGAAAAATTCAGGGAATTATGCTATCTTGGGTTCCTATCTTATAACTTTATTCTGAAACCAAGACCTCACAATCTTTTCTTGAAAATGGCCATTACCTCTCTAATGAGCAGGACCTCTACTTTACCGTTCTTCTGACCAAGGTAGTAAGACCTGTGAGGGACCATAGATTTTAGCTACAGCCTGTTCTCCTACCACATGCACATATGGGAAACACACACTGGTGTTTCTTTTATCCTAGTGGGTGCTTCCTATGGTCTGTTATGTCAAGATATTTCCCTGACCAATGTCTGCTGAGGCGATTTAAATGGGTAAGTGAGAAGTTAACATGTCACCAAGTTTCCTGTCATCTTAGCTATGCTCTGGACTTGGTGTCACACTGCTGGCTCATTCAAAGAAACAGTGATCTGGAAGTTGAGATTTAAGGAGATGCATTGTGCAGTTTCTGGCTTAATTAAGCCATTAAGATTTTTTTAGGGGTTTAAGCACAAGCAATTTGCATGCATAATTCAGCATGCACACTGGCTAGCCTTGCACTTCTCTTGTTCTGAGGTGAAACAGATTGTGAAGGGGGAGACAGCTGTGAGAACATCCTGTAGAGTCAAACTGAGCCAGTCCCTAATTTACATTGTGGCCTAAGAGATGAATTAATTAGACTTCCCTAGCTTGAAGTTGGCAATAGGCTTCTAGACCCATGCTGGGTGTACACCCTGTTTGGCATGGAGCTGGCACTGTGGAGCAGAAGGTATTGATTTGACAGCTGTGAGAACATCCTGTAGAGTCAAACTGAGCCAGTCCCTAATTTACATTGTGGCCTAAGAGATGAATTAATTAGACTTCCCTAGCTTGAAGTTGGCAATAGGCTTCTAGACCCATGCTGGGTGTACACCCTGTTTGGCATGGAGCTGGCACTGTGGAGCAGAAGGTATTGATTTGACAGCTCAGGGAGATTATCTGTGGTCTCCTGAAAATGAAGGGAACTGGGGGAGTGTTGGCTGTTATTAACTGCTCTGTTGGGAAGCACTGAAGTGACCTTTGTGCCTTTGGGATTGAAGCCTATCAGCTGCTTTCATAGCATTGGTAAAACAAGTGATGAAGCTGTGGCTTTCTCCATCCTTGAAGTACAGGTCACAGTGGTTAATGTGCAAAACTTGGAGAGAGGCAGAGGCTATATCCCTTTAGGTAAGGACAAAACAGGAAAAATCTGCGTGTGCACACGTGTGTATATGGAAAGAATGAATGATATATAGGTGGGTGTAAAAATCTCCTGTGTTTTCTTTCCTACAAAAATATAAAAGCACACAATTATACTTTATTTGGTATAAAAGTTTTCTATTTCATGATAATCAAAATTTCATTTCTGACAATGTAAAGAGGAGAAAAACAAGTAACAGTCTAGCTTTCCTTTTATATGTGTTGCTTAGAAGCAATAGGGAGTTTGCTTGATATAACCTTTTTTCCTCTGTCCCATGAAATGTTTGATTTAGAAAAGTAACATAAAAGATAAAGCAAAAAGGACTCACTTAATCACTAGTAAGGAAAGCAAAAGTAATATTTCTGTAGAAGTTAACACTTATTCATTATGAACTTTAAAAATTTCCTCCACTTTTTTTTCTCAATTGTTTTCTGTGCCAGCCCAAAACCTAAAAGACATCCCTTGAAATTTCATATAGCTCCTATGTTGGATAAAATACAAAGACAATGGATGCAATTCTATTATGTAGGAAGACTACAGCTGATACAGTGGAAACATATTAAATCATGAATTAATTCCATGAAGAACAGGCTTAAGCTATCTTCTGATATTTTTTTTCTTTCTTTTGCCTCCTAATTTCTCCTTCATGTTTCAGCCAAACAAAAAAACAGTATTTCAGTTTTGAACTAGGAAACGAACAGAAATCAGCTAATGATTTCTTATTATATTTGTTTGTTTTCAATTACTTTACGCTTCTGGGTTCCAAATCAGCAGAAGCACTTAGGTTTCTAGTCCCCTTCCCATTATTACGGTCAGACAAGTTTGCAGTGAAAATGCAGCCTGGGCAGCAATTGATTTCTGCTAATGGTTACCGTAGTAATGAACAATCTCTGATTTTATTCTACTTATTTATGTCAAATGAATCACCACTTCTCCTAATAACCTTGGAAATAAGTGTTTCTCCATGTTCCTCTTCTGAGAATAAATAAATGCAATCTCCAAAAAACTACCGTTATAGCACAGCACATGCATGATGCAATTATGTGCCCTCTCTGCAGTCTTAGGGATTTCTGTTATTATGCATGGTTCCATCCAAGTTTCCCCTTATTTTTAAACGCTAGGCATAAAACAACTCAACTTTCTCCCAAATGTTTGTTCCCTGGCAACAGCTGAGTTTTCATCAGCAGTTTTAATGCAGATTAGCTAAAACCAATGAGCTCAGTGATGGATAACAGAAGCAACTGGTTGTTCTGGCAAGTCCCTCCAAGCAGCTTTATTAGCAACTGTTGAGACTGCCGACTCCAAAGTTTCTACATCAAAAGACCTTTTGAACAGAGTTGGGTGGGTGGGTGATGGTGTCACAGGGGAAGCGTTACAGGAGAAGGGACTCTGGTATCAGGAGCACTGAATGCTGGCTGCTGCACTTCCAAGATCTTTATGAATGCCAGCTACCAGTGTGGTAGGATCATGCAGCAAGTTGCAACTAACTCGTGGTATTTACTAGGTGTTCTGGGGGATCACTGAGCTTTTTAAGCACAATATTATTGCTTGTCAGAAAGCAGCTAGCAAAGCAATGTAAGATTAACATTTCCTTCTGATAGTTTTTCCCAGTAGCTCTGTATATTTATATACAATCAGTAGTCACAAGAGTGGACTTCTCAGGATGGTGGTTTGAGACATCTGAGATTTGGGAACAAGTGGATGGGTGATCCTTTTGGTTAAACTGCTTATTTTTTTTTGCTCTAGGCACAGTTCTGCAAAGCTTTGGAGTCTAAGTCTGCATCTGACACAATCATTTCAACCAAAATACATCACTTAAGTAGTATGGTTAGTAAGAAAAATGTTCTGATGTTATAAAATAAAGTCACCATTCAGCAGATCTGGCTTCAGTTTTCCATATATTTCTTGCACTTGCAAAATACACCTCATATATTTTCTCATCCTTTTTCCTCCATATTCAGACACTAAAATTTCTGGGAAAAAGACTAAGTCTTTTTCTACATGTTTCTCAGCAAACATTTCTGAGTTTTAGCTTGGACTTAGAGATGATGCTATACTACAAATCAATTTAAACATTGTTCTGCATTTCTTCTAATTCCAGCCAGTTAAAAGACAGCGTTCTTGGATGAAGACCTGGCCATCTGCATCACTAGATTAGACTGCTGCTGAACACCTACCTGGAGCATAAGAGATTGCCCACTCAGCAGCTTTCCTGTATGCAGCCTGTGACAGCCTTTCTCATACACCACACAAGTAGAAGTATATTGCATTGACGGTGCCAGGATTTTGTCCCTGCTGCTTAGCCTACTAAGTCAGTTATGCATGGAAGTAGCAGTTAATTTTTAAGATAATACCTTTTTTTTTGTTTAACAAGCAAATTATCCCATTGATGAAGTCTGAGTAGGAAATCCCACCTGTTAAACAGGACAGATTAGGCATGGAAGGCCATTCATTATCATCAATGCTGCCAATGTTTGTTTACGAATAAAGAAACTCAAGCCGTTGTGGCTTTTATGTTTCTATAGCCATTAAATTTTATTTTTTTAATAATCAAGTTACAGCTGTTCCAAACAACTCTCCCTCATGAGTACTCTGAGGTTGTTTGCCTGTATTCCCACTTACTATACATAAATACTGGCTTTGAATGATCTGTCATGAAAATGTGTTTCTTATTTTGAGCTACAGGAATTGATGGCTTCTCTTATATGCAAATGTGACAGGTTAATGAGGCAGGGTTTTAAGGGAGAGGAGTGCTGGAATCTTGCATAGAATAAAGTGGCCAAGAGATTGATTCAGGCTACTGTGGTTAACTCACAGTATTTTTTTTTTTAAAAAAATGCTTTATTAAGTAAAGGCATACACTCTGCAATATCACTTGCTTTACTACACACTTGCTTAGGCAAATGCAAGGCGATTGTTTTACAAAACCAGAATAATATTAGACTAATAATAGAATGTAATAAATTATGCAGAAGAGAAAAAAATTTTTTTTTTTTTTTGTCTAGCACTTTTACTCATGTTGAAAAAGATCTTAGTCTCATTCTTTACTATGAATAAAAAACATTCTTTACTATGAATAAAAAACAGATCTGTTAGTGTAAGGTTCAAAGCTGTTGGGGGTTTTTGTCTGGTTTTTCTTTTAGGTCAATCTCAGCATCCTATTCTGAATACATAATAATTAGGGTTTTTTAATCAAAGGCCACATTATAGTGTTTTAATGCTCTTTTGATTGACTAGCATTTTTTTGTTTTGAGACAAAGACCTTTCCTTCGGAAAGAAGCTTCTCCGATAGGTGGTCAAGGACACATCCTAACAGGCTTCCTGTTTTGAAGCTACACCACACATCTATCCACCCCCAGTTTTGTTCAGTGTCCAAAGAGAATTTTTGCACAAACTTGATCCAAAGTCTGCAGAAGGTGTTGGTGGTACGCCTTGGTCAATATTATGGAACATCCATCACCACCCAGATTCTAATTTTCAGCTATACTAAACAGCTCTAGAGCCATTCAGATTGTGAATTTTGCCTGGAAAATGAATATTTGAAAATGATCAAACCAGTTTCCTGCCCAGATGTTCAACAGGGCTTCCAGAAGCATAAGGACCAGCAGATTTCAAGCTAAGAGGGTAGGGGTGATCTACTAGCTGAGCCAATCTTGAGGTCATGTAGAAGCCTGTAAAATTTCCAGTAAAGAAAATACAGCAGATACTCCTTTCTCTGACTTGGATAGGCTTCTGCAATACACTGTATTACATCTGCAATAATAGGAATGGACAGAGCTTGCCAAAATCTTGTAGCCTAATTAGGCTGAAAATCAAATGAGAGAAGTCCAGCTGTTAAAAAGAAAACTGTAAAACTGAAGAGCTAGAAACAATCACAGGTATGTTTCAGATCCCTGTACATACTGCTGAAAGCAAACCTGGCTGGTCGGCAAATCTTAAAGACAATTGCTCAGTGATTGTTCATCCTACTTTAAGATTTTACCCTGGGCTGTAACACTTCCAAAATCTGCAGCCACCCAAGTGTCTCTCTTGCAAATTGAGAAGCCTGGGGCAAATGTCTTATATGCTTGATGGGACAGAAAGTTTGAAGTTTACCCCAGACTTTTATTCTCTTTTGGTCAACGTCATTTCAATTTTTCATGTTTGCAAGTTTTCTTTCCATGCTTCATTCTTCATTCTCACCCAGAAAATAGATGAGGTGTTTACGCTGTAACAAACTGACTCAGAGCTACAGGGAAAAGTCCTCCCATGAGCCATGAAATCTGTTTGCCTATTGTCTGACCAGTGTGTTTTATCCATTTTTTCCAAATTTAATGTCTGTTCATATATACATGTCTGTGTAGATATATACACACACACATATCACAAAGGTTCAAACGAGTGCCATCAACTAGATGTATTTTTCCAGTTTTTACTACTAAAAATTCACAATATTTTAATGTACTCGAACAATTTTAACTTTTGAATCCTGAGAGAGTAGAAAGATCAAGTTTACATTGCATTAAGACATAAGTTACGTTACATATCTGCACATCTTGGTTATTTTTTTAATCCTGGCATGTTCTCATATGGAGTTATAGTGACATTTACTTTAATTATTCACCTTTGGAGGTGCTAATATTGCCGAGAACAGCTTTCAACAATGATGTTTAGGCCCCTAAAATAGAAATATCTCCAAAATCAGTAGGTTTAGGTAGGTTTTGTGATTCTTCTTCATCTGACTTTAATACTAAAAAGGCATTGTAACAACAGGAGAGGAATAATGGCAGAAAATTCTAACCTGACACCCAAAGTGTTGCTGTTCTGGCTAGGAGAATGTTTGTTGGAGATCTTGAACAGAGTCCATTGTACCCCCCACAAAGAAGTGATTTACAAGGCACAAACCTTCTAGAAATAAAAGTAACCTCTGTCATCATTGTTTAGGAGGAAAATGTTGAGCTTGGGAAAACTGTGAGAAAGTTTACAAAGGGCATAAAGAAAGTAAATCTTTGCCAAAGTCTCGCATGTGTCCAGTAATTTAGCAGTTTTATTATGTGGCTGATGGAAACCTTTCACTGTGTTAAATAGCAATAAATAATTAATGAATTATCTGATTTTCAGTGTGACATCAACAAATCTTGTAGCCAAGTCCTGCAGAAATGCAGCACAGATTTACTGGTTCTGCATAGAACTGCTTGCTACAGAATGTTGTGTTGATTTTTTGGGGTTTTTTTGTTTGTTTGCTTTGGTTTTACTATTTTTTTTATCTGCAGTTAGTTACTCCTCAAAAATACTATTGAAACCTGGCAAGGGGTTATGAAATCAGCAGGATGACTAGCATCTTAGGATCTTTAACGCTTAGATCTTAATGCTCTCAAGCAGTTGCTTCCCAGGCCAAGCTGAAACAGCTGATTCTTCCCATTTTCACTCTACTCAACCAGAGAAATTCATAGGTTAGTTCAAGAAAAAAAATATTGGTGTATAACAGATGTAAATGTAAAGAGAACCTGGTCTAGTCTTACACCTATGCACTACAGCTGAAGAGAAACGATTGATAGCTGGTAACAGAACAACTAACTTTCACGAACTGATTCATGTTACTGCTTGAACTTGACTAAAACCAGAAGAGTTGTCCTCGGCTTTTGCTACGGGCATCAGAAGCTAATTTCAGTTTTTCCATGTAACTACAGGCACCCTGCACAATTCCTATTATCACATCTTAGCTTTGGCTTCTTAGTCCTGGACACAACTCAACAGCAGCCAGGCTGGCTTTCAAGGAGCACCCTCGTGTCCCCCTAGATACATTGCTGGCCACCACCTTGCTTAAAACTCTCTTTTCTGCCTTACATTTTTATTGGCTCTTTTTTAGTTCCTTCCCTTTCCACATTGTCTCTGGTCATACAATATCGACCGTGAAGTTGTTGTTTTACAAATGTATGTGAAATGCATAAAGTTTTTTTCATATTGCAACTCACACCTTTTAAAACTTACTCCAGTGTGCAGAAAGCACCTTTTTTTTTTTTTTTTTCCTTTATGGACGTAAAAGTTTGACTGCCCTTGCAGCCTGCAGTCTTAAGAGTACTCTACTGTATCTCTCAGCTCTCAAGATAACATTTTTCTTGGGGTGGTGACCTCTCACTATGCTCAGCTGAATTCTCGCCTTCTTGGGTAAGGAATTTTGTTTTAATTGGACTAAATCTACAAGCTGGCAAGAAGTAACACTGCTTTCACTAACTTCCCTAGAATTACTTGAAAATTTGATTTACATCACTTGAAAGTATTGGCAGCACAAATTCAGGTTGCAGGTTCAAACTCTTTACTTGCTGTATAAAGGGGTTTACTTAGTTTCCAAACTGATAAAGAACATGTTTCTTAGTAATGAAAACCCTTTGGTGAGCAAAGAACAAATGACCAGTGAGTGCAAATGGAAAGGAAGAATGCAGAGTGGGGAGTGAATAGCTGAAGAAGTTTTCCATTTAAAAAAACAAAAACACTGAATGCATTCCTTGACACTGATGATCACAAGCATCTGTCTGGATTAGCTCTTTCAGGTTTTTAGCAGGACAGAATCCATACACTTGTTCCTCCACTCTCACTCCTGAGAGTCTCTCAGGACTGAAAAACACTGTATTTTGTGTCCCCTTGTCATGCTACAAAATCATGAGTGAATCAACCTTTTCACCAAGATGCGTAGCACTGCCATTATTGTACTCACCATACAGATAAAGCATAGTGCTCTAAAGAGAAAATTTCCCTAGAAATTAAGTATGATGTCTCTCATACTATCAGTTATAAAGCTTCTTTGGCAACCATGTACATACAACATTTGTTTCAGTGATGTAGCACAGCATAGATTTTTGTAAAAGCAGATAGTGGTAAAGCAGGGACGTGGGTCACCATCCTATCTCACTTTCTGGTGTGAAGCTGATTGTGAAGGTAGAAAATCAATATACAATAAAGGTGGCACATGTTGAAACTAAATTGAAATGATTGATTTTTTCCCAGGATCGTTAGATTCTCCCCAAAAATCTTTGTTTCTAGCTGTGGAGAAATATTTTCTCTTCACTTTAAGTTCATGGTATAGTTCATTTGTTTGTGTGGGGTATTTTTAGAAAGAGAGTAAGACATCAGTTGTGCAGGAAATAAATCCTGGAAATCACTGTATTTCAGAAGCGTTCCCAGAAGTCCCTGTAAATACAGAGTACTTAACGGGATGGATATCTTCTTAATCCATGAACATCTTTAGCTGTTGTAAATCCCCCTTCCACCCCCTGGAAAGTAAATAATGCAATGCATTAATGCAGTGTCATTTGCCATGAGAAGGCTTTGGGTATCATTCTGATGTGAGGCAGAGTTGGCCTGGGGCTTATTATGAGCTTAACTGCAGGATGAGAAAAGAACCATATTCATATTGTAACACCTTGCTTTGCTCAGATACTTCTCACCTGCTACGTATATGCATGCCAGGAACAAGTTTCTGAATAAATCACATTCTGTATTCACACCCTAGGTTAGACTGCAGGAACTCTGCTACAGGATAATTCAAAGAAGAGTTTTGCTGATCTCCGGGAAACTAACATCTAACTTCTCCCCATGTTTCAGCATTCTAATGGAATTTTCAAGTAATAATTGAATCTTTTGAAAACATCCAAACATCCTGGTATATGTGCAAAATAATCAAGTCCTTTCTGCTGTATTGCACGTAACCTGTGCTTATGTGTCAGCTGTGCTGAATGATTTGAACTGCCACCATGTTGCTACTTAAAGAAAATGGGCCTTTAGTGAACCTGAGTAGTGATGGTAGAAATAGACTACTGATATCAATTTTCACCCCTCATAGAAAAAATGGTTCTTTAGGAGTAACAGAGCTAACCATGGCTGGCCACGAAAAATCCCTCAGCAGATATCTGCCATGCTTGGTTCAGTTCTATGTTCAGTGACCTTTGCTATGAGGCTCCTATAAATTCCCCACATTCATGTTTCACTTTCTAATTCATTTCACCATCTGCAAGTGTTTCCTTCTATTCATTACATGTAGTCCTTTCTTAATGCTTTCCCATTACTGATAATCGCATTTCTGAGGCTAACCAGCTCCAACCTCAATTTTTTGAGAATTTTTTGAGTGTGATCACCAACCAAAGCAATGGCTGCACTCAGGAACAAAAGTGCTCACATCTGTCAGTCTGTTCTCATACTGATTTCCCTTATGTTTTCCCCACTGAATTTCATAAACTCTTTTTTCTTTTTCATTTACTTAGTTTATCATTCTGCCTTTTTTGTACATTCCCAGACTGAAAATATTTTTTTCTCCCAGTGACCTCACAGTGATTGTTTTCTTAATTTAATACCCTACATACTGACTGAAATCTGACCTCCACCTTCACTAAGCAAGATATAACATTTTTAACATTAAAAACTGATGATAAATCTCTGTGCGTAATTTTTCATGTGTAGGTCACAGTACTATTAGAACGTAAAATTCAAATAATCATCATTTCAATACTTTCTGTCTTCAATTCAAATCTATGCATGACGTTAGTATCTTACTAATTTAAGATTTATGCTTGACAGAAGTTTCCAATGCATTATCTGTTGAGTGTTTACCCTACAGCAATAGACATCAGTCTGAAATGTCAAATCATGAAATACTAATTTAACATTTTTTAGGGGGTGTCATTCCATGTTGTTTTCATGTGTTGTGTGTGTCCCTTCTGAAATAAACTTTTTCCTTAAATGAAAAACTTCCAAGGCACCTTCCCACCCACCTACCCACCCCCACCACCCGCAGTGCTGTCTTTGTGTATCCTCTACCACTTTTCCTCTGTTTTAAGTAGCAAGATAAAAGCTGACAGAAGTGGAAGAATATGGGAGAAAAATGCATACCATAGCTCTCTTCTTTCTACTTTCAATCTACCATGATTGAAAAATAACAAAAAATATGCTTTCATTGGGTAATTATCAGGAAAGTATCTGACAAATTAATGGCTACTACATTGCCCAGCTTTCATGCTGGAACATCTTTTAAGATTGGAAGCACTTTTTGTGAAAAAAGTTACTGTTTTTTTAACCTACTATTACTAGTGCTCTGAGGAAACATAAATGCTTATGGATGAAAGTATGGAGGCAACTAGAGTTGCAAAGTTGTAACTCTGCTTTCTGAGCATGGCAAAGATTAATATTTAAATTTCAACATATTTTCTACTCTTTTTTTAATGGGTTTCTCCAACAACAAACAAGATGTCTTCATCTGTTCGATCACAGAATGAATGAAAATGAGATCAGAGAGAAAACATCACACCAGCAGTGCTGTGTTTCAGGACAGTCCCCACTCAGCTCTGATGAATGTCTGTGTCTGCGGCACAGGGCAGGTTCACCCCACAGTCTGCTACAGTCCTGACAATCTCCTCGCAGCTCAGGAACAGCTAACAAGGCTGTCAAGACCAGTGTGAAAGCAGGTGCTTTTAAATCAGAAGTCAAACATTTTCCATTTCTGAACCAGGAAAAAAATATGTGCACAAAAATCTGTAGGAGGAATGTCCTGTTCCACTTATGAGTACCCTGAGACTCAGCTGGAGACAAACCATCACTAGGAAAATGGTCCTAGCTGTTACCCATGTGACCTGATGATAACTTTAAAGAGTAGAGTTATTGGTGTAAATCCTCACTTTCCTGTACTAGCAGACAGTACATGCCTTGCCTTAGAGCACTGGTGTAGAAAACAGAACCTTCTGCTTGTAGCTGTGCTGCCAGCTGGCTGTGTTTACTGCAGGTACAGGTGATAATTGTCCGTTTGCCCCCGTGGTATGAAATGTGTTTCTTTGGATTCAAAATCTATGTTTACACTACTGCAGCTTTCTGAACTATCACATACCCACTGGAGGATGTTAGTAGATGGAGGATCCTTGTTCTTCTTGTCACAGATGGCAAACTACAACATGCTATTTCAGAGGCTTTGCACTGCTGTGCGTGTGATACCTCATTGAGCAGCGCTTCTCCAGTAACGCATCTAAGACTTGTTTACTTGGCCAGCTCCTAACCGTTCTTACTTTGTATGCATGTCACTTTGAGAAGATCAAACATCTTTAGAGCCACTAGTTTACAGGTGAGCAGTCATCTCCTCAAGCTGGTGTATCCTGCAATGGGCATTATTCTTGCTTCTGTCTCTACAGGCCCAGTATCAAGTTCACAGTCACTTGGTTCCTGTTACCAGGAGCTCAGAAAAGGGATCCTAATATCTGGCTAGTCCTAGGGATTGCTGTGATCTGCAGTTAATTATCATTTGTAAAGAACTTTCCAGTCCCCAGAAGAACAGGTCTTGATGCTCCCCAGCAGAAAGCTATCAGCCCACGCTAGATCACAGCTGGCGGGATGCCCTGCTCTGTGATTTCCTCGTGGTTATTTTAAGATAATTAGCTGATCTGATACCTAGTGCACTTTGCAATTCTTATCTAACATGACCAATTTGCAAATGCACATACTTGTGTGCATGCACATCTCTAATTGAAACACGTCTGGAGGGCAGGCTGCTGAAGCCCCAGCAAGAGGGAGCGGCTGTGCTGCAACCACCACAGAATAAGCAATAGCTGGTGAGTAAAGAAATCCTCCTAAAAAGCATGTCACTATTTTGCCTAGGTGCAGGAATGGTGTAGCCATCACCCAGAAAAGGGAAGGAGAAGTTGTTACTGAGTGTTTTTTTCTAAAATATGATCTTGGATATACAAATGTATGTGAAGGCAGTAGACAAACTGCACAGCTCTCGCTGGAGAAGGCAGTCGCTCCTTCACGCCTGGCGACGCAGTGCTCTGGAGTGTGAGACAATTCATCTGAAATTTAGAAGCAGCTGTTGCATCAGGGTTTGTTTAAAGCTGTTTTTCTCCAAGAAGTCATTATTTGAGATAAATCTTGTCCATTAAAGAGACACACTCGAGTAGTTATGTAATGCAGCATAGGGTTCGTTAAACTAGAAAAGCATAGGATATTCAAAAGCCTAATCTGGATAGAAAAATAAATGTGATTTAAAATGGAGCATCTATGTATCTGAAAAATACCTATGTTTTTCTAAATCCAAGCTTTAGCATCTTAGAGGTTTATTTTTCACTGTTGGCCACTCTCAAAAAAAAAAAATCTCAAACCAAACGAAACCCCTTGCCTCTTCCAGTATATCAGACTGAGCTCCTCAAAATAGATACATCTCTGTTTAATAAGGATATATTTTCTTTTAAAATACAGGGTCTGCTTTTTATATGTTTTTAATTTGCAATTTCAGAGCCATCTGCCCTGTGCATGAAGACATGAATTTGAAAGTAAAGTTATCTAATCTCAGAGACAATGGATGAACCAAAACCAGTCTGAAAATAATGGGATTTACTTGAGTAAAGGAGAAATGTTTAAATATTTACTGTATCTCCATATGTAAAATACAATAAACACTTTAAAACCCCTAGTTTGATGCACTGTTACAGGTCCTTACTAGGAACAAGCCCTCAGCAGTAACAGACAATAGGAAAAACAGCTGTTGCTTTTGGGTGAGCTTCAGGGGCTTTTAGCTTGGGGATTGGTATAGTCAAATATATCCATCAAAAATTGATTCAGAGGCAAAAAGTAAATGAAACTAAAAAAAAAAAATTATTAATATTGCTTTGGTTTTTAGCTGTTACGGTTCACATGTTCTTGACACAAGGATTGAAACACTTCTTTTTAATTAAAAACGGAGTCTCATATTTACGCACTTTCAGCAACCCAGACTCTGTGATGCAAATGCTCAGAGCGGTTGTTTTTGATCCAGCCAGATAACATGAATTTGGATTACAAAGGCTACTTCACCTCTCTTGCACTGAAGCTGTTCTGCAGTTACTATTCCTGGTACAGCAGGGTGAATCAGAGTGTCTCTCACTCTTTTTCTTCTTACCACACTGGATGGTCAGGACTATATTTTTAGGTGGAACACAGCAAATTTAAGTGACATGCCCGAGGACACAGAAGTCTGTTGCAGAGGAGGAATTCAATGCAGAACTGCCAAATCCTTGCTAGGTTTCCTCTTGGTTGGATTGCCCGTTCCCCTGAAACTACCTTCCATTAGTTGCCGCAACACGTTATGTCTCATGCAATACACTTGTGATTGTGTACTCCAGCAAAGTGTGAACATTAGCTGGCAGATAGCTTATGAGCAGTGCACATAAGCAGAGCCCAGAGGGCTTGCTTCTATTTTCAGCTGTACTACCACTGCATCTGATCCATGACAAGGTCACTTGAGTCAGTGAAATCCCTGGCTGCCTGTCTTCAGTAATTAAGCAGTAAAACTTTTAAATGAGCACCCCGAATTTGGAGGTCATTGTGTTGATTGTCTGTGTAGGTACCTTGGTAGGGAGAAACCAGCAGGTCCTAAAGGACTCTTTATCAAAAAAAGTCTAAGGAGAACTGAGAGCTGGCAGTTTAAAGCTGGACATATCTGAATGAGAAGCAAGATAAAGATTTTGAGCACTGCAACTGAGTAGCCATTTGTAGAAATTATGAAGGTCAGTGAGAGATTCTGCAGCTCTGGAAATCCTTTGTCTGAAAACCTAGGGATCCTTCCAGGCAAGGTTACCTCAAGCTGATTAGTAGGTTCAGTTCCAGAACAATCCCATTTAATTGTCATGCCTATGATAAGTCTGTGGTGGTCTAATAGCCCCTTCAACTTTAGACACTTGAACTGCCAGCTGCATTGTCCAGGAAACTATAAAAGGTATAATTCAATAGGTTTTTGAAAAAGACTGGGTTAGAATAACATATTCTAACCTACTGGGTTTTTTTGAAAAAATAAATCTGCATACGCTTAAAAATCTTATGACAAATATTTCTGTTTTCATTATAATAAATCGGTTGCCTTTAGGTGGAATAAAATATGGAATAAAGAGCAGTCTTTTCCAAAAGGACTCCAAAAGGATGGAATTGGAGAAGTTCTAAGCTGATATTAGCCAGGAACTAACCAGGAGCACAGGCCTCAGGGAATTATGAAATGTGCCATCATCTTGCAGAAAGGCCTAGACTGGCCTCATGAGGCCCAGTGTGTCCCAGGTGTATAGTCATGCCAAACTATCCCAGTAGTTTGTAAATTCTGGATGAAAATATTTTAGGTGAGAAAAGAAAACACCTTTCACTTAGGGATGCTCTCCTCTGTGGCAGTGACTCTGCACGATTTCTACTTTTCACTAGCAAATAAGATATTGGGGCGTCCTCTTTGGGGACATTAGTGTCTGCTTTACTTTTGGTGATGGTCAGCCACCACAGCTGAAGGATCTGCCCCTATAGACCAACATATCAGTGGAATGTCATTACTGCAGAGGAGTAAAAATCAGCTATTACAAAAATTCCTTCCAAAGAAGATGACTCAAGCTGTCATTCACTTGTGACTGGGAGTTTGGGGAAATAGAATTTGTAAATGTGATTTTGGTTTCTTCTAACACCTTTTCCCCAATAACAACTGAACCCAATGGTTTAATTCATTTACATTTGGGAGTCTAGTTTGTATAGGTGATTTGTGTTGATTTCTGTGATGTAATGAATACCCTTGAAATCATCTCTGTTATTTATAATGAATGCCAAGACAAAGAGCCACAGTCACACCATCAAAAAGTCTATCTGCCACTTGGACATCAGTCAGGGAATCGTAGCGTAATCAATCTAATCATTGTTGAGACAGGGATATTTCTGACATTTCTAAACATGTCTGTGTTCTGTCCTCCTATTACTTTTTCTTTTTTTGTTTAATGTCAAGACCATTTGCAAATGGCTGATGTTTTTGCACCATGCTGACTTTGTCACAGGGTTTGACTTTTACTTCAGATGCTTCTCTTTGTATAATGCATGGGCTCTGAAGAAAAAACAGGATTGCCTTTGATGAAGGGCTTCTTGGAATAACAGTTGTGACTGGTAGAATATGAGTTGCTACTATTGATTCAAACAAGCTGTAATACTCCTATGAAGTGCAAAATGAGTAGGATCAACTGAGTCAGATTTCTTCTGAACTGTAAAGTGACAATGTTTTCCTCACATCAAATCACCAATTGTCAGGGATTTGTTTGTTTCCCACTAGATGCTTGTTTCCTTGAATAATCCCTGTATAATGTCTCTTCAAGACACTCACTGCTCTTATGTCTTCTCTAATCATTTAATATAAACAGTCTGTGTATGGGGAAGTATGTGATTTTCACTCATAGGCCTCCTCAAAGAATGTTGAAGAATTTTAATCAGGAAAGTGAACGATTCGTAAAGTTCTGATCAGAGGCTTGCCTTATTTTCATAAAGAAACAGCATGAAATGATGCAGAAGAACTGGACCTCATTCACAAAGTGGTGAACTCATGAGAATCACTTAGAAAAAATTGGACATGGAGAAATATGTCTATATAAAGGCAGATTGAATTAAGAAATATAGCACTTTGGTTGTATTCGCTGTGAAATTTGATAAACAATTATTTCTGTGATTATTTAATCTTTTCATTAAATAGTTTGGGGCCACCATCCTTCACTGTTAATAGTTTTTGTCATTCTCAGCTATTTGCCACTCAGAAATATGACACCTTTTATAAATGTTCTGACATCCCATGAAATATTAGCTAACGGGAAAAGACATGCCTTTTGAGGGTAATATGGGAATTCAACAGCTCCTGGAGAAGAGATAACACAATTTATCACCTTTTAAGACAGCTGAAGATCTCCATCAGCCACCTGTTATTTTGGAAATGATCATTAAGCATTAACAGGGCCAATTTGCAGCTTTTAGAGTTCATTTTCAAGCTTTTACTCATGGTTAATATTAATTCACTGTCAGTAAGTCATGAATATCAAGAAACTCTGAAAGGATCAGATCTTCAGTCTCTTAAGTTTCTTCTTCCAAAGCTCGGAGAATATCCCCCATGAGAATGGCTTAATTGAATTAAGGATGGGGAAAGTTGCTTTAGCTGAGCTTTCATCCTGTCTGTAGAAGTATTTGAGAAGTCTGACTTCAGCTTTGTTTAAACTTTGCAGATGAACCCATTGCTTCAGGTAGAGCAGGAGAAGTAACATAGTTAGAATGCAGAAAAGAGCAGGCAGCATCTTCCAAGCACTGTCCAAATATTGGACCTCAGTTAGGAACTGCTTAGTTTTCATAAAACCTAAGAAAAGACTAAAGGATTTTCGTAAAATATGGCAGCATTGCATCAGGACTGACCTGGTTCAAGTCTTTCAAGTAATTCAAGACATCTTCCTGAGCCTGGCACAAGTTTAGAAAGATCAACTCCAATTTAGGAACCCAAGAAGTCACTGAATTATTATTAGGCGTATAGCAAGAGGAAAGGAATCACTACAGAGCACTAGAGAGTTTCTAGCTTCGAGGGTGTTTGGTATAATTTCTATGCATGTTTCCATTTTTCAACATTATTTTTTTTTTTATTGGAGGGGTGAGAAAAAGAAGAGGTGGGGCATTCATGTAGTATTGCAATTGCACATAAAACTCAAACAACATACAGCACCTGTACCTATTAACTGATTTATTTGCAGCTGGTCAGAGATGGAAATAACAGTTTTGCCATAATTCCTTTCTGAGGGGTCTTTTTGTGGAAGGAGAGTGTAACAGGACCAAAAAACCCCAGAGATATACTGAGCTACTGAAAGAAAAAAGAAGCAAGAGTTTCTTGTGAAATAAAGTTCTGACAAAAAAAACTGACTAAATATCAAATTCCTTGTTCCAAAGTATGTCTTTAAAAATCTATAATAGGAAGTAAAATATAGAAATTAAATAATTCTAATCTAAAAAAATGTTCCAATCCAAAAATACCTGAATGGAATTGTGTGAAATTATCATTACTTTCTGTTAGAGTTTATATAGATCAGATTTTGTTAGGATTGCCAAGTCTTTTTATGACCATTTTGCCACTTAGTAATAGCTTTTTTTTTAAGGGCAATTAGGGAACTGAAAAATGGGCATTTTTAAAGGGCAATAGTCATTGCAGGAAATTCCTGGCCTGATATAAATAATAATCAGTCACCACAGAAAACAAATGGAAGCACAGCACTGGTGAGGTAAGAAGAGACAGTGTAATATGAAACAGGTGCACTGAAGATAATGTGTATTCTCTGATAAGTTGTTCTATAGAAGGCATCAGAGTTATTAAGCATTAAAGAATCTAGGTCTGGGGGATACAGGATGTAGTTAAAGAAGAAGGCTACCCTTAAGAAAATAATAATAATAATAATAATAATAATAACAACAATAATAATAATAATAATAATAAAATTAAAATCCAACTTAAGAACTAATTGGTTCTGAGGGAGAAAATTGTGTAAACCCAGGCTGGTTTTGTAAAACATGGCAGATTCACAAGGTTCTCAGAAATTGCTGACCTGACTTTTACTACATATGTAAATAAAATAATTTTGGGTCTCTTTGCAAAGGAGGAGTTCCCAGGGGATGAGAAGAGGAGGGTCATACTATGTCATTTAAGAGGTATAATAGCCTTGTTAATGTGCAAAACCACAGGAATCCAGACACTCTGGTTTATGGGTAGCACCAGAGGGACTGCTCCAGAAACAGCTCTAGGCTCAAGCAAAGCAAGTAGTGGCCTGTAGAGGAATGCAGGCAGTGGGTTGATCAGCATTGATAACATGCAGCTGTGGCCTGGCCTCGAAGGCAGTGGGTTGATTGACATGGATGATGTGCAGCTGTAGCTCGTTCCCGCTAAGTGGTTAAATAGCCCTGAGGAGTGTGGGAGAAGGGGTTAGAAGGAGGTGGAGCAGGGTTGTCTGGCTTCTGGAGGAAGGAGAAAGAGCGTGGGCAGTAGACTGACCCATGGTAAGAGCCTTGTTGGAGCCCACTAAGTTTGTTTGTGCTGCAACAATTGATG